>CAJNDT010003413.1:45058-297558 GCA_905221615.1 Symbiodinium sp. CCMP2592
AACTGGTCTTGGGCCACTCAAAATTCTGGCAGCTGGGGCCGCTGGAACCGGACGTGGCGATCCCAAGGCGACTGGGGCCGCTGGCAGTGGATGCCAGCCGACAACGTCTCTACTTCGACCTCTGCGAGTACCAGCGGGACGGCGCCGATTACATGGAACAGTTCTTCATGGACGTGGTGGGACGGAGATGTGGGGCCTACAGCGGGTTCTACAAGTACCCCCGGGACTCCGCCGACTACGTGGACCGCGGCAGCTACTACGGCAAGTTCGTGGAATGGAGGGCCTGCGGCGACATGGGATGCGTCTACAGGGACTGTGCACCAGTCTTTTGGAGGGACAAAGGGGCCTACGGAACGGCTCATCGTCCCTACCTTCACCGGGGACACCGAGAATGGCGGCGACCTTGGAACATCGGCGCGGAGCTACCTGAGACAGGTGAATGCTTGGGAGAAAATGACCAAGTTGGCCCCAGACCAGCGTGCGCTGGTGCTATATCAGCACTTATCTGGTTCTGCTTGGGTGAACTCTGAGTCTTTGAATGTTGAGGATCTCGCCCATCCTGAAGGCGTGAGCCGTCTACGAGAATGGATTCGTCAGCACTACTTGGACGTGGAGGTCACTCAGGTGGGACGCTCTTTGAGTGACTTGTTCAGGAAGCTCCGCAGGCGTCCTCAACAGAGCTTCCGGGACTATGCCGCGGAGTTCAACCGCTTGTTGGCGAGAGTCATAGAGTGCGGTTGCGCTTTGCCAGACGTGGCCAATGCTTGGCTCTTCGTGGACAGGGCCAACCTCGACGAGGCCACGGAGGTCAGTTTGCTTGCGAGCGTAGGTAACAAGTACGCCCTCAAGGCCTTGCAGTCTGCGGCTATCGTCTTGGACAGGTCAATGCGAAAACCCTGGGAGAAGGCAGGCTTCCGTGGGAAGCCCCAGAGTGTCAACCAGACGGACGACCTGGATGGCGGCGAGGCTTCGGATGTTGAGCCCCCTCTTCACGATGACCCCGAATGCAACTCCGAAGAACTCTACCTCACTTACATGACAGCAAAGGCCCGCTACAAAGAGTCTGCCAAGGCACGGGGAACTGACTACAGAACCACTGAGTCCGACTCGGGTGGCATCCGGAAGGCTGCCGAGGCCAAAATCCAGTTGGCCAAAGCGAAGTCCCACTGCTCTGCTTGTGGGCAGAGGGGCCACTGGCACAGAGATGCTATTTGCCCCAAGTTCCCTGGCAATGGCAACCAAGGTTCCGGCGCCAAGGCACAGACGATCCACGTCACCAACGAGGTGTTTGAGCTCACCACGGGCACGCGCGACGGCCTCAAGGCGATCCTGGACTCCGCTTGCTCTAAGACTGTGGTTGGGACTGGGTGGCTTCAGAAGTACCTGGACTATGTCAAGGGAAGCGGCTACGATGTGGTCTTTGTTTACGAGAAGGAGAGCTTCAAGTTCGGGGCCGCCAGCCGGATCTACGAGTCTACCTATGCCGCGGTGATCCTCGTACCTCTTCTTGACCACCTCATCGCGATCAAAGCTTCGGTGATCCACGGGGACATCCCACTTCTTCTTTCGAGACCGGCTTTGGCACGACTCGGCCTCGTCTTGGACCTCGGAAGCAACGTTGCTACCTTCCGCGCACTCGACGGTGGCGAGGTCGAACTGGAGGAAACTACGAGTGGGCACCCTGCTGTTGTAGTTGATCACTCCAAGCTGGCTAAGCCGGACACTTCAAGGCTCCCTGACAGCTGGGAGCCACATGGAATCGCGATCCTTGGCCCTCGCGAGGTGTACATGGTTGCTTGCAGCGGGGGTGTTTCGGGCGATGATCAAGGGGATCCTGGTGAAGTCGATGCGGTGACGAAGATCTTTTACGACAAGAAGATAGATGGTGCTGTTAGGGACATGCTGACGGGTGACGTTCTTAACGAGGACCTCTTTGTGACATGGTGGGCCAACACAGAACTCGTAAACGATTTTTGGATTGAGCTACCCAACAAGCTAGTTCGTGTCCACATCACTCCTCGAAGAAAGTTCTTTGATCCTCGAAGATGGGAGACAAGCCAAACTCACCTACGTGATCTTTTGCTGCGTCAGCTTGGGAGTGTCAGGGAATCATGGGGCATCGGTTGCATGTCACGACGCATGTTGTCTACAGTGACTGAGCAGTGGGCTGTCAAAGATCTTGGAGAGTATCCAACATTGTGGGTCGGCCGCAGTGTGTTCAATCGAGCTCAATCTGTTGCCCCTTCGCGTCCCGTCGATCATGCTCCCAGCTCCCAGTATGGAAGATGACAAAGGCCCAGTTGATCGACGAGTGCAAGCGCCGGCAGCTGGCGTTCAACGAGGCTTGGACGTGTCCAGAACTCCGGACGATCCTCATCTCGGACCGGGAGTACGAGACCAAGAGGAAGGGAGTTGCGGTGCCGAAGGGCTTGTCGTCCATGAACCTGGACGAGCTGAAGGCCGAAGCGCACAAGATGGAGCTGACCGTGAAGTCCGGGGACACAAAGGGGAGTCTCATGCTACGCAGAGACGAAGCGGCCCCGGCGGATACCGTCATGACCATTGGTCGGTTCCGAGGGACAACGTTCGCCCAGATCCCAGACAACTACGGGGACTGGGCGTCGGAGGAAGAACGCCAGAATGGAACCAACATGCACAACGACCTGAAGCGGTTTGTGGTGTGGCGGCGACATCGCAGGTCCAAGGGACAGAACACTCCGGCTGCGGCGGCGAGCACCATGGAGCCGACCTACCTCGACGCGGAGACCTACGCGACAGTGCCCCCGCCGCCGATCAGCGAGACGGCTTCGTCGTCCTGGGCGATGGTGGCGGACTACGAGAGTGCGTTCTCCGAGGGGTACAACCCGCATGCGAGAGGCCGTCCGGCCTTGTGGAGGGAAGCCCAGACACCGGTGCCAGCTGCCAATCAGCCAAGACGAAGACCAAGGACTCGGAGGGCCCCGAGCGCATGGAGCAGGAGATCGACCCGGCCACGATGGACGAGATCCAGGCACTCGAAGCGCGCCTGGCCACCCTACGCGACAGGTGCGGTTTGGCACCGCGCCAGGGCTGAACCCTGGCGATGGCTATGAGGACCAAGGCGCCCCACCTGGGGCACACGACATGCACTACGAGCCCGGCGAGGATTTCAGATCGTGTTCTTCTGGTTCGGAAGACTCGAACCATGGGATCCTTGCTACGCGCCACGGAGGTTCTCGAGGTCCTAAGGCCCATCCTGGAGAAGACGCTGCCGGAGCTGCACTTCATGAACGGGATTTTACTTTCGGTACCGTCTCCAAGGTCCTTGCGAACTACGATCTCAAGCCCACAAACCATCGTCGTGCTGGATTGCATGGCGAAAGTGAGGAAGGGAAGCGGTGCAATCTTGGGTACTACGCCTACGGCACTTTCAAGGGAGTCGGCCGTCGCACGACCGAATGGCCCAAGTTGACCACCTACTTGAACGAGTTCCTCGCTGACTGCGTTGGGGAAAGCGGTCATGGGCAAGGCCGGGCCACGTGGGCGGCCCTTGCACTACTGGGCGACATACCTACTGGGATCCACACGGACCGGAACAACCTCAAGGGCAGCTTCAACTACCTGGTCAGTTTTGGCAGCGGCAATGGAGGAGGGGTCTGGATCCAGGAAAAGGGCGGCGGAACTTGGCGCCGCAGTGGAAATGGCCAAGAGATCGAGGGGCGCATTGTTGACGCCCACGAGCAAGGATGGGAGTTCGATCCACGGCTTGCCCATGCCACCGAGCCCTTCGACGGCGAGCGTTGGTTTCTTGCGGGATACACCCCGCGTTCTTTTCCGGAAGCCTCCAAGAGTGAAAGGAAAATCCTGAACGACCTCAAGTTCCCGGTGCCCACCAAGGCCGAGATCCGGGAGATCAAGAAGCGCGACGACTACGCGATCGACACCCCGGAGAAGGAGGTTGCCCACAAAGGAGGTTCAAGTTCGCGACCAAAACGGAGCGTTCGGAAGGGCATCCGCCAAACGGCCATGATGCTGTCTGTCTTGTTCACCACGGCCATTTCGACCATGTGCGGTGTTGTACGTGATGCACTACCTGCTCATGTCAGCCCTGAGACCGCCATTCTTGAAGTTGGTGGACTCTCTGCTACCTGCCGGCTTGCCGAGTACGACATCTGCGGCGACCACCTCGTGGAACCCCTGCTCCCTGAGGACGTGCTTTCCAACGACCACCCGGAGGACCTGGGCATTGGCTACATCGAGGCGGCGGTCATCCGTCACCGACCCGGGCAGCTCTGGATTCACATGCTACCCGAATGGGGCTGCGACGCGGTGTTCCGTGACTTGGTCGAGGCGGTCAGCTACCAACTCGGGAGGGGACAAGCAGTGGTGCTCGAGAGGGAGGTCCAAGAACCTCTCCTTTAAGAGAGCTTGGCCAATGGTTGGGAGGATGCGGGCTACGACGTGACCTACGATTTCACCGAGGACGGCCATCAGTACATCCGGTCGTCCAGGCCCAGTCAGAGGGGGAGATCCACTCTGTGTACGTCGGCGACAACGAAAGCGAGGAAGAGTTGCTCCCAGCACAAAGCGAAGAACGTGGAGCTGAAGATGAGGGCCCCCTACCACGAGGTGCCCGGGCAATCAGTTTTCCGCCCACCGTCTCCGAGGCGATAGCGACCAGTCTGCGGCGTCTACACCAGAACCTTGGACACCCTAGCACTGCCGATTTTGTTCGTCATCTACGCCTGGCTGGGGCATCCCGCGAAGTTCTGAAAGGGGCCAAGGGCCTAGAGTGCCAAGTTTGTCAAAGGAGCGAGCAGCCGGCTATTCCCAAACCGGCTAAGATTGCCCCCTGCTACCGATTCAACGAGATGGTTGGCACGGACTTGTTCTATGTCCACGACAGCGAAGGCCGGCGACACCAGCTCCTCTCCATCGTCGATTTCTCGTCTGCCTACCACATCGTTGTGCCAGTGCAGAAGAAAGACACCGTTACACTCGAGAAGGCGTTCTGTGAGAGTTGGGTTCAGATTTTTGGGGCTCCGACCACGGTTGCGGTCGATTTGGAGAACGGGTTGGAGAAGTCTCTAGCCCGTATTGGCGATTGGACGGGGACCCGCATTCGCAGTGCGGCCGGACAGGCCCACCACCAGGCAGGCTACACAGAGCGCCAAGGAGCTATCTGGAAGTCCCTTTTCGGCCGGATCTGCGAGGAACACTCTGTATGCCAAAGTGATTTCCACCTCGCTGTGAGCGCAGTCTCTTCTGCAAAGAACCAGCTGACACGGACGAGCGGTTTCAGTCCTTGCCAGCATGTGTTTGGATCGATGCCGGGGCTCCCAGAAGATCTTCTTGAGGGTCCTCACGCTGACCACCCGGAGCAGGAGGCGATCATCGACGACAAGCACGCCCGTGAGGTCGCACTTCGAACGGCCGCTCGGGCCGCCTACTTCCATGTCCAGACCGATGAGAGAGTTCGCCGCGCCCTTGCAGGGCGTGCCCGTGTTGAAAGCCGAACCCCAGAAACCGGGGAAAGGGTCTTCTACTTTCGCAAGACGAAGAACAACAAGAAGGGCTACTGGGTCGGACCCGGAACCGTCATCGGGCGAGAAGGCGCGAACCTATGGATCACCCGAGCCGGGAGATGTGTTCTATGTGCTCCAGAGCATGTTCGGCTTGCAACCGGCGAGGAACTTGGTCAGGCCTTCAGCATGAAGGTCGCGCAAGAAGACTTGGACAAGTTGTTGAATGCCGACTCAGATGAGCCGGGCGCCTACGATGAGGATCACGAGGACCAAGGGGACGAAGAGATGCTCAACGCCGGGGCTGCTGGTGTTGGCGAAATTGCGTATGACATGGAGCTGGACGGAGAAGAAGAACGACGTGGGCTACGACGTGACCTTGTTCGTGTACCTCCTCGTGTTCTGAAGCGACAGCGACGCAAGGGGCGCGGTGAAGAGGTGGCTGTTGACGGTGGGCCCCGCGAAGAGCCCAGTGATGTGAACATGATCAAGCGAGCCCGCACCCAGCGGTCCCGCGAAAAGCAGCTAGAGAAGGAGATCCCTTGGTCCCTCATCCCGGAGTTCATGAGGCCGAAGTTCCGGGAGAAGGAGATGGTCCAGTGGCGAGAACATGTGGACACTGGGGCCTTGGAAGCTCCCGTTTCGCCTACAGGGACAAGCACCTTGGGCGCCGGCGCGCCGACCCTACTGTGGAGTGGAAGCCTAAATCAAGGCTGGTCGTGGCTGGACACCTCGATCCAGACGTGGGCGTCGCCAACATCGAGGTCGACTCTCCCACGGTGTCGAGGGCATCCTTGATATCTTTGCTTCAAATATGTGCTTCCAAGCGTTGGAAGGCTGCTGCAGGAGATGTTCAAGCTGCTTTCTTACAAGGCGTTGAGCTCGGGCGTCAGTTGTGGATGGCACAGCCAAAGTCCGGGATTTCTGGACTGGATCCAAGACAGATCGCTCGGATCAGGAAAGGAGTCTTCGGCCTATCTGAGAGCCCGAGGATGTGGTACGATAGGCTTTCTAGCGTTCTACTTGGCGAGGTCTTCGACATCGGAGGAGTGCGACACCGCCTCGTGCCGAGCCCTTTGGACCCTTGCGTGATGATGCTCATCAAGGATGGCGAAGCTTCTGAGCCAGCAGGATACCTCGCCCTCCACGTGGACGACATTTTGGTGGTCGCCCCTACCGAGGTCAACCGCATGCTCCAAGGGAGGATCGGTGAACGACGATGGCGTGAGTATCACCCAGTTCGCAGAAGGGGACAGAACCAGCTACTGAAGAGCAGGCCATCGACAACCGATCATTGATCGGTGCCTTGAGCTGGCTGAGTAGCCAGAGTCGCCCAGACCTGACGCAGCTCCAACGGGCCCCTCTTACCGAGGATGTTCGATTCGTGAATCAGCTCTCGGCCCGGGCCAAGGAGTTCCGCGAGAACGGGATCTACCTGCGGCCTACCAAACTCGAGGACGCGGTGTTCCTCGTGTACCACGACGCGGCCTGGGCCAACGCCGAGCTCGAGGAGGCCGAGGACGGGTTCAAGCTCACGGCCGAGGAGATCGGTCGCTTCACAGTTGGGCCACTTGATCTTACTGGCCGACCGGGCTATCCTCGACGGGTCTTGTTGCCGAACGAGTTTGCTCGAGTGGAGGAGCCAGTCATGCAAGCGAGTGTGCCGTTCCACCTTTGGTGCGGAGACAATGGCCGCGGTGGAGGGACTTGAAGGAGGACAATACATGAGGGCCCTTCTGGCCTCACTCCTTCATGGACGGATCGTCAAGCACCATGAGATCCGTAAGCGGTGGCCAATCCTCTGCCTGTCCGACTGCAAGTCTCTTCACGACCACCTTCACAAGGCTGGAACACCAAGGCTCCCAGCAGACCGTCGTCTCGCAACGGACTTAGCGGCTCTACGTCAAGAGTTGCGGGCTGAACAGTGGACTGACCGTTTGCCGCTCCAATGGATCCCTACAGCGGTCCAGCTAGCCGATCCCCTGACAAAGCCCATGCGTACAGATGTGTGGTGGAAAACCCTCAAGGAGGGCATCACGCTACCTCTTAAAAGAGGACTTTTCTTGGGAAGAACAGAGAGATTTTAACCAGTGTAAGCCTGAAGTCGCTCGCACAGGTCGCTGGAGTGTTTCAGACGAGTTCGCCGAAGGCACATGTGATCGAGCCCTGCGAAAAGGCCTGTGCGCCTTTGCTTTCTTAGGGTTTTAGAAGGGTCCTTAGCTACCAGTGGCAGCTGTAGGCCCTCTTAGAAGCTGTACACCTCTAAATCCTAAACTAAACCTGTAAACCCTAAACCCTATAGACCCTAAATCCTAAACCCCTCAAACCTAAACCTTTATCTCATTCCGGCTTGGCCTGCAGCCGCAGCTTTTCCGCCTCGGAATCCACGAGCCGCTGCTCGGACTCTGACATCCTGGGAACCAGCACTGACGTAGTTTTCTAAATTAAGGTCTTTCAGATAAGGGTCCCGTACGATTTCGGGGACCCAAAAAGGGACGCTAATCTAGAGAACTACCCACATTCTGTGGCGACGACTACGACTACTCCTGCTGTTGCTGCTACCACTACTATCACGAACACTGCTACCACAGCACCACTACGACCACTACTCACTACCACTACGACCACCACCGCCACCACCACCACCACCACGACCGCTGGTACTACTACTCCTACTGGCAGTGCTAAAATCTAGTGCAAAGCTAGTGCTAGTTCCACTGCCACTACCGCCACCAGAAGCGACAACAAATCCAAGCTGTAAATACAAACTTCCTACTATGATTCCTTAAAACCCTCAGGCCTGAACCCCGGCCTTTCTGGCTTCCCTTAGTCTTCCTTGTAGCTTCTGCTATTCTCGCCCCTATGTTAACTCCTCCCGGGCCCAAACCCATTGTCCTCTGCTCCATGTCTTGGTTCTCCTTGCGGAGCTTCTTGAGCCTCAAATGGGATGTTGGTTTAGGGTTTAGGGGTTTAGGGTTTAGGGTTCAGGTCCAGGTTCTGAGTGTAATGTGCATGATACGGACGGATCCTATGCACCCATCCATCCCTTAGGGTTTTGAGTTTGAACGGTTCATTTAGGGTTTATGAATTCAGCCGGTGTCTATGTACTAGCAATTTCGCAAACAGCCAGTTCTCTGCACTGCTCAACATTGAGACTTCACCGCCTCTCACGACAGCAAGTGTCATCAGCACAATACAGAAAGCAATCAGCCCTTCATAAACGCCTTGACCCTAGAGTTTAGGGCGATGCCCCAAATCCTTAAACACTAAATCCAGCACCCTAATTCCTCAAACGCTACACCACAAATCCTTGAAGTGCTGAACTACGGAAGCCGAGCCACTGTGACAGAGCATCCTCCAATCGCAGGTTCAGGGCTTGGGGCACAGTTTTCAGTCGGGGTGTAGTGTAGGGTTTAAGCCAGTATGTTTTGAGGGCCCCAAGACTTAAATTAGGGTTACTGTCAGGATTACTATAATGTGGGCCATGGTAGTTTGAAGTATAGAGGGCCTTACGAAGTATAAGGGATATGTTACACCATGAGTGCATCAAGGAATCCAGCAGCACACAAAGAAAATGCAATTCACAGCAGTGGCTCTGTCATGGGCCTCTACCTAAAGCTTGAGGCCGCGCCAAGCGGATCTGCGGAAGAGTGACAAGTATTGCACGATGGGGGTTCATTGTTCTGAGTTTTGCGCGAGGCCTCAAATGTTCCGGCCACTCTCTGCAGTTACACCGTACCGCTCACCACATCTTCAAGCCACGTAGCCGGAATCGGAGAGGTATGCTCTACTAAAACTCTAACTTCTCCAGGAAAGCATCAAGACCTCAGGTCCCTTCTCGAATCACCCAAACCCGAGAGTCTGTCGCCCTTAAACCGGTATAATAAGTACTCACGTGTCTGGGTTTGGGGCTTATAGGGTTGCTACTCCTTGCCGGATTCCCTGGTTTAAACCAACTTAGGAGCTATATGGAGCTATAGTTTAGAAGCTGCCCCCACGCTGTAATAGTGCTATAATAGGAACATAATAGGGCCCTAATATAATCCTTATAGTCACTATTACAGGGTGGGGGGCAGCTTCTAAACTATAGCTATATAGAATATCAATACCCTAAGGCTCCAAAGTAGTTCCTTTTTTGGGTTCATATATAGAATCCTATAAGGTAATCCCCAAAAGGAACTACTATGGAGCCTCTGGGTAGGCCATAGGATAAAACACAGCACCCGTAAGAACAAGGAACCCCCGACTTGAGACCCGAAAACGCCCCCCAAGCCTATACTGAACTTAGAGCCCCAGCAAAAAATATAATTTTAGCTGTTTCTTAGGGATTATAATAACCAAACATTAAAAATTATTTCTAAGTACCCCTAAGAAGCCTCCCACCAGGAACCTGGGAGTTTCTGAAATCTCTGGGGGGGTAGGTACCTTCTTTGGGGGTCCTGATAATAAGGATCCTATTATTGAGGGTACTATATTAGGGGCCCCTATTTTTGGAAACCCTCCCACCAAACCCAATCCCCTCAAAAAAAAACTCCCAAAACCTGCGAAACAACCCCTATAGAACTCATTGTAAAGCCTAGAAACCCCAAACCCTCCAACAGGAGTCCCTCAACCGTAAACCCAGAAACCCTGAACCCCAAGCCCTAAACCAACCCCAAACTCATAAACCTTAAACTCAGAGAACCCCAAACTCATAAACCTTAAACTCAGAAGCCCCCAAACCAGAAAACGCAACGAGTCCTGGAGTTGCTGTTCAACCTGTGACTTGGCGGCAAGCGCTTGTTGGCCTCGTCGGGATTTGGGCTAGTGCTCACCTTTGGTTAGTAGGGAATGGATCAGTAGTAGTAGTAGTAGTAGTAGTAGTAGTAGTAGTAGTAGTAGTAGTAGTAGTAGTAGTAGTAGTAGTAGTAGTAGTAGTAGTTATAATTGTACCCCATTCCTCCATTCCCTACTAACCAAAGGTAAGAGTCTTGAGGATTCAGGGTTCACATAGGGATTTACGTCGTCGGGTTTATAGTGGTTTTGCAAGGGTTTACAACGGCTTCAGTTGCGATTCGTAAAACTCAGGGTTGTACAACGGCTCTATGGGGATTTGCGCTGAGGTTGAGGTTTTAGGTTGCGGCTTACAGTGTTCGGCGTTTGGCGTTTGGGCTTACGGTGTTCAGGCTTTGGGCTTTGGAGGTGTCAAACCCTAAACCCTAAACCCTAAACCCTCTTCGGGGCTCAGCTGAAGGATGTCTCGCTGCTGCAAACTCAGAGGGCCAAAGGGCACCTACCAAAACCTGGAAGAGGTTTGGAAACCAGGAGTTTCCGAAAATAGGGGACCCCAATATAGTACCCTAAATAGTAGGATCCTTCTTATCAGGACCCAATACTGCAGGTTTGCAAGCTTCAGCTACGCAATGTTGCTGCGATTCGGAGACAGGACCGTCATATCCCAGCTTGCACCCTCGACGGCCCGACCCCCTGCCACCTTCTGTAACCGTAGCCCACTAAGAAATCCGACATTACCAAATTCTACAATGACCATCTACCAAGAGGTTGGTTGGGAAGTCGCGCAAGTTTGGAACTGTACTACCTTGAAGGATCACGGCTTGATTTCGGAGCGTGGGAATGAGAGCCTAGGCCTAGGGTTTGGGTATGCCCGGCTTGCATCGGAAGTGGATGTACGGAGCTTCGGTGTTGGCCTGCTTCTCATCTTTGAAGGAACCCATGAGACAGCAAACAAGCACCTTTAGCCCGGATCTTACACCCCCCCCAAGCCTACACCTCAAGCCCTGTCCTCCGGAGTCACATGACAAAGGGGCCTTAATGATTAGAATAGTATACTGCCCTAAAACCTAAACCCCCAAACCCCTAAACCCCAGTTTACCATAATTACAGCAAGGAGGCTCCACCCTAAACCCTAAAGCTCTTCAGTGCTCATCTCTGCTTCCAAGGCGCTTCGCTCTTCCTCAGCCTTCTGAGCCTTGCCGGTTAATCGGAGGTACAGCAGAGCTCTGAATTTTATGGTTTCTTACAGGGTCCAAGTACTCCTGACTATAGGACCTTACGGCCCTTTTAGGTATCCAAAACCATGAGTAAGGACTACTTGGACCCTTAAGGTTTGAGGTTCATACTGCTGATGGACTTTACTGTACAGTGCTGATGATGCTGATGATAATGATGATGATTTCGATGATTACGCAGACCATAGCGGTGATCACCATTCACCATGTTGAGGGTTGAATCCCCCAGCTGTTCAGAAATTCCCCCGCAAACAGTCGAGCCTTCTTCTACTCAGAGAATCACGTTGTGGTAGCAACACGGTGCCCCACCCCGACACGGAAACCACCTTCTCATAAGAATGCGGCCTTCAACGACCAACTTTCACTTGTGCTCCCAACCCTCTCTCTTGAACCCTGAACCCAAACCCTAAACCCTAAACTCTCTCTCCTTGAACCCTGAACCCTTTACCCGAAACCTTTTCCCACCTCGCGCCACCGGTCCAGGGCGGCAGCCGAGGCGGCGGTGAGGCAGCGCTGGCGCAGGGCAGGCTCTGCTTGGGGGTCTTGGGGTTTGAGGTTGGGGTGTAAGGGTTTGAGGTTTCGTTTTTTTTTTGCTTTTTTTGAATGCCCTTTCTGAGTCTGCACTAGTACACTATAGGCATCTCAGCCCGTGTTTGAGGTTTCGGGTTTGGGCTTTAGGGCTCTTCGATTTGAGCCAAGAACCCAGCCTGCATCAACCCAGTCTGCCGCCGCACGACGTCCAGCCTACCTGGTGCGGAGAAGATAAGGGAAGCCAAGCAGATTGTAGGTCGTAGGAATCCGTACAGCGAAGGAATATTTACGCACTTGAGCATTGTGGATACAAAAAAGGCATGTGGCAACGCTGGTGAGGGCTTTGCTGGGAGGCACAGGAAATCCCAGAGTCGCAAGAGGCTCGATGACTTGGGAAACCACACACAAGGGGCACCAAATCTGCCATAATTGTTACTACAAGCCGTACTATAGTGGTAACTGTAGGGCCGAGAGGCAGCCACCGTCGTTCAAAGCAGGTGGCATCTTCGCGGCCTGCGACGCGTCCTGCATGGCCAAACTCAACTTCGAAGGGCAGATCCCCTAAGGCTTCATTAATACCTAAATAGTATATATATATATATATATATATATATATATGGCCTTAAAGTAGTCCCTATCTAGGTACATTGGGGCCAAAGTACCCAGAGGCTTCATAGTTCCTTTTGGGATTACCTTATAGGGTTCTATATATGAACCGCAAAAAGGAACTACTTTGGAGCCTTAGGGTACAGACTCTTTGGGTACATTGGGGCCCTTGGGGATCCAGTTAAAGGCATGTCTCCTCTTCTCATGAAGCGTTTTGGACGCATATGGGTAGTTGTGAAAATTAGGGTCCCGAAAGGGGTCCCTACTATACTGCGGAACATGATACTCAGGGTACCCCAAAAAGGACTATAATTATGACAGCTACTTATATCGAAGCAGACAGGGATAGACAGAGAGCCAGCCAGCGCCTTTCATGCCGTCAGCCACCTTGAGCCAAGTTGGGATCCTAATCTACTACCCTGAATAGTAGGATCCCCATTATAAGGACCCCAAAATAAGGTACCCCTGTATCGGAAACCCCCATGTGGTCAGCCACCATGAGCCAAGTTCCCTTGCAGTCTTAATGGCAGCCTCCATGCAAATCGCGGTCCTCCTCAAAGCCGAAAACCTCCAGACGGAGACCTCTGCCCAAAGGAAGGGTATGGTGGGATTAGATATTTTCTACAATAGTATACAATGTCCAAACAGCTTATATAAGATTTTGGATCAGATTCTGCAAGATCTGCCAAGACATAATGGACAGTAGACACGTGCATGCCTAGATCGAGACCACTGTCCACAATTCTAGCGACTGCAGCCCCATGTAGAGGCTGTCAGGGTGTCTGAAGCCTGAAGACCACGAAGCTTCAATGCTGTTGATTGTAGAGCTGAGCCCTACTTATGCAACTCCACATCCTAAACCCTTCAGGTACAAAGACCCGAACCCAAACCCTGAGCTTGAAGCCTGCCCTCCAAGGGACCGCCCCCCAAACCCTAAACCCCCTAAACCCTAAACCCCAAACCCTAAACCCTAGCCATTGCTGCACCTGCATGCACGTGCCACTCCACTGGGGTCAGCCGCAACAGCCGGCAGAGCTTCTGGCCGGGAGCCTTAAAGAATAATTAGGGGTTTAGGGTTTGAGGGGTATAGGGTTTGAGGGTTTAGGGCTTATAAGGGTTTAGGGTTTAGGGGTTTAGGGCTTATAAGGGTTTAGGTTTTATAGGGGTGTAGGCTGTATGGTTTTAGGTCTTTTTTGGCTTTATTCGAAACTGAATGCTTTCATTATTGCTCAGGGCTCCGAGTGTTGTGCTGGCTTCATTCTGGCTTCCGGGGGCGAAACGGGATCGGGGGTCCTTGCCGCAGTTGATTTTTTGCGTTGCTTGGGATTTGGGGTTTTGGTTGGATGAGCTGAAGGTCTTGGTGCTGGGGGACGGGGCTGAAGTGGACTCGACGTCTTTTAAGCGTGCTTTGCGCAACCTGAGCAGATGTGGGCCTCGCCACTTTTTGCAAAGCCAAGGTGCCCAAAGTGACTGGTACCGCACCTGGCACGCGAAGACACGGACGGATCCCGACGACAGCAGATGGATACCAATGGCATCGAACACTTGGAAACTTGAAACCCTAAACCCAAGCAGAAGCTCTACCGGATGTATGGATTCATGATCTGAACGATCAGCATGAACAGTGTCGTCTCGAATCGTCGTCGACCTTACCGCAGGGCAACAATCTACGACCATCTTTTCAGAGGATTTTCGACATCCCTCGGCTCCGTAAAGCCTGATCAACCCACAGAAAGGGGGATGCCACCTGGTTGGCAGTCTCCGGGCCCTCGAACAGTCGAACCTGCACCGCGATGGGACGAAGAAAAACATGAGGATGACCATCATCATGTCAGCCACCAACCTAACATGTGTCGGCCAGCCGACACCACAACTATAATCAAACGAACACGACTACTACGGAAACCATTTATATCTCGCAAGTCGTAAGAAGAAATGAAAGCAAACTAACAAATCCTAAGCCAGCAGAAGGAGAACCAAGAAGGCTCAAGTGTGGCTGTTCTCATGCTTTGGGGACAATATCGTTAAGGGCTTTACGGTTTGGTGTTTAGGAGTTTGTTGTTTAAACCCCAAACCCTGAATCCAGTATGGGCAATATGGAGATTCTGTAACGAAGTACCTCCTCAACCCTGTCTTCATGTATCCTCCACATGGCTATTCTAGATTCATCGGGTACCCCTTTTCAAACTATCAAGCCCAATGCACGGCCCAGAGCTCTAAGTGAAGGCTGCAGGGCAAATAGTCGGGGTTTCCTCGCCTTGGGTTTCTCGGGATCGCCGCCACAAGTGAAGGGCGACCAGTGCTTACCATCCTCCCATGGAAAGCGCGCGGAAAAAGAACAGCCCAAACCCTAAACCACACAAACCCTAAACCCCTAAACGCTAAACCCCTAGACCCTGAACCCCTAAAGCCCTAAGTCCTAAACCTTAAGCCCTAAACCCCTAAACCTTGAACCCCTAAATCCTAGCCCAAACCCCTAAAGCCCTAAACCCGAAAATCCTATACCACTTCTCTGGGATGTTCAGACCAGAAAAGGGGCCAATAAAGGCCCAAAGTTGCAGGATCCTTACCAGACATAGCAGGAACCTTAACAGACATCCTCGGAGTCTCAAATAGAAATTTTAAAGTAGGATTCTTAACACCTTCCCTCTCTGTTCATGCCGGGGAACCATCACTTCGAAACTGCAAGGGGCCTGCAAAAAGGGTAACTGTCGCCCCGCGGGCAAACCAGGGCAGTCTTCTCATGACGTATATAAGGAATTCAAGGAACCCCAAAATAGGTAGATAGAATATGGTTTAAGGTTTAGGATTTATGCACGGATTTTTGGTCTTATCCCAGATGAAATCACCCCTCCAAAAAGCAAGCATATGCTAACCCCACACCTCATACCCTATACTCCCCCCTACACTTTTACCTCAATTCTCAACCCGCCTAACATTTCAACCCTTAAATCCCTGAAAACACAAAGCACCTCCCAACAATCAATACAACAATCCCGAAACAAAGAAACCTACCAACAAATACAACAATCCATAACACAATCCAAAACCCAAAGCACCTAAACAAACCCTACCCTCAACCATAAAATAACCCATTTCCTAATATGAGGTGTGGGGTAAGACCAAAATAGAAAAAATCCCCAAAAGATTATAACCCTGAACTGGGACGCTTCGGCAAAGCCTCGTGAAGCATTCGCGACATGTCCCCTACATAGAATAATATATTAACAAAATTATTTGTTAGTATATTATGTTAAGAAGTCATCAATGTTTTTGAGGTAGTCTGTGTCATTTCTTATTGGTGTTCGTTTCTTATATTCTACTGTGGATAAATAAGGATATCTGGCATCCATAAATCTTTCAAAAGAATAATCATCTTCAAAATGTGCTTCCGCTATTCGTTTATTAATCCATACATTGGTTTCATTTGAATACAACTTGTATTTTAATTTTCCTAATGCTTCATAGCTGTATATATGTTGTAAAATTATATAAATTACACTTTCAACTTTGTTCATTTCTCTTCCAAGATGATTAACAAATTTAATCTTTGTATTGTTGTTTTTATCTACATTCTTGTCATATTCATAAATTAATCTGTTTCGCTGTTTAGTGTAAAATCTTTTAATTTGTTCATCAAATTTAAATGAAGTATCGTATAATGATTTAATCTCATTGTAGAATTCATTGTGATAAAACTTGTCCTCTTCTTTCAAATATTTTCTCAACACTCGTAATGTCTTTTCGTATGTAGGGAATGGATTTAATTTAACATAATAATATATTTGGGTGTTTAATTTGGTTGGTTCATATTCTTCTATATTGAGCTTGTATTCAACTGCTTCAACTACATCTTCAAATTGTTTCATACTACAATCATAAACATTGTTCTTAAACTCTTTTAAAGTTTTACATACATCACATTCTTCATAATTGTATTTACAAGTATTTTTAACAATATTTTCAGGCATATTCAGTTTATATAAACACATATTCTGTTGGTTAAATTTACACTTTTTACACATACTCACCTTATCTTTAATAATTGTTTTCATACCAATAACATTCAAGAATTTACTAATGATTTCCTCCTGTTCCTCATAACTAAACATATTATATAATTATTATACTAAATATTTCTTTAAATGGTTTTTGTAAAATACAGAATTAATTTAATATGCTCTCTCTTGGTTGTCAAACTTAATCTCATAATATTCTAATGTCTCCTTCTTTGGAAACTTGATATCTTTGTTGTTGAGTTTCTTAACATATACACTCCTTTTATTCTTATAAATATCACTGTCTTTATCCACTGGTTGTTTAACTGGGTTAGGCTTCTCTTCGTTAAGCTTATTAACTGCTTTTTCAATTAGTTCTAACTTATCCAATATCCTTTGAAATCGCGTTGCTTTGGTTTCTTTAATCTCATCATCTACATCACTCATCTTGCTATATAAAAGTTTTAGATTAAAACTTTTTTAAAAAGTTTTAATCTAAAGTGCGTTTAAATATGTAGTTAAAGACTACATTTTACCATGTGCTACTTTGTATTTGTTCATATTGTCTAAACATCTCCTACATAATTTGTTGTATTCTATGTTTTTGTTCCTACTCTTGAAGTATTGATGATTTCTACATATCTCACAACTCGGACAATACCGTATGTCATCTAAATTACATTCGCAATGGCATTTATCATTAACATAAAACGATACAATGATTTCATCTACATATCTGACCATATATTTAATTGATTTTATAATAAAATTATAAAGCCAATTCCTTAATGCTTTAACGAAACTAATTAAGCACCTGCTTGTGAGATGCTATTGAATGTTCCAGCATTACTTCCCTTTCATGCGACCATCCAATGTGAAACGAAAGGAGCTGGGGTCTATCATCCAAACGGCATACTCGCCCTGTCATCATTAAATACATCTTTATTCTTAAATATCAATCCATCATATTTAGATTAGTTTTTAAACTGCTAATATCTTTTTAACCTCTCTCATATCTTCTCTTAGTTCTTCTAACTGCTCTTCTGTCTCTTCTGGTGTAATTTGTTTTCCTGTTCTTCCAAAACCTGTATCGCATATAGATATGTCCCCTAATTGTGTGTTGTCGTTTGTATTTTTGAAGATTTCATCTGACGGAGTAATTCCCCTGCGTTTTCCCATTGAAAAGGATGACCTGTCTTCAACAATTGTTATAACTTCTTTGTTTTCATCTTTGGTATGCTTTGTTTCTTTATGATATAAATGTTTTCTACATCTACAAGGGAGACAATCAAGACTGGTAGGTGTTAATGAAAATCCACCATCTTTTTCATTCTTATCATCCATTTACATCAATTAGATTTTAATTTAAAGTGTTGAATAACTGCTTTCAGCACCTCTAATATACTATAACAACATCTACGGTATTTAGGAGGTGTTATTATTTGTTCTATCTTCTCTATCTCGTCTATAACTTCTAAATAGTCGTCATAATCGCTCATATATTAATAACGATATAATTTTTCTATGTATTAATAATAATGTCGGATATACCAGTTGTAAAACCAGTGAATGTTAAAGAATATGACTTTAAACAGTCTAAATATGAAGTAGCACCTAAATTACCGTTTTCGCAAATAATAACCGGCCCGTCAGGCTCAGGAAAGGGCATCCTCTTACAGTCAATGATATTAGACGTTTACAGAGATGTCTTTGAAAGAATATATGTGTGGTCTCCTTCAATTTCAGTTGATAGTAATTGGTTGCCTGTTAAAAAATACATTCAGTATAATTTGAAGGTGGATTTAGAAAAAGAAAAATGCTTCTTTGATGAGTATAACCCAGAGGAATTAGAACAGGTGATAAAAAGACAGCATAAAGTAATAGAATATCAGAAGAAGAACGACCATGAAAAGTTATTTTCTATTCTTATAATTGTTGATGACTTTGCCGACTCAAAAAATTTCTCTCGCAACAGTCCTTTATTAAATCAGTTGTATGTGCGCGGTCGTCATAACAGTATAAACATCATAACAGCAACGCAAAAATTTAACGCCTTGTCTCCAATTATTCGTGTTAATAGTCGTCAGTTATTCTTTTTCAGGTTAAGAAACTACAAGGAAATTGAAACAATGGTTGAAGAGTTAAGCGCCGTCTTAATTAAAAAATCAACCGTAGCAGATGCTAAAAACCTCGCAGAAGCAAAGAAGTTATTGTTAGAACTTTATAATATTGCAACAGAAGAACCTTACAGTTTCTTATTTATTAACTTAATGAAGCCGGATGTAAATGATATGTTCTACAAAAGATTTGATGCTAAATTAGTTATTGATTAGAAAATTTTAATCATAATAATTTATGGTTAAAATTTATTAAATCAATGAATAACTACATAAGTTTATGGCAGGAAGTTTATATACTAATTTATCGCTTTTTGTTTCTTCTAACTTTTCAATGCGGTTAATACATTCCTTTATACTATTAAATAATAAAACATCTGTTTTGGTTTTTTCATTAATATCTAATTCTTTTATCTGTTTCATATAATCGGTATCAGTAGGTTTAGAAGATTTAGAACCCATTGTATATACTAACTTATATTATTTTCCGTCCCCTTTACCTTTACCCTTCAACTTTTTAACCTCTTTCTTCAAATCTTCAACTTCATTAAGAAGGGACTGAACACAACCCCATAAAGGAGCAACCATTTTGCTATAATCCATTCTCAAATATCCTTCGCTTCCCTTATGCACGATGTTATACCAATGCTTCGGCATTTTAGAATTCAAGACATCGTCGGCGATAAACCCGATATGCTTTTCATCTTTATCAATATATTTAAACTCTTTCGGCTTTATGTATTTAACCATATCAACAAAAGTTTTGTTATTGACTTCTTTAATGTTTTCTTTCAGTCTTGCATCACTGCTATTATCTAATGTGCCATTTACATAAACGCCCGTGCTTGAAACTTCCAATATATTAGCACCATTGATAGAATTAAATATTAATCCGTCAGCATCAGGATTATCCATTTTTACACGCTCACTCGTTGAAACTGTTGAATGTGTAAAATCTAAATGTCCTAACATATTTACCTTCGCTTCTTGAATAGATATTTCAGGTGTGCTACCTATTGCTCCAACTATTAGATTAATAGCTCTGTCGGTGTCTCCGTTTCTTATATCTAAATCATAATCGCTTCCGTTTAATGTCTCTTTAATTCCCGATGAGTTCTGAAATAATATTTCTCCCCATACATTTAAATTTGCTTCCGCTGTTATATTACCAATAGAATTAAAAGTTTGATTATTAACAACTGCTCTATTCATTGTAATTCCTGCTGGATTGTCATTTAATTGTAATGCTATTGTTCCTGTTGTGGGGTCTAATGTTCTGTTACTTTGTAATGAAAAATTAATCTCATTAGTTGATATTACATTTAATGAATTATTAGCGTCTGCTCGTTGAAATATTCTGCCTGAGCTATTAACATTAATATCTCCATTAAATGTTGCTGTATTTTGAAATGATGAAGTGCCACCAAAGTTAGAATTACCATTTACATTTAATTTATTTCCTCCTGCGATTGCTCCAATTCCTAAACTTAAGCAATAAACACCATTACCATTAGCAGTATTCAATAAAAGTAATGAAGAACTGTCATTGCTCGTGTTATAAGCATTAATATTAAATGAATTAAATCTTATATATCCTTGTGCGTTTTTTACTGTAAAAACATTACTTGCATCGGTTGTATCCTTATAAACTGTAAGGCCCGAACTGTTAGAAATATTAGCATCAGCGTTTTCATAATTTACAGTATCTTTAAAATAAGTAGGTTTAAATAGTGTTGTCCCTCCTGTCGTATTGTTACATTCTAAATAGGTGTTTGTGTCAGTATCGTCATTCGTCCCGTTAATTAATCGTATAGCACTCGCTGTTTCATTTATTGATAAATCCATTGATGTATTAGTTTTAGTGGCATTGTTGTATCTTTCAATACTTGTATTAGAGTTTGTTAATTCAATGTTCCCCTTTACTGTTAAATTGCTTGTTATGTCAATTTCACCTCCTATTGTTAAATTGGTTGTAATATTAACATTATTAACGGATAAGTCATTATTCATATTAATATTTCCTGATGGGTTTAAGTTTAAATCTACAACGCTGCCATCACTTGTAGCATTTGATATAATTTTATTTCCTTGCAAAGTTATATACTTAGTAGCATTTTTAAATACACTTACAATCTTATCTCCTCCTCCTGTTTGATTACTAAATAATAAACCATTGGTTGGTGCTACATTAATTGTTTCGTTATTTAATGTTAATCCGCTATGAATAATAGTAGGGGCGCTACAATCAATAACTGGGTTTGTTTTAAATCTGTCAGTAAAATCACTTAATGGAACTCTTAATGCTAATAAATTATCAACTTCTTCATTAGTATATCCCGACCCACCACCAGCACCCACTAAGGCATCTACCTCACCTTTATTATAAAAATTTGTTGCTAATACTGTATTATTTTGATAATTAGTAGATAGATTTGTATCTGTTTGTGATTGAGTGTAATAGTTAGTGTCTATTTCGGTTTTAGTGTAAAATGTGCTACTCAATGTTGCGCTTGTTTGATAATCAGTATTTAATAAATGCGTTAATGAACTGATGCTTTGAAAGTTTTGTAGTTGTTTTGTATTTAAAACTGCTATATCAGCAGTGTTTGTTGCTACTTCTGTTGTGTTGTTTATATCATTCAAATCCGTTTTTGTAGCGTATATTTGCGATAAATCAGTCCCACCTATTATAATGTTATCTGCTGTTAAGGTGTTTGTATTATTCAATGTCAATACCGTTATAATAATAATTAGATAAATTATTATTAGAATGTTTATTTAATCAAAAACTTTAATGCCTAAGTCACGCACCTCAAGAATCTGTTCCGACAGTAATGTTATGTAGATTTGATCTGGCATATCAGTAGAAGGGATTGAAGCACCGGTCGGCTTCACTCTAATTTGCATCATTTGTCCCGCTCTTGTATTAATTCCTGTATAACTACTATCCGGCACGCGTTCCATACTAAAACCGAATACAAACTGACGGTCGCGATACTGCTTAAAATTAATTGCCATAGAATGCTGATGAAACATAGGAAGATTAAGCGCTTTTCGCAAATGATAAAATGCTTCTGTAATGGATTTGCAAGGATATTCAGGCATAAGTTTAGAACCCAGTTGGATTTGAAACTCTAAGTCTTTATTAACATCGTAAATGCCTTGGTCTAATGGCTCGTGCGATTGATGCGGATGATAAAATCTACAAAATTCCTTGTCAGCATATTCATAGCCATTACTTGGGTCTCCTTGCTTGTAAAATGTAATAAATGTAGCAACTAATTTAGATACTGAGCGAATAGCTTGAACGCTAATATCCGTTAATCCTTTTACCGTCTGTGATTGAGTGATATAAGTTGTATAAGTAATCGGCAGTCCTTTACCTTCTAAAAGATGCTTAACATATTCATTGTTTAAGTTATTATCAAGGGTGCAGACATCGCAGACAACACGAGCGTTAGAAATTTCCCAGTCAATAGATGTATTTGTTGCTTTTCCTACATCACCCGCTACTGCTACTGTAAAACGATTTCGTAAGTCAGTTGTAATGCCTGTGTCGCTTTCGTCATAGTTGTTAGGGTCAATAATACAATCAACGGCAGAATTGACCAACTCTAATTCAATAGTTAGGTTGCCCATATATTTCAGAGGAAGATACTTAAATTGAGAAAATGTACCGGCTAATGGCTTAAAACAGACTGTCATTTCATTGTAAAAACCTTGGCAATTTTCCGCATTGACTTCATAGACTAATGCCGTGCTTCCAGCATTATTAACTAAGGTGTTTAATTCGTCATCATACCTATAACCGAAACCTTCACTCGCTTCGTCTTTTCGTGCTCCCTGAGACATTAATTTAGAAAACATATGATGAACTCGGTTGTAATTATCAAAATCTTCTACTATTTGATTACCAGCAATAATTCGCATTCTTCTGAAGAAAGAATACGGAGGCGATAAGGGACGAAGTTTTCTAAAATTAGTGCCGTCTTTGTTATTTAATGTAAAAAATACTCGGACGGATTGAGGGTCTAACCAAGCGTTATCTTCACCGTTTAAAGTAAATTTAATTACACGATTACCAGATGAAGGTTTATAGACATTTGAACCTGCCGGCCAAAATGACACAGAACGGCGGTCGGTAATGTAAGAACTGCCTTTGTTAAGTTTAAATGAGAGATTATCTATGAGGATGTCTTCTGGACTAAATTGCTCTACCATAATTCTATATATAAACTAACATAGAAAATTTAATTAAATATAATTATTAAATTATATTTAATCAAATAATTTAAAGTTATATGATTTTTCGTCAGTATTTTTCTTTTTGTTTTTAATCTCTTTAACTATATTAGTATCTTCTCCATCTTCTACAAGTTTTCTTATTTCTTCATAACTGTTTTGTTTAAACTTCTTCTCCTTTGGTTGTTTCTCCATCTGCTGGTATGTTGTCGCTTTGTAATTGAACATTATTAATATTACTTAGATTATTAAATGCTTCTTGATGTTTTTTAGTTCGTTGATGTTTTGTTAAGTTTCGTTTTAATATTTCCTGTCCGCAACTACAAACTGTTTTTGCTCGGTTCTTCTCTGTCATCTTATCAATATTTTTCTGATAATATACTTTGTATTTTTCTTTTATAGTGTCTTTATTCTGTTGTATGTATTCATTTCTCTTATCTTTGTTGTTATGATAATATTCTCGTTTGTTTTGTAATATTGCCTCTCTGTTGTTTTTATTGTATTCCTTAACTTGTTCTTTGACCTTTTCTAAGTTTTCAGTTTTGTATTGTTTTATGTGTGCTTTAACTCTTTCTTTGTTGTCCTCATACCACTGCTGTTTGTCTCTACCTGCTATACAATGGTTTAAAGTTCCCATTGTTCTTATGTATTCGCCTTCCACTGCTCGTAATTGTTCTACATTATCACAAGGGCACTCTTTTACAAGTTCAATATAAAAACTATTAGCGCCAATTTCTCGCATTGCTTCATATAATCTACGATTTTTCTTATTCTGTGAGTTCATATTGCTACGATGCTTTGCTAATCGTTGTGATATTTTTTGACAAGTGCTTCCAATATAACATTCATTATTAACCGTATTCAATATCTTGTAAATCTTACCATTTTTATAATCCATTTTAATATAATATATTCTTTTTTATTCTTTAATTATGTTTCAAATTGTTCCATAAATTCTTCTCGTGTTATAGGTTCATTACCTGCTTTATTCTTGACATTAGCAATATCAGCAAAACTATGATTATCAAGTGGATTTAATGAACTTCTGTTTAGATTAATAGTGGCATTATCAAAAGCACTAACAGGGTCTCCGGCTTTTCGTATTCTCAGGTCAGTCCCTGTATCTTCTGGCCGTTGTCCTGAAACAAAAGGAGAACCATAACTTCTACTTCTAAAAATATTACCGTAATCATTATTTATTTGTTGTCCTACCGCTGAGCCGAGACTATGTGAAATAATATACGTAATACCGTAATGTTTTTTACCGTCAATTTCAATAGCATCGTCTTGAATGAATTTATCAACATCTTTGTATCTTTTTGTATTTCGTGTCTGATAGAATGGTAGTTTTAAATCATCGTAAAAATCTATAGGGTCTTTTGTCCCAGCAATGTATAAAATACTACCGTTTCTATAAATCCTGTTGGGGGTTTCATACGCTAATCTTAAACCTTGTGTATCAGTTAAGAATGTTTCCGTCCCTGCTAATTCTTCCCTAACTTCATCATTTAGTTTACTTCGTGTATTCGGTGCTTGATATAAAACTCCTTCATTTCCTCTTTTATGTTTAAACATAGAAATATAAATTAACTTATAATTTATTTCTAACATAATTAATAATGCTGAAATATAAAAAGGTTTATATTGACAGTTCCTATAAAGTTAATGGCACTTCATCCGATTTTACTATTGATTTGCCTGAAACAGTTCAATTAGAAGATAATATGTTATGTCAGATACACGAGGTCAGCATTCCTCATTCTTGGTATTCAGTTAATAACACTAACAACAATTTATATTTTCGACATCAAGTATTGCCACCCGCGATTGTAGCAGGTGCTTACTATCGTAAAATAACAATTCCAGAAGGCAATTATACTGCTTCCGAATTAACAACTGAATTAGAAACACAACTGAATACTTATTTTGATACAGTTGATAGACCTAATACATATACGGTAAGATATAATGCCACAACGAACAAAATTAGAATTGCTGTTAATTATGCTACTGTTATTTTTGTTGTCTTAACCGATGGAGAAGTAGCACCATTTGTCGGTTCGTTTTTGGATGAAGTTGATGTTAATAACTTAAATTCTATAAACCGTGTAATCGGTAATACAACACCTGCTCCTGATGCTTACACAAATGTTGTTCCTTATATAACAAATTTTATTGATTTAGTGCCCTTCAAGAGTTTATATTTGCACTGTAATGAAATTAGCAACTACAACCAATTAACAGTAGCGGGTAATTCATCAATAGTAAAGAAAATAAATGTATCCGTGCCGTATTTAGGAATTATCAATGATAATGAGCTCAGCAGTTTTGATTATATTGATGTTAGTAATAAAATTCTCCGCAGATTGAATTTTAGACTTAGTAATAATTTAAATCAGACGGTGAATTTAAATAATGTTGATGTCTCTTTCACTTTAACATTTTTCAGGGGTTCATAAATATCTAATTAGAAAAATATAGACTATATTAATAATGAGTGCTGAAGTAGTTGAGGAGGTTAAACATGAAGAAGCAGCTGAAATAGATAATAATGTAGTAATTGAAGAAACCAACGAAGAAACACAAGTTAAAGAAAACGAAGAAGCAACTAAACAAGAAGAAGTGAAACCTGAAGTAAAAGAGGAGACAAAAGCAAAAGCGAAAGCAACACCTAAAAAATTAGCGAGAAGTGTTAAGGTAGTGGAGCTGGTTGAATGTAGCGCTTGTAATAAAAAGATGTTGCCAAAAAGTCTAAGAAACACACACCCTTATTATTGTAAGGGACAACCGACCGAAACATTACCAGTAAATAAACAAAAAGCAAGTTATGGGTCAAAAGTGGAAGAGAAACTGAGAAAAGAAATAGAGGAAGAGATGAAGAAGAAATATGAAAACAAAGAAAACGATAAAAACGCTCAAAATGTTAAAAATGAAGTTGTGCAATATTCAGAACCTATTGAAGTGAAAACAAAAGCAAAGCCCGTTAGAATGGAAGAACAACCAAGGCGCGAAGCCTCGCGATGCTCTACGGAGCGACAACTAACAGCAAGAGAATTATTAGAAGCATCTTATAATGAAATAAGAAGAGCAAAGAGAGAGGCGCACATTGAAAAAATCAACGGCTTTAAATCTAAAATGTTTTAGTTATAAATATTAATTTTTATCTAAATTAATATTAATAATATGAGTATGTTTAAGAGCAAACCAGAGATGAAGCGTATGCCCGCTGTTAGTAGATACTACGATATTGATGATACCTTCGGAGTAGCAAGTAGGAAGAAACAAATTGAAGAAATGAAGATGAGAATTGAAGAAGCAGAGAATAGGGGCAAAAATGTAAGGTTAAGAAACGATTGGCTACAACATCAAAAGAAATCGCTTTTTCAAGGACAGTTAGACGATATTAACAGACAATTAGAGAGACCAATGATGCCTGTAAGAACAGAAGAGGAATTGTTGAAGAAACAACAAGAATTAAAAGGTATAATGGCAGAAATAAATTAAAATCTAAATTAATAATATTAATGATTAAAACATTGAAATCTGAGTTGAAACTACGACCAACCTATGATGAGATGATAGGAATGATTGAAGCACAAGGCGACGAAAACAGACCTTCAATTGAAACAGTAATAGACAGAAGAGCAACAATATTTAGGAATAATCAGTTCGGTAGTCAGTTTGATAATGTTGAATTTTTTAGGATTGAAGAAGCAAGAAGAAGACAGAGCAAAAGAAGCAACGAGACAAGCACAATTAAGACAAGCAGGAATAGAAGCAGGAACAGGGACAATGCCTATTGCTTCAGCTGGTTTTCAGACACCTGCCGAAGTTTATGAAGCAATGGATGGTGGTGATGAACTGACAAGTGAAGAAATGACAAGAATAAGGACAGAAATGGAAAGATATTTACAAAGACAGAGAGAAGCACAACAAGCATCAGCTACATCAGCAAGAACTGATTTAGATGAAGCACATAGACAATCATTACCGGTTGGTGTTATGGATGATGGAGAACCTTTAGTAAATATAGAGGAAGGAGAGGAAGAGGAAGAATATTTTGACGATGACCCTGAATTAATACCAGCAGATGACGATGAAACAACTAAAGCACCAGCCCAAGCGAGAAAACACAAAGAAACTATTGATTATTCAACAAAAATAACAAAATGGCAAGACAAAAGCGATCAAGAAAACGATATAAGATTTCAACTGTTTTTGCGTGGTATAGAACTGACACCTGAACAAGAAGAAGAAATATCAAAACTTAAAGTAAAAGGTAAGGGAAGAAATCAAACAAGAAAAGATTATTTGATAAATTATATTGATGGATTAATTAAAACAGGTAGATGGACAGACCAAGTAAATGACCAATTACTACAAAAAAGAATGATAGAATGGCGAGAGATGAAGAAAGGAAAAGGCAGTGGTGGTGCTTCTTCATCAAGTGCATTAGATACAGCAAAAGATATTGCAATAGGTGGAGTAAAGGCCGGTGTAGAGACATTAGCAAAAGCAGGAGCAACAGCATTAGCGAAATCATTTTTACCAGTATAAAAATGTCATTATTAATATATGTTAAGATTACGCCCCACTTTTGAACAAATTGAAAAGGAAGCGAGAACACACAGATTGAAAATATTACCAGAGAAACAAAAGAGAACTCAGCAAGGCATATTATTAGACGATGTTAATTTTGATGACTTTGATTTAGATAAGTATAATATAAGAAACCCTAACAAAGCAACACAAACTGATATGTTTAATGAACCGAGCAACTACTCAAGTGCTTCATCAAACAGAAGTGTCAGAACAGGATTAGAAGGAAATGAAGATAGGAAACAAGATAGGCAAATTAGTTTATCAAGTGGGGAGAGTTTAGATGATGTAAGGTATAGAACGAGAATGTCAATAGCAGACGATTTATCAACAATGGCAAGAGTAGGAGGTAATATAATTTATTATACAGGGCATGGAATAGGACAAGGTATAAATATGGCAGTTGATGCTTACAATTGGATTAATGAAGAAGAAGATGACGAAGAACCCGAACCACCTATTGATGAAGAAGTATTTGAACAAACACAGAGGTTAATGAGGAGGGGAGCAAGTCGCTCACGCTCACAATCACCAGAAGAACGCAACGCCTTCGCGTCGCGTAGCATACGCGAACAAGCAAGCGGGAGTAGCGATGCTATGCGATTATTAAGACGGGGAGCAAGCAGAAGCAGAAGCGAAACACCACCAAAAAGAAATCCAAAGAAAAAATGATTTTTGCGTTTCCTACAGTTTTGATAAGAATTGCTTAATAATAATGGATTTTTCCTTATCCGATAATGGATTTTTCCTTATCCGATAATGGATTTTTCCTTATCCGATAATCCATAATTTTACAATTAAAACGATTAATTGTAAAATTATTATTGTCCTTTCAATATCATAAATTCAGTAGCATTATACTTTTTGTTGTATTTCTTAGGTTCGTCCTTCGCCTTGTTCTTCCAGTAGCGTTCCCGTTCCTTCTCGTTTTTCCTTTTAATGTATTCGGGGTCTTGCTCCTCTCTTAACTTATGATACAGGCGATGATACAATGCCATTTGTTCCTTAACTTGCTCCAATGTCAGACTGTTCGCAAGTTCCTCAATGGTTTTGATTTCTGTGTTGTCGGAAGTCATATAACTTATTCTATATATTATAAATAATTTGTCTTTAAGTATGTTTTTACATTCACCAGTATTTAACAGAAAACACTTAAAGAAATAATAACTTATATTATTAATATATCTGTATAATTATGACTAAAAAACTTATAAGAAATTACATCCAGAACCTCAAAAACATCAGAGATGCTAAACAGGGCAAAGTGCCAAACCAAACAATGACTAAAATTAACAATGTCATAAACTTATACGAAGACCGCAAAATATCACAATTCACAACAGCGGTAAATTTAATAAATGGGATGACAATCGGCAATGCCAAAGCAAAGGAAAAAGGAATAAAGCAATATGAAAAGGCGGTGGCAAAATATGAGGACAAAGCACCAATAACCGAAAGGATGAGAGCAACAGTAAAGAAAGCGAGGAAGGGCAAGGAAGTTAAGGAAGTTGTAAGAAAGACCGATAAGCAACCTGTATTCAAAAGAAAGGCAATTGGGGGTTTATCAACAAAGGCAAAAGACATTTTCAAAGGCAGGAAAAATTACGATGTTAAGTATATGCTGTTTTCTACCCATAACCGTTCAGGCGCGAAAAAAGCATCATTCATATTAGATGGTATAGCGTATTATCCCTTAATTCTTCTTACCCGTGGGAACGCAAGTGTAGTAGGAAGTGCCAATGTGAAAGCAAACGAATTCATTGAAACATTAGTTAAGAGGAGGATAAGACAATACCACGACACCGAAAAGTTCTTATTTAGAAAACTGATGATTACTATGAATTCAAGTAGCGAGTTTAAGGATGCAACAGGACACCTGATAGAATACGCCGACGCTATTAGAATTGAAAGCGTTGAGATTGTTGAAACAGACACAGGCGGATACGACGAGAGAGAAGAACCATTACAACAAGGCAACAGCATAAGCACATATTACAGATACATCCAAACCGAAGTCAATGCCGCGGCACAGACTATGAAAGAGGCACTAAACAAGCAAAATTACAGAGAAAACGAATGTTGGATAAATGCTTTACTGGAAAACTTTGAAGGAACTAACCTAACAAGAGCAAAGCGACAACAAAAGAACACAAAAACGCTGACCCGAGATAAAGTCCTTGAACTGCTGGATATGACAGAAGAAGAATTCATTAATACAGGGGCGACTATAAACCAAATGGATAAGGTCTTTAAATTCTTCAATATACCAGTTAGATTATACAACTTTACAGGTGCTCTGATTTATGAATACAACCCTGACAATTACGAGAAGGGGCGAGTAAAAATATTCAGGGGACTTGTTAAAAACAATCATATATATTTATTAAACCACGATTTAGAGACATTAAGGCAAACTCAACCAAAGGATAAATACAATGCCTTTACAACAAGCAAGTTCTACATCACAGATAGAACAGAACCAATTGAATATAAGATGTTTGATAATGTAGATGAACTGCTGACTATGACCGATAAGGAAGAATATGCCCTGATACATTCGGATAATGACTTAGTCAAGGTCTTCCATCAACTCAACGAAGCAGGATACAAACCACACATTAACTATCAAGCGGGGCAGATTACGAATATCTTATGTAAGTTTTACTACAAAAAGTTGAAGAAATACATTAAATACAACATTGTCTCACAGTGTTTATCACAGGAGCGAATTGATGAAGATGTAATCACCGATAATGAGGAAGTGTATAACAAAATCACTACAACCATGTTTAACTTACAAAAAGAGTTGTTTAAAGAAAATCATTTGTCCTATTATAACGAGGTAGATATACAAATCCTTAAAGAGTGTAAAACCATAGTGCCGGTTGGCAAGTTTTGCAAAGATGTACCGATGAAGAAGATAAAAGAAATAGATATTAACAAAGCATTTACACACGCGGGAGGGAGTATAAAATACATCCCGAAATTTACACAGTTTGACATATTCAGACCCTTTGATGAGGATTGTAGCACAGACCAGTTTAACAACCTGACATTATACATTGTAGAGGTGTATGAAGGAAACATCTTTTTCAATAAGAAGTATTGCTTGGTTTATGGCAAGTTTTTGAAGAAACTGCTGAAACACAATGTTAAACTTAAAATACTATGGTATAAGCAACCGAGCAATATTTACAAGGTGGATTATAAAAAGTTGATAGATGAACTGTATGCAACCAAAATGACGGACGACGAAGACTTCAACAAGCAGACGCAAAAGAAATTATGGAACATCAGCGTCGGAATGTTGGAGAAATCCCATAACACAAGTCAGCGAAGTAGCACCTTTACTTCCTTGAAGGAGGCGTGTTATTATCAAAGCATTTACGGTGGAAAGGTCTATACAATAAGCGAGTGTCAAACAGAACTTAATGAAGTGGATGAAGACGAGTATGAAACAAAGGAGACAGAAGGAACTAAATATTATGTGTTAAGTGTGTCCGAAAAGAAGACTTTAATAAATGGTTTTATGTATATCAAAGAGTTGTTATTATAATATCATAACTTAAAGATGTATGAAGCATACAAGACATTATCCGATAATAACATTAAAGTGTATAGTGTTAAAACAGATTGCTTGACGATACACGAAGACGATGTGGATAAGGTGTATGGATACAATTTTTGTCGTGTGTGGAGAGAAGGACTGCTTAAATTTGGAACTGACATCGGCACTTGGAGACTGGAAGAAAAGAAAACAATTACACTGCCTACGCAGTTATACACATACAAGTTTAACGAAGTGCCGGAAATCCCGAAAATTAGTAATATCAAAAGTTGAAGTTGAGGACGAATGGGATACTCGCCCGATATGCCAACAAATAATAAAACGAAATCCTTGTTTAATCCGTGCTCGTTTTGCAGGTAGTGGCAAGAGTTATATAGGCGAGTATTTCCAAAAAATGGGTAAGAATGTTTTGTTAGTAGTTCCGACCAACCGACTTTTACAGGAAAAGGAAGTAGAAGCGACAACATATAATAAGTTCTTCAGCATCGCAGTTCATGAAGATGTGGGAGAAAAGTTGCCACAGTTTGATTACAGCAATTATGACATAATCGTTTTTGATGAAATCTATATGTCAAACCTGTATGTTTTAGATAAAGTCAGACAGTTTATTAAGAATAACCCCGATAAAATCGTAGTAGCGACAGGCGATGTTAAGCAATTACAAGGAGTGGAAGTAATGACGAACTGCCAGAACCCAGCAACATATATTGATAACTGCTTGGATATAATATTTAAATACAACATCTTCCTGACCGTTTGTAAGAGAGTAGGAGCGAAGGACAGCGAAGAGGGAGATAGAAACAGGGAAATAGTTAATAACATGTATGAGGACATCTGGGAAAAGAAGTTGCCATTTGAAGAGATTATACCCAAATATTTTGAAACGACTGACGACATCATGGCATCGGAGCACAACATTGCCTATACTAACATAAGATGCCGAAATGTAGCGAATGAGATTAGAAACAGGTTAAACAAGAAAAGTAAATACGAAGCGGGCGAAATACTCATTGCCAGAAAATGGATTAAACAACCAAGGGTAAATGTAAATCTACGGTATAGAATTACGAGCATACAGCAAGATGAACTCGGAGCGCAAATAACTTTACAAAATATAGCGAATGAAGAAGATGAGTTCATGTTATTTGAACCTCTCGTAGATGCCAACTTCATTTACTCATATTGTGCAACTTGTCATTCAAGTCAAGGGGCAAGTGTCAAGGGAAGCATAACCATACACGAGCACGACTTACCAATAGCAAGTAGGGAGTGGTTGTGGTGCGCAATAACAAGGTGTGTTGATTTCAAACAAGTGAAGTTTTACAAGAATAACGACTATGAGAAACAAATGTCTAAAAACATGGTTATGAGATATTTCAAAAACAAGGTGGATAATTACAAACTACAAGACCGGAAGGCCAAGAGAGAGAGAAACGAAGAAACATACATAACACCGGAATGGTGTTTGAAAATGTTTAAGAGCAGATGCGAGAAATGCAACACATCGTTCAATTTTGAAACCAAGCAAGGCAGGTTATGTAGCAACTTCACTGCTCAGCGTTTATGTAATGATTACGGACATCATTTAGATAATTGTTGTGCGTATTGCTTTTTCTGCAATGTATCAGTGCATTAAAAGGTTTAAAGAAAAGATAGTTTAGGATATATAGGGATATGAGTCAAAAGTATCAAAAGGGCAAAATCTATAAGATAGTTGATGTAGGGTATAACAAGTGCTATGTTGGTTCTACCTGTGAGGAGCTGAGCCAAAGAATGGCGAGGCACAGGTATATGTTTACGCAACATTCCACAAAAGGTAAAGAGAGTTATAGAAGTTGCAACCGTTTGTTTGAAGAGTTTGGTGTAGAGAACTGCAAAATAGAACTGATTGAAGAATACCCATGTAATAATCAAATGGAATTACATAGGAGAGAAGGGCATCATATTCAAACCAACAAGTGTGTGAATAAAGTTATAGCAGGAAGAACGGACAAAGAATACTATGACCAAAATAAGGAACATGAAAGTATAAGAAAGAAGCAATATCATGCCGAACATCCAGAAATAGCAAAGGCATACAGAGAAGCAAATAAGGACAGAATAGCTCAATACCAAAAGCAATACAGGGAGGACAACAAAGAACAACTGAACGCAAAACGAAACGAAAAACACAACTGCGACTGCGGTGGTAGATACACTCACAATCATAAGGCAGAACATTTCAAATCACAAAGACACCAAAACTACTTAAAACAGTTAGAAGAAAAATAATATCTTGTTTATTATAATGACATCTAAACAAGATATTATAAGTAGTATTTATTATGACCGCTCGGGTTTTGGGAGTAGGGCGACTACGCTGAAAGATGCTAAGAAGAAAGATGCTACAATTACAAAAGAGGACGTTGAGGAGTTTTTTAGAAAGAATGTTGAAGAAAAGCGCAAACCGCGTGGCGAGAATAGTTTTGTAGCACCTCACGCCCATTTTGAATATCAGGTGGATTTATTCTTTATTAGTAAAAAAGATTTAGAAAACCAAAAATTTAGAACAGGATTAGTTTTAATTGATATTTTCAGTAAATATGCTACTGTTATACCTATTAAGAGTCAAGAACCACCAGATGTATTAGCGGGAATAATGGAAGGACTACGAAAAATGGGCGATAAACCGAAGATGTTTTACAGTGATGAGGAAGGGAGTTTGTATAGTAAAACCGTTATAGAATATTTAGAAGGTGAGAAAATTGAGATACATAGAACACGAGGTCATCCAGCGTTTGCGGAGCGTTTTATAAGAACATATAAAGATATGCTGTTTAAGCGGGTTGAAGCAGATGAAAAAAAGGGTAAGGAAAATATCCAGTGGATAGATTATAATTTGGAGATATTATTAACATATAATAACAATATGGTTTCGTCTGCGACTAAAATGACCCCATTAGAAGCAAGGAAGAAGAAAAATGAATTTGAAGTTAAATTGAATATATCTTTACAGGCAAAACGCAATAGAACATACCCCGAAATAGAGGTGGGTGATAGTGTTAAAATAATGCGCAAAAAAGGCATTAGTGAAAAGGAACCCCACAGAAAGTGAAACGAATAGATAGGAAAATTAGGTCAAAGGTATTACTATTCAGAGAACGATGATAAAAGAGGTTATTTACGCCACGAATTGTTAAAGGTGTAAGAACTCGTGAGTTCACGCGTTCAGAACGACCTGCCCTCCTCTCTCTCTATGTTTAAGTTCCTTACAGAGATAAAAACAAATCACTGGGCTTAGGACATCTGGAACTCGCTGAGGACGGCACAAACCTGTCGCGAATGCTTTCGAAAGTTTGCATTGAGGATTGCGGTCAGAGGTGCCGCCACCAAGTGCAATGCGGACACTAGCAGGTAGCACTCGCTCAGCTTGCTTTTGTTCAGTCAGCGGCGTCGGGTTTCTGGCTGATTGATGCTCTCCCTGGACTGTCAGCCCTTGGCGCAACAGCGCTTGCCTTAGGGCACAAGAATGCCCGACTGGACAGGAATCCCAAAAATTGAACGGGGTGCTAAGACTGACTGGGTGGAAGTCAATTTTGAACTGAGTGACTCGGTCGCGCTGTGCTTGACTTTCCGCTCGTTAGCGGAACCAAGGACGCCACTTGGCTTTGACCACTGCAAGCACGGTATCGATCTTCTCTTCCATCTCTGCATGGTACTTATCGATCTTCTTATCCATGTTTGAGATGCTATGACTGGTGTTCAACCGCAGCGCCACCATCTCCTTCTCCAAGTCGGAGAGCGACAGCTGTGTTGTCTGGAAGTCCTTGATGCTGTTCACGGCGACCGCGCTGATCAAACTGGATACGCCACCTAGCAAAAACTTCTCCATCAGGGGGTCCATCTCGGCTGGGCGTGGCAAGGAAGATGTCCTCGTACAGAATCCACCTGGACATTACATCCCTCTAAACCGCAAAGCAAGAAATGACTGCATGAACACGTATGTTTGTTCGATGTTGCGCCTTTGGTTGCGCCGTTGACGAACGAGATCGGCAGGCCCACAGAAAGCAAAAGGAAGAGGAAACAAGTACGCCTCTGACGTGCACTTGCCATGGCTCCTATACTGGGTGTCAGCAAAATATGAGCACAATGGCAACGCAGGGCAATTCGACAGGTCTATATGAGTCAAGCCTGCTCTCAGCGGTAGCTAGGCGCGGCATCTGAGATAATCATGCAAGGTGGGCCGGCACATGTGATCGTCGATGAAGTCGACGCAAATGGTTCAAGCACCACACATCTACTGGGGGCATACCCCAGGTTCATTCGGGAATGGAGTAGGCTGCGGATTGTTTGGGTGCCTTTGTTTTGGGTTCTGGTAACAGTTGGGGTTTAGGTGGTCTTGGTTTGGGATTGTGGAATAAAGTTGGAGGGTGAAGGGTATAGAACGGATAAGGCTATTAATGGCTATGGGTTGAGGTGGTTGCTTTGGTTCAGGGTTTGTGGCGTAAGGTGGGTTCTAGGATGCTGTTATAGAATGGTGGTACAGGCGTAGGGGGATGGGGGGCGTCAGGGTTATAATCTTTTGGGGATTTTTTCTATTAGGGTCTTACCCCACACCTCATATTAGGAAATGGGTTATTTTATGGTTGAGGGTAGGGTTTGTTTAGGTGCTTTGGGTTTTGGATTGTGTTATGGATTGTTGTATTTGTTGGTAGGTTTCTTTGTTTCGGGATTGTTGTATTGATTGTTGGGAGGTGCTTTGTGTTTTCAGGGATTTAAGGGTTGAAATGTTAGGCGGGTTGAGAATTGAGGTAAAAGTGTAGGGGGGAGTATAGGATGTGAGGTGTGGGGTTAGCATATGCTTGCTCAAAACAGGGGCAGCAGTCAGAGGGCTTCCCATCTTGAGGCCAAGTGCGTGGCTGCAGGAGATGGTGAACTTTGTGATCCACTGATCCTCCAGCTTAAAGATTCCAGCAGCCTCAGATCCACAGGGACCCATGTCATGGATACTAGAGCGGCCTTCATAATTAGACTAGGATTTCGGGGTATATGATTCTAAAATGCAAACAGGGAACATCCAAAGTATAGGCAAGTATTTATTTCCCCTATAGTAGTGTGCTTGCGTGAAGTTGAACCAAGTCTTTACATCCCAATCAACTCTAACCTGGCCTTTGTTACATCGCTGCAATGAGAAACTCTGGCGGATGCCGTCTTACCGACTAAAGCAATGAACGAAGTTGGCCCTCAGTGATGGAAGTCCTGCCTATGTGATGCGCAAGCCGTCAGAATAGCTCAAGTTAAGTCAAGTTTTAATCATTGAATTGCAAGTTGTAGGAAAAAGTCAAAAATAGCAATGAGAACCCGTACGATGAAGCCAGAATAGGTATAATACCACAAGAGTAGTTGCGCGAATGACAGGCCAGGAAACCGACTCGGTGTCCAACTTCTTCCGAAGAGCCAGATAGCACAGCAGCCTAAAGCAGATAAACGAAACAAACACCATTTTCTGAACCCCGAGAGTGAGGTAGAGGGTCGTGAGGGTATAATTGCGGTTCAGGCAAGCCTTTTTTGAAAGCTTCGGAGAGAAGTAGGCACTCGAACTTCGAACAACTGAAGCACATGCTCTCAGTTGCAGTCGGTAGTCATTGCAGCACTGAAACTCAAAACGACAATATGAATAACCCGAAAACCCCCATATACTGTATAACAAAACATGAAGCCTTACCATCCCCAACCCTGCCACCCTCATTTCAGCCGTGTCTGCTTGTGTTTCAATGGTCCCATTGCCTGCACCTGTTGTTATTCTTACCGGCCTTTGCGTGTTCAAGGCTGCTCTTTGCGCAGTTTCTGGCCTAGGGTATGATATGGCACGATGCTCCCTAATCTAAGATCCTACACACTACTTAACCAACACCCAAGACCTCAAGTTCAGCGTTAGGTCTGGAGGGATGGGGGTCGCCACTTCAGAGATTCACCTGGCTCCGGATTTCGATTCGGATCAAGGTGACTCTTCGAACATCAAAAGTTGAAAGCGCTCTCTCTCTCTCGCTCTCTCTCTTCAGACGGTTTTGAACACTCGACTTCAAGTGGCTGTGGGCTCGGGAAAGTACACGGTCTAGACTTGAAAATTGAATGGCACATGATCTCAATGCCTAGGGGTTCGTCAACGAGGCACTTCAATAGCCAGAAAACATCGCAAGCACCATTGGGTGACCGGCACACAGGGCGCAACAAAGAAATGCGCAAACCTAGAACAGACGCTATAGAGCACCCGCAGACTTTCAAGACCATGTGCCCACGACACCAATCATTAGCAGATGATAGCATCAGGATCAGCATCATCACAACCATCATCGTAGTTAGGACTTTGGTCATCATCATGATCACTTTGTTCATCCGTGTCACCCAGGCCCCGTCGTCATCATCACAATAGACACTGCGAACAACAATAGTTGGACAAAACGTTCACCTTGACCTCCTGCTTTATTAAGGTTGGAGGCAGTGAAGATATGAGAAGGGAACCAAAGCAAAAGCTCGAAGGCAGTCATAGATGCTACCTACGCAAACGCATAAAGAGACGCGGCTTGTTAATGTCCCTGCTAGGTGTGCGAAGCCTTGCGAGAAGCACTCAACTGAAATTTTGCTGGGTTCTTATACTGCAAGCAAGAGAAGGAACCCTGAGGAACAGCATTCGTACTCATTCAGGGTTCTATACTAAGGGTTGAAGCACCCGAGGCTCTGAAGCATGCGGTTGCTCTCGGCCGTGTTTTTTCCGCCAAGGATGTCCTCAGTTCTGTTGGCGGTCGCTGTGCTTCCGGGTGGTGATGCAATGATCATGTACCAATAATGACAACAGTAACTAGTCATCATCACAGTCAACACTATCATCATCGGAGCCTGTGACCTGCAACCGTCTGCATCCGGAAGCTCACCCCCACAGTCCTGGAATTTTTGTAAAGCAGCTCCAGTGCAATACAGCCAGGCCCAAAGCCCTAAACCCTAGATCCAAGCCACCACAAGAACGCGAGCCCCAAATCGGGAGCCTCAACACGTGGGATGCCTCATGCTATGGCCTTACTTCCAGATCCCGACTTGGAGATTCTCCACATGCCTTCACCGCCGAGTTCTTGAGCATGTTTGGAGGTTCTTAACCCTACATCCACAGAACCTGAAAAGCTACACCCTCGAAGCCCGAAAAGTTCAACATCCTGAGCCCACCCAAGCCCTGTCCTTACGCTAAACCCCAAACTCCTAAACTCTTGAAAACCTAAAACCGGAACCCAACTCTCTTGTGCCAGGCGGCCGAGGCTGTAAGCTGGATTGCCGGTACTGAAGTACCCAGAGCCTTCAGCGCCTGCGCGGGGTTACAAGTAAAGAAGAGAGGCGCCTTCATAAGTATAGTTACTATATAAGCACTATAAAGGGCGCCTTCATAATTATATAGTTACTATATAACCACTATAAAGGGATGATACTACAATCATATTCCCCTATGTCCGACATCTCTATCGACTTTAGGGTAGTATGCCGGAGGTACTGTAGGCCAGCATTGCCGCTATATAAGAGCCGGTCTTACGGATCACCTCGCCTGTCGCTAAACGGCTTTGTGAGCCAGACCCTCAAAACATGGGAGTAGCTGCGAGGCTCGGGGATCAGTGCGCTCGACTTCCACGAGGACTCAACGCCACTCAGTGCAGCGTTCAAAAAACTGCAACATGGTTGCAACTTTTGATGTGATCAAGCTGTGTGATCGGATTAGCAGCTAAACAGCTATCGATCCCAGTTCCACTGCTCCAATTGTCGTCATCACTTAAATAATTCCGCTCAAAACCTTCGCGTCTTCCCGGAGACTCCTATATCGCCTGATCATGAGGCATCGCTGGGAAGAAGGCTCATTCTAACCCTTTCGAGAAGATCTCATAGAACTCAGGGGCTCCAGGTTCAGGGTGCTCTGGGCGCCAGAACTCTAAACCCCAAGACTCTGAGTGCCTGCCTGCTTGAGGCGCACAAGGAGAAGCTCAAAGAAATCCACCTGGAGGGTGCATGGAACCCTAGGCTTCCCTGGCCGTATTTGGATGCAACCATAACTCCAAATATACATGTATCTACATATATATATATACATATATATATATACAAGTTTTGTATATGTGTGTATGTATGCGTGCATACTAACAATAAGAATGACAACATAAGAGTAATCATAATGATGAGACGAAGACTAAGGTTCCAAAGCCATCTACGCAATACCTACGGACCTATCCTGGTTCACATAGCATCGGCAATCGGCCGGCTGCCTAAACCCTAAACCCAAACCCCGAAACCCTAAACCCCTAAACCCCCAAACCCAAATCCCTAAACCCCTAAAACCCTGAATCCTAAACTCCTAAATCCCCCAAAACCCCTCAAACCCTAAAGCCTAAGCTCCCTGAACCCTAAAAGAACAAAAGGCGGCGATCTCGGGCCTTGTCTTGGCGATCTGCTTTCGAGAGCTGCTCGTAGTCCAGTTGAGCGGGTGAGAAATCCGGTCGGCCTTGGCTATACACTGCAGGGTCTAGGGCCATTTCAGGTTCAGGGGTTAGGGGTTTCGGGTTTAGGGTTTTAGGGGTTGAGGTTTTAGGGGTTTAGGGTTTTAGGGGTTGATGGAATGAGGCCATTGGTTGATTACGGCCTGTTTGAGTCTGCACGAGGCGTTAGGGGTTTAGGGTTTAGGGACGGGCCGGCACCCAGTAACCAGAAGAAATCGAGTTCCCCCCTTGCAAACACCCAGGGTTTCAGACGCACCGGTCCTGGGCGGAACGGAACTACTACAGAAGCCTACAGTTACCAATCCTCCTTACCCTAAGGGTCCATGTACCCAAATTTCAAATTGTATATACGTTGGGTCCACTGTACCCATATAGGGAGTAGTTTAAGACCAGTGTATATACTATTTAGGTACATGGACTAGGGTTAGGGTTCTGCAGGTAATGGGAGCAGAACGTAGGCCAAAACTGCACTCTAGTCATGAAGGCCCCTGTAGTCGGTCACAGCAACCTTAAAGCCTTGAGGCCGCTTGAAAATCTCCAAGGGTAAAAGGAGGGACCCTTAATAAGGACCCCTAGGTATATACCCTGAATATAGCTATTATATACCCATTATATAGCCCATTATAGGGTAGGGGTCCCCATTAAGGGTCCCTCCCCTTCCCCTTTGAAAATCTGCTGCTCCAAGGGACCGCCTTCTAAAGCACCATGCTTGGCATGGGCGACCATGAAGATATCCTGTGGGCTGTAGTTTAGGGTTTTGGGGTTTAGGGAGGTTTAATTCAGGGGCCCTCTATGATTAGAATAGGGTTTCGGGTGTTCCTTACTATAACCATATATAATAACATTTTCCCCAAAGCGCTATTCTATTAACTGGGTGGTTGTCAAAATTATGGTCCCTTTTTGGGTACCCTAAATATTAGGTGCCGTATTAAAATAAGGCACCCATATAATCCCCAATAGTAGTATAGTAGTCCCTTATAAGGGTCCCTTTACAGTAATCCCTAAGATCCCTAAGGACCCACAAAGGGACCCTAATTTTGACAACTACCCAACTAGGGCCCCTACATTGGGGCTCTAGGAGCATCTCGGGGTCGCCTGTGCGCTTTGAACAAGCAGACGGGTCTGCGTTGTGTGTGCGTTTGCACGCATGCAGGCTGCTTGTGTGTGCGTATATGTCTATACATACATATATACAGATGTACATCGCCATGCATTCCGTTGGGAGATTCTCCTATTTTTGTAGAAGCACGGCACAAGCTATATCTCTTACTTGCATATGCCATCATCTGGATTCGTCTGTGTTGCCCTCAAGGAACCATGTGCACCTCCAATCCACCTCCACCTCTGCCGCAATCCCAGCCCTATATAAACTAGGGGCCTTATTGAGCAGGGTCCTGAGGCTTCTGAAAGTGTAATTCCAAGACGGAAAATGGCATTACAAGTGGCGGCTCTTCCAATTTTCCGCCCCTTTTCCTGTAATAAACCCGCAGTGCTCCTGAACCCTAAACCCTTACTTGGAGGTCCATGGGTAGTTATAAGTTGGGTTATAAGTAGGGTAACTATACTTATAGCCCATATTAAGGGACTTATAACCCTACTTATAACTACCCCTGAACCTCCAAGTACTGCTTGCTCCATAGCCGAGGTGCATGGATCAGCCTCACGGGAGGGCGCTTGAAAAGCCGAGCAGGGGGCACCTCACTGCAGGCTGAGGGTCTTGGTTTAGGAGTTAGGGTTTTGGGGCTTAGGGTTTTGGGTTGCTGTTGCATTCAGGGTTTAGTCTAATTCAAAGGCTGAGTATCCTGGCCCAGCAAGGTTTGGTCTTGTGGTGGAGGTATGGCTATGTGTACCTAAAAGGCTTGCGATTCCCCACCCAGCCTCCAAGCATGACTGGGCATGAAGCACGGTGTGAGGACATGCGAGATGCGACGAAGCTTTGGACGTGCACGTCGCTGCGTTACAGAAGTATCCGCTAGAAACGTGCAACAATCAGTAGCTAAAACGAAGACTGTTCTTCCCGTGTTCGCGAAGTGGAGCCGAAGGCCAAAACTTGTTCCTCCAACTTCTGCTTCCCAGTCTTGAAACTCTTGTGGACATTTAGGGGTCTTAGGAACCATATTTATAGGCTGCAGGGCTTGGGGTCAAGGTTTTACCGGGTTTAGACGAGCTGGGCATTGGGCCTGTGTCTGCTTGTATTATGTATGTACGTATGTATGTATACATATACATATACATATACATATACATATACATATACATATATATATATATATATATATGTACATATGTATGTGCACGTGAATGTGCACATGCATGTGATTGCATGCGCGTGTACATACCGACTATGGTAGCCTCAAGTAAGCTCCTTAGCCTGGTTGGCACACTTTTACATAAAGACTTGCCAAGTCCGAATAGAAGCCTGAATAGCCGTGTAAACACCCGACGAGACCGCCTAAAACCCAAACCAGAGAAAAGAACTGAACGATCGGAACCAAATATTTTGCTTCGAAGGAATATGCTCAGGCCCTATAGACCGTCTAACATAGGATGGGGCTGAACAAGTAGACACGGGTGTGGGGAAAATTGGAGTCCCAACATCATTACAGTATGGAACCTTGAGGAATGCGTTTGGAAATTATTCAGGCCAACCCTAAACGGCCCTAAACCCTAGTTTTTTCTTCATGCAGACCCTACGATGAGTTAAAACCTAAGGAATACCTTTTTTTGTTTCCGAAAGTAGGGGACCCTAACATAGTACCCCAACAAATAGGGTCCCTATTGCAAGGATCACAAAATAAGGTACCCCCTATTTTCGGAAGCTCCCGTATAGGCAGTATAGAGGACCGTCGATTTAGGCTGCCAGGGGGCTGGGTCGCTGGGATCCAGGAGACGATCCAAGAGGGCCGCGGTCTGTTCCCAGTTGCCTTTAAGGGTCAGGGTTTAGGGTTTAGGGTTTAGGGGTCTGGGTTTAGGGTTTAGGGGTCAGGGTTTAGGGTTTAGGGGTCAGGGTTTAGGGTATAATTAGGTCCTTTAGAGTAAACCCCATAAAGAAGGAAACCGGATAAAGGCCAAATGGTGCTGGGATTCCCTATACATTACTCTTAGGGATCTAGGCTATTGGGTTTCCAACTTTTGGGCTTCTACTGTATAGGGCCCGCAAAAAAGCACATAAGCAAAAATAAGGATAGGGATATCCCATACAAACTCCCTTATAATGAGGCCAAATGAGGTAGGGACACACCGTATCATATGCGCTTATGTGCTTTTTGGGTCCCTAACTTAGGTCGTTCAAGGGAGGCCGAAAAAGGACCTCGATAGAGCCTTCAAATGGAACCCTTGAATCAAAGGGGAAAGGAGGGACCCTTAATGGGGACCCTTAGCCTATAATGGGCTATATAATGGGTATATAATAGCTATATTAAGGGTTCATTATTATATACCTAGGGGTCCTTATTAAGGGTCCCTCCTTTTACCCTTGGATTGAAGGTATCCTGAAGGTTTAGGGTGTAAGGGTTCTGTCTCGGATTGAAGGGCTTTGGGCTTTCGGGTTTAGGGTTCTACAAGGGCTATAGGAGTGTTGTAGCAGAAGGCTGCTGGCTTTATGACCCAGTGTTTTGAATATTGGGGTTGATTTCATTGCACTACTTGGAGGCCCAGGGGACTAGGTAAGTAAGTTATAAGTACGGTTATAAGTACCCTGAATGGAGTTACCCCAATTATAACCCTACTGATAACCTACTTACTAAGTCCCCTGGGCCTTCAAGTAGAGGTTCCCGGTCCATAAACTCTGAGCCCTCGTCTCCCCAAAATCCAAAACGTCCCAGGATTTGGGTTTGGGAATTTAGGGCTTAGGGATTCAAGTTGTTGGGTTTTGCGGCTTAGCGGACAAGGGATAAGGGCCTACGGCTTCGGGGCAAAGATAGTGGAAACCTGTCCCTCAGATTCGGATGCCCAAACAGAAAAAGCCTCATAGAATCCTATGAAGCCGTTATTAATCCCGGCTATCAAGCCGCAACATACTCTAGTAAGCCTCAAAGCCCAATAGCCCGTCTCGTCATTGTTCATAGCTGCATGCTTTTTCGGTGCGGAATTTCGGTCAGAATTTCGACCCTAGAGCAATTAACTGGGGTTCAGCGTGCAGGACCTCAAGCTGTCAGACTTTTATAGTCCAGGATTGAAACTTCAGAGTTTTCGGGTTTGAGGTACGACGCAATACTGCCGAAACAGTGGCCCACCCGACAACCCTGCATGGAGACACCACCCACCGATGAAACAACAGTACTAAGACACGAGACCTCGCCCTCTAGGGACTTTAGTTTTGACAACCACCTACATACCTGACAGCTTTTCCCCCCTCAGCAAGGAACCCCCCAAACAACATCTCCCCACATTCCGCAAGCCCTAACCCTCAAATCCCAATCGCGAATCTGGAAAGCAGCAGCTTGTCCACGTGTGTACTCATGTACTGTAAGTACAACCGAAGTTATCCATACACATTACACATATGGTATGTCTCTCTGTCTGTGTGTGTGTGTGTCTATCTACCTGTCTATCTACCTATCTATCTATCTATCTAGCGCGTGGTGCAGATCCAACACACAGCATGATCGTTGACGTCTATCTACCTCGTGAACAATTCCTGGTGCTATCTCTTGCAACACTTGTGCACATACTGTAGTAACTGTAGGGGCCTGAATAATTCCCTTTACTATTTTGGTGGTTCCTTATTTTAAGGCCCCAAAACCCTATTCTAATTTTAAGGCCCCTATATTGCGAGTTCAAGGCCAGGGAACCCGAGGCCGGCGAACGCCCCTGAAGGGCCAGGCCCGTCAGCATTCTGGGAGTGCCCAGGTCAACTTGCAGAAACTCACCTTTGGGGGTGGTATACTTCAGTCGTTGGGCCCTTTTTTGAGACTTCTTGGCTTGAGGGTTTCGGTTTCAATAGTTTTAGGGGGTTACCACACTATGGATATCTTGAAGATTTCAGAACGATGGGGTGGGGGCAAGGGGGGCCGGACGGAGTCTTCGGAGCCGTTAGAAGAGGATCTTGTATTCTGCTGGGGCGCCTTTTTCGAGTCCCGAGTTTGGGATTCTATTTAAGTCCCCTGGTTTCTGAAACTCCCATTCACTCACTGGCCCAAAACCCAAGGAAAAAAAGTTGAAACGTTCAGAATCGACTACCTTATATAAGAACCCCACAAGTTAAAAAGTTGAGTTTGCAGCCAATAAGTTCATGGAGTTTCAGGATCGTGGTGCAAGGACATTGAGAGAGCCAGGGCGGGGAGCAAAAGAAGTAACCCGTGACAAGTCCGAACCGCTCGGGCTGCTTCAGGATGTGCTGGAATTGGTAAATTGGACGGTTCTGTTTCGCACTGGATTCATCGGTTGCGGAGACATCTGTGGAGATAGGTTATTGTAAGCTAACGCAGCTACACCTGCAAGATCGGAAGGATGACAACAGCACGACGACAAGGGCCAAGACCAGACAGCTTATCCATCCACTCTCAAACCTGATTAAACCCAAAACCGTCTACCATAAGGGTCTGAATAATTACCAATACCATGTTTGGTGCTCCTTCTTCTTATTGTAGTATAATGGGCCACAAAAACCCTATTCTAATTATTGAGGCCCCTATACTAAATAAATCCTTATAACAGCCCTTACAGTAGCCTTTGTAGACCCTTTCAAACGAACCCTATTCTAATTCTTAAGGCGCCTATATTCACCCTACCGAATCCCCTCTCGGCCTTTTTGGTCGGAGTTCGGAGTCCATCCACCCAAGGCACAGCTGGCCTGCGCAGAGAGCCCAATAACCATGAAGTAAGGACAACAGCTTAAACCTTCATACAAAGCTCTATATAAATTAAGCCATATTCCTTCAATTAAGGGGTATTGGGCTCTCTGGATGCGCAGAGAGCTCAGATTTTGCTTCGGGGCGTATCAGGGCTTTTGGCGCCGTTTAGGGGTTCAGGGCCTATCCTATTCTTTAGGGAACCGTAAACTACGGTTCAGACGGTTCAGGGCGTACCTGGGTTCAGGGCTTTTCGGGCCTTTTAAGGTTCAGGGCCGATTCTTTGGGGAACCTTAAATTACTTACCCTGGGTACGGCCCCCATACAGTAACCGTCTATAACAGGGCTACTATTAAGGGCCTAATAAATGTTTGATATATCTATATTATGAATACTATCCAACTGTTACTGAGAGGGGGCCGTACCTAACACCTACCCTCTGTAGACGAATCCAGGCGTTCGACTCCACCCTGTGCATCGCTTCGATAGTCCTCAAGCTTCATCCTGCAGATCAGACGGTACTCTACGGCAAATGTCACCAACCCTAGCTGCTCGCAGAGGCATGAAACACCCTCGCAAGAGGTAGGAAGACTGTGATGTAAAGGGCCTTAACAATCCGAAGAGGGCTTTGCGTATCATTTTCTATGGTATAGTATAGTTGTAGCAAGGAACCCTACCGAATAGCATCGGCAAGTACTCCAGCTTCTACATTCTATAGCAGCCTTTATAGATCCCTTTTCAAATTATCCTTATCCTGTATTTTCTGCAAACCTCGTAAGCCTACTGGCCCTTATAGGACATATGGTGTCCCTTTTGGTTTCCCTAAGAAGGCTCGGTAAGATTTGGCCCGCGTGCCTTCTGCACACCGCCCAGGAGCCTCGCACATTCCAGAGCCTGGAAGTTGGAGCTGACCTGCCGGAGCCCCTCCCACCGGGTGTCTTTGGTTCAGGGTTTAGGGTTCTTTTCTTTTTTTGAAGTTCAGGGTTCAGGGTTCTTTTCTTTTTTAAAAAAGTTCAGGGTTTAGGGTTTAGGGATTGGGGTTCTCTTCTTTCTTTAAAGTTCAGGGTTTAGGGTTTAGGGCTCCTTTGCGATAACTTCAGGGTTCAGGGCGTAGGGATTAGGGTTCAGGGGAAAGAGATTAGGGTTCAGGGGTTTTTTTTTAAGTGTATTGGCCCTTTATCCGCTCCGCAGAAGCAGGTCTCAAGCCCGCCGTCGTCGGCTTACACTACACAGAAACCCACTCAGAAAGTTGCCCTCATTGATGTCCAGGCCACTAGTGAGTACAGAAAAAAGTTCACGAGTCACGACTTCTGCTCCTTTCATGTCTACTGTTTCCTCGTCGTCGTCTTGCTTCACCCCAAGGACGGATCACTCGTCTCCTCACAACTCGACGTCGAAAGTGTGCACGAGGAACAGGGGTTTAGGGTTCAGGGTTTAGGATTTAGGGTTTAGGGTTCAGGGTTTCGGGTTTAGGGTTGCTTTGGGATAACACTAGGGTGCTGAGGGCCGTAGCCACTGTCGATAGGAAGATAGCCAAAGGGCTCCTGTATTTTCAAGCTTCAATAGAAGTTACTGCAAGGGCTTAGTGCAGGGGCCTTGACAATAAGAGTAGGTATTTGGCGCTTAATGTGGCATACTGAAAAAGGAAGCTTAAGACACAGTATTGCTTTATCCGGCGCGTGAACAGCTTCAGGTAGCAAGCTACATTAATGTGCTTCGAGATGAAGGTCTTGAGGCCAGAAGCCTATGTTGCCACTCAAAACAGGTGGTTAAGGGTTTAGGGGTTCCGGGTTTAGGGTGCTCTGTACTTATGTGACGTCTCAACGTTGTTGCACATGCATGCAAGCTTGTAGGAAGTGACTCGAGAGCACGAATAGACATTCTACATAATGGCAAGACCCGCAGAGTGTTTAGAAGTTTAGATATACAGACGTGGACATGTGCCACATACGATCATACACACACATATAACATAAATACATATATATATATATATATATATATATATATATACAATAACCAGGCCGAATTCTGCCTGCAACCCTCCACCCTAGGCCCTAGAACCCTCAAGCCTAAACCCGAAACCCTAAACCCCCCAAAACCTAACAACCCCTAAGCCCTAATGGTAGTAATAATAGTTCTATGGTAGTAATATGATAGTAATATGCTAGTAGAATGGTAGTAATAATAGGTATAACTGTACCCCTAAACCTCGCGGAGCATTTACGAAAACGGCCTGGAGCTGCTCTGACTTCATTTCCTCGGCCGCCAGGCCCAAGGGTGCTGCACGCGCCGCATAGGCCTGCAATGGGGGCACTCGTCATACGAAGAAGTGAACACATGAACACTAAACATGTTGAGAAAATATATTTTTCCCCCAATATGTTTAGTACAACTCAAAGATTTATTCAAAACTGCAACTTAGTGGATAAAGGTGATTATACATGCACGCATACATACATACAGACAGGCAGGCAGGCAGACAGCCATGCAGACAGACATACATGCGGCAAGTCCGTGATTGTACACACCTAGATTCACACAAATAAACATCTCCCTGACTGGTCTGTCTCCGTCTGTCTCTGGTCCGTTGTGATTCAGCTTGTGCGCGATGCAAAGTCGTCTTTGTCTTCAGAGGCCATGGCTGGTTTGCCTTGAGACCCCCCTAACTAACCGCAACGCCCAAGGCTCTCAATATTGCGAGGATTTACGACTACATGTATGTATGTATGTATGTACGTATGTATGTGTATATATATATATATATCCACATATACTGATCCAGGGAGCTAGTAGAACGCATACATGAAAACAGTTCGACATCTGGATATTAAGACCGAGAACTGGACATAGAGTATAGGCGGCTAGAGGGCTTCAGGTTTGTCGTTCAGTCATAAGGGTTACAGGGTTTTAGGGATTGTGGGTGAAGATTCTAGGTTTTAGGGGCTCATCCTAGGCATCGCGATGGTTGCTTGCATGCTGTTACAGATACAGTGTGCATCGCAATCCTAATTAGATATTCGTGCCTAGAGCCCCTCGGCTTTGCTTCGCAGCCACCGGTTAGACCATGCTACACCCTCCTAAAATCCATGCCTCGAACCCCAGAAACTCCTCACCGCGAGATTTCCGGAAAGGGTTTAGTTTAGGATCCTTAAACCCAAAAACCTAAAGCCACCTAAGCCCTGGAACCTATACCCTAACCCCGAACCCCAAACCCTCCTCCCAACTCGCCTCCGGACCCGGTCCTCCGCTTTTCTCCGCCGAAAGCTCGGCAGCAACCTCCTGGCGCAAACAACCGCCGGGATCCCCTTTGATTTTTTTGAGGGCCCTTTTCCTCCCTGCTACAGTCGGAATACCTAGTAGGTAGAGCCTGTGTGAGGGCCGCCGGGACCCTCAAATGCTAGGATTTACCCTGAGGCTCCAAAGTAGTTCCTTTTTTGGGGTTTCATATATAGAATCTTATAAGGTAATCCCAAAAAGGAACTACTATGGAGCCTCTGGGTAAGGTCAACCTCCTGGCTCGCAAATAGGCCGTAGGGTTCAGAATTCGTCAGAGTCCGGGGTCTTGGGCTTAGGGACTGGTGTCGTTTTTGAGGCGCCTTATTAGGGTGCCCTTTGACCTTAACTGGTTTAGGCTTCAGGGCTCAGTAGTGCTCAGGACGTTGTCTGTTTAGGAGTGGGTGGGTGGGGGGCGAGGGGGTAGAAACCGCACAAGCCCCTAGAAGACACTCGCGATTTTGGTGCTTGGGGTGCATGTCCTCAAGGAGCTTGGCACCGTGATCACCCAGCTGAGATGTCTGCAGAAAGCCCTGTAGCTTCCTCGGCGATCCGAATCTCAGATCCGAGTTCAGGGTTTAGGGCTTAGGGGTGTGATATTCACTCGCTTGGAAGTTCGGAGAGGTACTATTCCGAAGGTTCTTTGCCACAAAGTGTGCAAGCTCTTCTGGAAATATCGCCATGACACTTGCGTGAAAAATCTGTTGACATGAGGGCCATGCCACGTGTAAATATCTACAGCACCTTCCCCCCATGAACCTCAACTCTCCGAATTACTAAGGAAACTCATCACACTTTCCCTCAAGCGACCCACATCAAGCCAAACTCTATGACAGATCGGAGCAAGTGTTCAGGTCCCTTGCTCGCGTGTTCGCATCATCAGTACTCAATGTCGACCATGCCTGACCCGTCATGGCCGTTGTCACAGTGCTGGTGGTGCCCACCACCATGGTTCTGCTTGGGATCACCATTCAAAGCCCTAATAAGGACCCCTAGGTATAAAGCCATATTATATACCCATTATAGGGTAGGGGTCCCCATTAAGGGTCCCTCCTTTCCGCTTTGAACCATAACACTTGGCGGGAGCTCGGAGCAAACTTTGACATCTTACTCTTGAGCATCCCCGACCTGTGACGAGATCGTGGTGTCCGGAGCCCCGCCGTCTGTGTCGAATCGTTGGGCAAGTCACCCACCCCCCTGAAAAATGTCGGGGCACAAAGCTATGATTTCCGCTGAAGTCTGAACTATTCTGGAATAGAAGCTTGAACTGCTAGCCCTGACGAACGCCAGGCATCTCCAGGCAGTGGCCAAGGTTTCCTGAGTGACGAGTGTGAACGGCAACCGGCTTCGAGAGGCTTGAGCAAAAGGCTTGACGTTTTGCTGTCCAGATCATGGAGGAGTTTCCCAAGATAGGGGACCCTAATGTCGTAGCCTGAATAGTAGGTCCTTCTTATAAGGACCCCCAAATAAGGTACCCCTCATTTGCGGAAACTCCCATGTCTGAGATTAAACTGTCTTATGATCCCTGGGGCCCGGGTGATTCAGGCCCACGGAGACCTTCAACCACAGGCCGAAAACCTGGAACCGCCAAACCCGGACATGACCGGGACCCAGTGTTGTTGTCGGAAAAGCTCCGTGTTGCATACTGGCACATGTGGCTGATTGGACTGGATCTATATACCATGACTGCTGGTAGTGGCATTAGAAGTAAGTGTAACAGTGGCACTCATGATCGTAGTGGTGGTGCAGTAGTCGTAGGCAGCGGCTGTGTCAGTGGCGGCAGCAGTATCGGTATCACCAGCAGCAGCAGCAATAGCAGCGGTAGCGGTAGCGGTAGCGGTAGCAGTAGCAGTCAAGAAAACAAAAAATGAAACCTTAGGAACTCAAGCTTTTCGTTTCAGGGTGCTGTGATCCTCGGCGATCTTGCCCCAGGTGGTGGCCCTGTGGGCATCCAGCTGGCGAACCTTCACGAGGGTTTCGGGTTCAGGTTTAGGGTATGAACTTATTATTTCATGCACAGACGATAGACTCTGCTCCAGCAAGTAAGGACCACAAGAGTCACCCCAAATATTGAACAGTTCTCACATCCGCGAGCGGTTCGCAAGACCCTTCCAAACACGGTGAGGGAGGGGCGTGCAAAGGTAAGCGAATGCGCAGTACCATAAGCCAGAAACGCACCAACTGAGATAGCCTAACACCCCCAAGCAAAAACATGAAACCCTCTATCTAAGGAACCCACCCTCAACTGTAAAACCTAGCAGACCTCATCCCATCAATCAAAACCTCTATAGACCCTAAACCCCAATCCCTAAACGAACTTTGGACCAGGTGCCATGAGAGATAGGATCTGGCTTCGCTCCTTTGGCAGATGCTCGGGGACGATGATTTAGGGTGGGCTTACATTATCATGATACTTTTCGGGGTATCATCATGGGTACGATAAGGGATTTGTCTAGAGGTTACTGCAACGGCTACTCCGAGGATTAGAATAAGCTGTATCACAGGGTTACGATACCGGGTATTAGAAAAGTGTTGCGGTAAGACGCATCATGAGGGTTACTTCATGATGATTCTGCAGGGTATTCCAGGGGTTATTACAAGGGGCACGGCGCTCACGAAGTATGGCCAAGGATTTAGATCTTCCGGTCACAACTTGCCACTTCCTTTCGGGAGAGCATCCCAAAGCTTCGACGTCATGCAGCTAAAAAAATCTCGGAGCCCTAGGACGAATCAGACCAGGGTGAGGGAATCTTATTGTAGGTTCATCTTGATGCAACCTAAGGAATAGTATTGGTGTCTATTCAAGCCTCTAGCATATTGTCTGGTCTAGTACAGAAGTCTCGAAGCCCCTAAACCCAAAACCTAAACCATGAAACCCTACACCCTGTTAGGTCCAGGCTTATGTCCGGTTTCTGTCGCCCTGAACCTAAACCATAAAACGCTTAAGACCTATTGGGTTGAGCAAGCCCATAACCAACACCATGCAACCCTGAACCAACCCACAGAGCCACAAATCTCTCCCCCTTTCTCGCGCACAAGACTATACTGAACTTAGAACCCTAGCAAAAACTGTACTTTTAGCTGTTTCTTAGGGGCTATAATAACCAAAAAATACAAATTATTTCTAAGTACCCCTAAGAAGAGCTCTCCGAGCTCCTGCGGGTTGCTCTTTGACTCTGCCTTGGCCTCCTCGGCATCCTGAGGAAGGGAAGTACAAGCACTCGAGGATTTCTCTTCGGGTTTAGGGTTCAGGGTTTTAGGATTCAGGGCTTCGGCGTTTGCTCTCAGTTCCACGGAAGCCACCACGCAAAGTGTGCGCGTGTGTGTGTGTGTGTGTGTTTATGCTGTTACCAGGGAATTTCAGTAACTGCAATAACTAGAGCAGGGAGCCGGTGCTCTCCTTGGGGGTCACTGGCCAGCGAAGACCCCAGGGAGGGGCGCAAACGTACCTTCTGTAGAATATGCGAATGGCCTCCAAGCTAAGCCAAAAACCTAGTCAGGTGCATGGATTCAAAGCTCGGAGTGGAGACCTGCACATGTGTGTGAGTGTGTGTCGTGTGCCGTGGCCTGTAGTCCCCCTGCCCAACTCACCCACACCCACGTCTAAACCTTGGAAGGTTGAGGGTTTGTCTGCATGCCATCCAAGTGCACGATGAATAGATCGTATTTGGCCACGAGCTGCAAGACTTCATGGTAAACCAAGAGAAGCAACAGCAATGGGTGTGTGCCTCCCTTGAGGTATGCGGTATGGTGTCGGGAATAAGAAATAGTACAGATCCGAATCTGCCGAAAAGAATGCAAAACTAAACCTCGAACCATAACACCCCTCAACCCATAGAACGCCAGACCCCTTGCCCTAAACGCCACCAGAGCCTAAACCTCATCCTCTAAAACCAGGAAACGTCTGTCCTAACTTCTTCTCAACCCACCGCACCTTAAACTCTGAAGCTCGACAACTTGAAACCGCTGCTCTTTCATCGCCTCCTCTGCAAGCTCGATGCGGGCAAACTCCCTCCGCACCTTAATCAATCTGTCAGGCGCGGTACTTTCAAGAGGCTTTCGGAATTACCAATATGACATCGAAGCCCCACCTACATCCTGAATTCTACTGCGCTTGTGTATGGAAGCTGCATTCCTCGACGGTCCAGGGACTAACGGACGCCGGTCCCAGTCGAACCAAGGTTCAGGGTTTCGGGTTTTGGGTTTGCGGTTTACTTTAAAGGTTTCAGGTTCAGGGCTCCGGGCAGTTTTTACAAAAACTGATTTGCCTCAGGCTTTGATTTAAACTGTAGACTTCAGGTTTCGGGGTTCAAAAAATATAAACCGAAAAGAAACCCTATACTACAACTTACAAGCCATCCTTCAACATGCGAAAAACTTAGGAAACACCACAGAAAACCCAGGTTCATGGGTGGTTCTAAGTAGGGTTATAAGTAGGGTAACTATACTTATAACCCATATTCAGGGACTTATAACCCTACTTTAACTACCCCTGAACCTCCCAGTATACTTGAAGCCCCCCTATACCCTAAACATTAAACCCTAAACCCATAACCCTAAACCCCAAGCCCTTAAAGCCAGGCGCCAGTGGCAAGAACGCAGCCAAAGCCTCCTCCAGCCGCCTGAGGCACCGAGCGTTGATCAAAGGGGAAAAGGAGGGACCCTTAATGGGGACCCCTACCCTAGAAATGGGCTATACAATGGGTATAACATAGCTATATTAAGGGTACATACCTAGGGGTCCTTATTTAGGGTCCCTCTTTTACCCTGGGGGTTGAGCTTTTCGCCATCATGCCGGTATTTGTACTTGGACAGGGCATTGAGCTTAGGGTTAATATTATAGGGTTCTTTTAAAGGGGTTCCTTTAAGGGATACTATAAGGGTACTACAAGAGTGCACTATAGGGGCCTTACTTGGAGGTTCAGGGGTAGCTATAAGTAGGGTTATATATAAGCCCCTGAATATGGGTCATAAGTATAGTTACCCTGATTATAACCTTACTTATAACTACCCCTGAACCTCCAAGTAGTGGTGCTCCTAAAATAATGTGTACCGATACTGTGGTTAATATGCTTGACGAACTGCTATTCATGCATAGTTACCGCCGTCATCACAATGATGATCCGATGGTTGTAACGATATTTCCTGTCTTCAATAAGTCTTAAGACTCATGTCTCTATTATTCTGATAGTTTAGCACTATACAGGTTCGTCCTCCTCCGGACTTGCTGAATGCATGTTTCCGGTTTTGGGGTATCAGGCTTGCTTTTACTGTAGAGCTGGCAGGTCCGGGGTCTGGGAGGTTTGAGGATTCTCTTACCTGTGGTTAGTAGGGAATGGAAGAATGGTAGTAATAGTAGTTATAATTGTACCCCATTCCTCCATTCCCTGCTAACCAAAGGTAAGTTACAGGATTATTAAGCCCCCTATATTATAGTACCCTTATCGATCCCTTTATAAGGCCCCTTTCATTCCCTACTAACCAAAGATAAGTTTTGGGGCTATCGAGGAGAGAAGGCTTCCAGGTTCAGGGCTGACGATGTTGCATGGAGGGGTGGAGGGGCTTGGGAACGGTGGCCTTCTATGTTAGGACCCCAAAAAAGCACATAAGCAAAAATTAGGATAGGGATATCCGATATACACCCCCTTCTAATGAAGCCCAATAAGGTAGGGATATCCCTATAAAATGCTTCTGCTTATGTGCTTTTTGGGTCCCTGATATGCTGTGGCTCGGGATGGCAAAGGCACAGCGGAGAGTATGAGAGTTTCTCGGCTTCTACTGATTCTACTGTCATATCGTCCGGCATGGACAAGAACTTTCACCTGAGCTGTGTGAGGCAATCCAGCTTGACATTCGGGATGCAGGGCACTGGGACCAAATCCCCTCTTCGTTGTGTCAGCTGCCATTGTAGATAATCATGTAAGAACCACTCCGTTACTGTCATAGTGCAGAAAAAAACATCAGTTTCAAAAACAAACAAACAGTGCGATGCAGGAGCAACAACCACCTACAGCATCGCAGACACACTGTAGACATACCCTGGCAGCGTTGGCCTTAACAGCCGAAGGGAACTTTTCGTGGTTCCAACAACAGTACACGCACAGACACACACCATCAGCATGCAGGATTAGGAGATGTATGTATGAAACCCTAAACCCTAAACCCTAATTCGGAGATGCTGGGGACGACGGATGCTTTCGCGTTGAGGTCACGAAGCTTCCTGAGGGCACGAAGCCTGCAGAGACGGAGCAAAGACCGTGCCTTTCATAGGGGCCTTAATACTTACAATAGGCTTTTGAACTTTTGGGGCTCATTGAACTCTAATTGGAAGAAGGAGCCCCGCAAATAGTATAGAATTGGTATTTAGTAAGGCCCCTATATTAGCCATAATCGGACTTCGAAGCCTAACCCTCGACAGAGATAGGTCAAGCGTGAGCCCTGTCCAAGGTCCCAAATAACGGGGCTTTGGGGCCCATTGCACTAGAGTTATAGTCAGGAACCCCCAAAATGGTATTGCTAATTATCTTAACCAGGACCCTCCTTGTACCCTCAAATAGGGGTATATGGTCCCAAATAAGGGGCATTTAGGGTCTAGTAGAGCTTAGATGGAGGGTCTAGGTAGTATTACCACTAAACTACACGTACACTAGAAAGACTATACGGCAACGAACTATACTAATTACAAGTATGCGATAAGTGTAAGATAACCAACAATACTTCAAGTATATTACAACCGAAAGAGACCCCCCACCTATTCCACAAGTCAACTATGACCATAAGACAACCAAAACCTTGAACCCTAAACCCCTAAACCCTAATGTACCCGCCCATGTCGGCCTCTCTTCCTGGGCAAGCACCTCGAGCTCTCGAACCATGGAGGCCACCTTAGCAAGGGCTTCAAAGTAGGGTCCTTAATGATCAGAATCGGGCAAATGAGAAAGGTTACCTTGAAGAGTTTCTTTAAGGGCTCAGTGCAATGGCCTTGCCTTAGTACTTGGAATAGGGCTTGTCGTCCGTTATGTCCATTATAGTCTAGTAGCGCAAGTGTCTAGGACTGGCTAAAGATAGACATATCCTTGCCTCAGGACCACCAAATCAACGCCGAGAAGTCATGAAGCTAGACTCTCAAGAATATGCTACAAAGACTCCATATTATACTATTTTAATGTATCTGTGGTCAAATGTTAACCATAATAACATAATACAAGCATAAGAGAAGAGGCTAGCTTGTCCTAGAGCCAAGTTGCTTTGCGCTCAGCTTGGTGCAAAAGCATCCTCGCTGGCACGGGGCAGAACAGACATGAACCAACCCGGTCATGGCGGCTTTGCTTCGGAGCCCTCTGGACCTAAGTCTCAGTCTTACAGCCCAGAAGCGCAAAGGTGGCAGCACAGAGCGCCGGTGATCTACACTTTGAAGCATGCTTACGAGTCAGGCTTCCGTATTTGCTGTCCTAAGGTCCTCCATACCATGGACCATGGGCCTGGATCGTTCATTCAATCGGGATGTAAGAAGACTGTGCCTTGGCCCTGCCATCCCACTGCAGTGATCCGCCCAGGGTCCTGTCGCCAGCGCTGTCTTCCTCGTCGCCCTTGCCCATTCGCTCCATCCATGTGTCCACGTCGTGCATCGCAGCATCCTCGTAGTCTTCAGTTTACCCATAGGCCCTGAAGTAGTTCCTTTTTTTGTGGTTCATATATAGAATTCTAAAGGTAATCCCAAAAAGGAACTGCTATGGGGCCTATGGGTAGTGCAGGAAGTCCCAAGCACATCTGTAATGAGAAGGGCCGTCGCAGCAACCCTGTTCGCACGACAAGGCAACAGAATGCCTGGACTACCCATAGGCCCCAAAGTAGTTCCTTTTGATTAGGAATACCTTATAGGATTCTACATATGAACACCAAAAAGGAACTACTTTGGGGCCTATGGGTAGCGGGATCGTCCTTGTAAGGATCCCTAAGTCCCTAAGTGCTATGGACTAAACAAGAGTGGCCGCACATGCTACCAGCCTGCCTTACAAACAGCGACAGCGCGGCATTGCGCAGCTACCCGCTGCTCCTGGAAAAGCTGGCTTTCACAGACGTTTAAACGGGCTTTGCAGGTCTTCGTACTGGCGCTATGGGAGTTTTTAAAGGGGTAGCATGATTGTATAGGTTTTGCATGTCCTTTGCAAGGTGTCATGAGCCTTTGCGCAATTCTCTGCAGTTTCAAGCATGCACGGTCTCGGGCGGCTCTGATGCGAGCCTTCCCTGAACTGGCAAAGACTGGCTCCACCAGAAGGGTGTTTCCGAAAATTAGGGGTACCTTATTTTGGGATCCCACTATTTAGAGTACTATATTGAGGTCCCCTATTTTCGGCAACCCCCAAAAGAGCTGCTACATCCGGAAATGCCCAACAACACTCTTCCCAGCTGAGAGGCAATATCAATACTACAAGTGGGAAGCCCACGCAACACATGCACACGCTGCTAGCCACCGATCCTGTACTGGCTAAGCGGCCTATGTTGTAAAACATTATTGTGCTTCTAAGCGTTTGAACCCAAGCCTCAAACAGCTAAATGATGAAGGCCAAACCTCAACCCGTAGCCCTCAGCCCTAACACTTTGAATCCAGAAACATTCAACCCATATAGAGCCCGCATGTAAAACACGTACATCCTGAAACCAAAAAGCCCCAGACGCCCAATGCGGGCCCCCATGACGTGGTTTTCTGCTTTACTTATACTACCCTCCTGATAACAGCAACCTTAGAGTAGAGGAATAGCGGAAGCTCAGGCCCTAAACCCAAGAAACCCTGAAAGGATCCCGTGTAACAAACCCTAAGCCCTACACCCTGCACTGACCCCTTAACCCTAAACCCTCAGCCCTCAATCCAAAACCCGAAACGCTAAACCCTAAACCCGCAATCCTAAGCCTGAGAGCTTGAAAACCGTAGACGCTTAACCAGAAACCCTCACCCTGTACAGAAATCCCTAATACCCTACGCCTAAACCCTAAACCCTAACATCCCTACAGCCCTATAAACCCTAACATCCCTGAACCCTCAACCCCAAATAATCTATACACCCTTCTAAACCCCTGAACCCTAAACCCTACTAAACCCTACCATCCGCGAACCCTAAACCCCAAACCCTAACATCCCTAACATCCCTAAAGCCCTAAGCCCTAACATCCCGTAACTCTAAACCCCAAACCCTAGCATCCCTAAAGCCCTAAACCCTACTAAACCCTACCATCCCCTAACATCCCTAAAGCCATAGTACTTCTTTTTTGTAATTACCTTATAGAATTCGATATATGAACCACGAAAAAGAACTACTTTGGGGCCTACTTATTAGTAAAGCCCTACCATCCCCTAAAGCCCCCTAAACTCTACTAAGCCCTAACATCCCTAAAAGCCCTAAACCCCAAACCCTGACATCCCTAAAGCCCTACATAACCCTACTAAGCCCTAACATCCCTAGAGCCCTAAACCCCAAACCCTGACATCCCTAAAGCCCTAAAGCCCTACATAACCCTACTACTTATTAGTAAAGCCCTACCATCCCTGCGGCCTTCTCCAACATGGCTGCGATCTGCGCCGGCCACGAGCCGAAGGCCTCACCTCCTTCGAGACTCATCAGCTCCTTTGAGAAAATCGCTGCTTTTTTGGGGGATTAGGGTTTAGGGTTTAGGATGTAGGGTTTTAGGATTTAGGGTATAGGGGGGATGCTAGGGTCTAGGGTTTAGGGGTTTAGGGGATTATTTAGGGTTTAAAGGGTCTATATAGGGTTTAGGGAGCTCCTTTGCGCATCTCGGCTTTTTGGGGGATGCTACCTAGGCCCCCCCCAAAGTAGGTAAAAGAATGGCCCAATACCTATAAAGAGCTATTATTCTACATACTTTTGGGGTCCAGGTAGGGTCTAGGGTTTAGGATGTAGGGTTTCAGGATTTAGGGTTTAAAGGGTCTAAATAGGGTTTAGGGAGCTCCTTTGCGCATCGCGACTTTTGTGGATGCTAGGGTTTAGGGATTTACGGGATTTAGGCTTTACAGGTTTAGGGGATTTAGCGTTTAGGGGTTTTGGGTTTAGGGGATCTTGGGTGTAGAGTTTAGGGGATTTAGGGCTTATAGGGTTTTAGGGCCTAGGGCTTGGAGTCTGTTTCGGGATTAGGGAGCTCCTTTGCCCACAGGGCTGATTCAGGGCTTACACCCAAAAGGCTCCGGGTAATGGTATAGTGTACACTTCTGGGGGAACGAATGTCTACTAAGTAGCTGCTTTCTTGGCACTTGGACCCTTAGGGTTAATAGGGTTCCGGATTTTAGGATGGGGTTTAAGGGATCTTGGCCTAGGGCTTGGAGCTTATGTTGATTTTGGGTTTAGAGCTCTTTGGTTGAGGGCTCAGGGTTTGGGGCTTGAGCTTTGGGTTTAGGGGTTTAGGATGTTTGCTTCGGGGCTGTGAGTTTAGGAGTTTTGGCTTGGGGTTAAGGGCTTCTGATTTGGGGCTTGGGGCTTTTGATTTGAGGTTCGGGAGTTGTTACTGATATTGCGACTTTTCTTAAGAACAGCCGCTCTTGCCAACGCGAAGTAACTCGAGGGTGTTTTTCTAGAACCCAGCGCCATGAGACCATGAAGCACTCGGATCCTTGGCGTTGCTTCCAATTGGCCCAACTAGTCGCATTGAACACACAACCCCAATGTAGCATAACCGTACGCAGTTCTAGTATAGCAACCATACTCTGGGCCCTTAACCCCAAAATGCAATGAGCATATGGGTGTTTCCGAAATAGGGGACCCTAACATAGTACCCTAACATAGTACCCTAAATAGTAGGATCCTTATTATAAGGACCCCAAAATGAGGTACCCCTGATTTCGGAAACTCCCATATCAATAACACCAGTCGGTGCCTTGAGCGTCAGCTCCAGATCGCAGTTGTCCTCCAGGAGCTTCAGCCGCCTGGAATTCGGCACATGGTCGCTTCAGTACGATCTGAAGCTCTAGGCTGTGGAAGGGGGATTTGGGCTTTGCGTCAGGATTCTCGGCCTTTGAGAGTTCAGAGACCCTCTTGAAGCGGTGTCGGGTTTAAGAACTTTGGGTTTAGATGGGACTAGTGCACTGCAGCGCATGATAAAAGCTGCGACAGTGTGATGGGGTGGACAAACTGTATCCATCTTTGAGCTCCATTGGAGCCTGCTGTTGATCGTTGGGTCAAAGCATCTCCTGGCCTCACACACCAATCCTTGAATCGGACATCTTTCCAGCAACATACGGCTTTCCTAGACCCTGGAGCCGAAACATCCGAATTCCTGCAACACTCAACCCCACGACCCAAAAACTCCGAATCTCTGAACCCTCTGCGGTTCAGCGTCCGCCGGTGTTCGGCGTTGGCGCGGTCCCGGATCCTGGGCCCGGATTATTGGGTCATTTGGGGAAAGGGGCTCTTGGGGAGCTCAATCATATCTTTGGGGCTGAGCACCCTAGCCGAACCAAGGTTACTCTCTTACAACGGCAGGACGATACAAGCCTAAGAAAAGTTACAGGCTACAGTGCTTAGCTGCTGAGTCGCACTGCCTTGAGTGCACCTTTGCGATGAGCCCATCCAAAGTAAAAGCAACTCAATACTCTTCCTTAGCTCCTTAGGGCCTTTGGGCTCCTTAGGGCCTTGGGGCTCCTTATTCAGATTATGCTATGACACACCCCAACACCTCTTCGAAGCCGAAAAGGCGCTCGTCTATTCCCTCCCTGAAGAGACGAGTCCAAAACTGTGAGGCCCCAAACCTCATAGGGATCCTTAGGGGTGTAGGGGGAGGGGGGGTAGGGGGCCTTAAGGCCCATAATAAGGACTAATAAGGCCTATTTAAGGAAATATAGTCCCCTACACCCCTCCCCCCTACACCCCTAAGGATCCCTATGAAAACCCGACAAAAAGAAAGCCAGGAAGACACGGAAGTGTCCGAAACACCAAAAAACCCTCAACCCGAAATCCTAAAAGCTGAACCCAAAACCCTAAACGCATAGTCACGGAAGCTTCGCAAACCCCTAAAATGCAGTAAACGCCAAAAGCCCAAAAGCAACAACAATAAACCCCTGACGCCCCTGAAGCCAAAAACCCTACTATAGGGGCCTTAGTGATAAGAATAGGGCTTTGGGGGTATACTATACTACAATCATAATAAAGAACCCTGCGGATACGTATCCGACAGTCTCCTTATAATAGCCCTTATAGCTTCCCTTCTAGCAACAAGTAACAAGCCCTTTCCTATACAGAACATTGCTTTTGTTGAATGTTCAACACCACTTTGCCAACACAATGATTTTGTCCACACCCATTTCTGCTAAGACCTTCTTTGCAGCCTCGATGCTTTTGGGCCTCGAGTTCCAAAGCTCGGCGCTGCTCCTCTCGACTTCAGCACTGTAGGCTTAAGGGTTCCTTTAGGATTTTGGGTGTGGGAGCCTTGAAAGGGTTCCTTTAGGGGTTCTTGTAAGAGTTCCCTTAAGGTTACGAGAGGGATTATCGGGATTTAAGATTTTCAGGAGTAAGGATGTCGGCATTTAGGTGTCAGGGCTTGGTGTGTAGGGGGTAGGCTTTGGGGGGTTAGGGTCTGAAGTTGAGGATGTAGGGCTTTTTTTGAAGCCTGTCCGGGACTGTGCAGTAGCGCAGCCCAGCCCTTTTCGGGCAGGCTTTGTGTGGCAGATTTGACTCGTTTGACCACCCCTCGAAGCTTCGGGTCTCTGGGCAATTTGGTCGGCTGCTGTATTTCCGTCATCGTCGTGCCCTTGGTCTCGAACCGCAACCCTTCACGACCTTGACCCTGTTCCGGTGGCAGCCCGTCGGCACCATTTCCACCCCAGGGTCCGTTGTCTTCTCCCAGCATGTAGGGCTCTAGGCTTTTGGGGTTCTACGCAATGATGCATACTATACGAGCAGCATAAGGTTCTGGGGGTTCGGGCCATTGCAGCCCACTTCGACCATTGCAGTCGTGACCACTACAGTCTAGAAGTGCTACTTGTCCTCCCCATGCTCTCGCATCAGCTGCTACAGAGTCGAAATCAAAAACCAGAAACACAGTTGAACGACCACGACGAATAATCATTAAACTGTTGGTTTGTAGTAAAAGCGGCAGCAGCAGCAGCAGCAGCAGCAGGAGCAGCAGCAGCACCACCACCACCATCACCACCGCCGCCGCAACAACAACAGCAGCAGCAGCAACTGCAACAGCAGCAGCAGCAGCCTCAGCAACTGCAGCCAGCAACAGCAACAGCATCACCAACAGGAACAGCAACACAAAGGAACAAAACACAACACATAAAACATAGCCAGCTCATAACAACAATAACTAACAATGGAAATGCTGAGACTAACTAGGTGCGGACGGCAATCAAAAGAACTCTTGAAGTACTATATTGCAATGGCAATATGTCGGAGACCCCTCCAAGCCTCGTGCTTCTGCGTGTCGCGCTCCTTGTCCTGCGGGCCACGTGATGAACTGTCAGCTTTGATTGAGATGAGGCCCGGCTTAGTTGTGCAAGCCCCGATACTTCTCTCTTCATCCTGTTCTCCAGGGTTTGCATGGGGCTTTTGGATGATAGCTCAGTTTGGAAATCGGGCTCTGGTGTGCATCCCGTACAATGTCTCTGAACGTCCTGCTGTTTGGAGGAAAACCCTCTTACAACTTCGCATGAACGCCGTTGCTCCAACAAGTTCTGGTACTCATAGCGGTCATAATCATAGCGCTGACGACGATGATGCTGCGTACCCCTGCGTGCGTTGGTATTCTTGCTCTGCGGCTGCTGTCAACCATGGTGCTGGCACCGGAACTTACAAGGAGAACTACGATGAGGGCTGCATAGTCCTTACGGGGTTCAGGAAGGCGGCTCTCTCAGGGTCCTATAGACGGTTCTACTTGGAGTTTCAGGGGTAGGTATAAGTAGGGTTATAAGCCCCTTAATATGGGTTATAACTAAAGTTACCCTACTTATAACCCTACTTATAACTAATCCTGGACCTCCAAGTAGAGGGTTCTGTAGGGGTTCGTTAAGCTGTCCGGGTGCGGCCTCCCAAGTCTGTTTCATGAAGCGCTCCATCTCCTCAATCTGATCTGTGTAGCCTCAGGAGCTCAGGGTCCGGTACATTGGCCTTCATTTTTTCATGTATATAGTAGGGGATTCCTTGTGAATGGTTGGTTCTATAAGGGTATACTATGGTATTTTATCAGTTTCTTTTGAGGCTTCCATAAGGGTATATTGTAGGGATTCTTCAAGGGTTCTGTGTGGCTTACTGTAAGTACTAGTACTATAGTTCTGAGAAGGAAACAAAATAATAGTCACTCAGGCGCCTATATCACATACTGGTTCAATCCCCCCCAAAAGGACCACGCAGCATCTACACCCATATGCGCAAGACGGACGACAAGACGAATCTGCTAAAGGACCCTGCATTTGGTGCAGACAGCATGAAAAAGACTTCTCACTCCGAATCCAGTCAGCGTCCGCCACGAACCCTGATGGAGAAGCCGGAAACTCAGAAATGACCCCTGGGAAACTATAAAGAAAAAGCCCAACAAAACACCAGAACCCATGAAACCTCAACCCTAAAGGCCCACCACAGCCCAAACGGAGCAAGTCTCAGCCCGAGCTGACTCTAACCGCGGGGCGAGAGGTGTCGATGTGAATCTTTGCCTGGCCCCACAAAGAAGGGCATTTTGGGCTGGAGCTCGACCCATGGGGCCCATAGTAGTTCCTTTTGTCGGACTACTCTATAGACTTCTATATATGAACCACAAAAAAGGAACTACTTTTGGGCCTTGTGGTAAGGGCTTCGGATTCAGGTCTTTGGCATGGCTTTATGACTGGATGGGCCTTTGAGATTCTTGGGGTAGGGATTCCTTAATATGAACCGAATTATGGGAACCCTAATCCCTACTAAACCCCCATGGCGACAACCCCTTTTGGCCTCCTAGGAAGGTGTGTCTCGCGGACGGATCCGCGGCGGGTGCGGGGTGAAAATACGAGATGTAAGGCTTGATGGGGTCGGGCTCGGCTTGTGTCTTTGAGAGGAGGGAGGGAAAGACAGAAACGGACAGGAGATCCGTCACTCAGTCACATGCACACACACACACACACACACGCACACACACACACATATATATGTATGCATGCATGTATGTATGTATGTATGTATGTATGTATGTATATATATGTACATATATGAACATATATATATATATATATACACACACGTGCATACATACATATATAGTGTTAAATAATATATATATATATATATATATATATATATACACGCTGGGTCCATGTGTATAAGCATGGAAACACACGTACATGTCTAAATCAGAATGAGGCACATCCAGGAGTGCACAGCTTACATGGCATCGTAAAGCCTCGGCCGAAAACCCAAAGCCCTGAACAGTCAAAATCAAACCCAACATCCTACATCCCACACCGGAACCTCCCTGGGGCTTCAAGTTGGACACTCCAGTGTTAGGTGCAACCTTCAGGGCTACGGTACGAAACGCGGTGTATACTAAGCTTCAAGAGTAGAGTAGAAGGTGATTTCGGAAATGCTGGTACGCTTCATGCTTCTATGCAATTGTCCGCGTGGCAAGAGTGACAATATGAAGGATAACAAATATCCTACAAATGCCAAACCCGTAAACCCCTGAAGTTCCCTGAACCCTTAAATCCTACACCCTACAACCCTGAACCCTTAAACCATTCCGGCTAATGGGCCCCGCCTGCTCAGCTTCTGCGAGCTTGGCACGAAGCATCTCAACCTGAAGGCTCGGCTTTTCGGTTTACCTTAACCCTGCATAACCTACCTTTTTCGGGTTCCGTATTATGATTTCCTCATATAATTCCTCAAAAAGGTAGGTTCGTCAGTGTTATAAGGTAGGGTTTAGGGGTACAGTCGAGGTAATTTCAAGGGCTTGAGGTTTGGGGGTTCTGGCTGTTTAGGGTTTAGTTTAGGGCTTATGGTTTAGGGTCTGCTTCACGCAACTCGGGTCGACGGCGCAGGCCAGTGGCAATACTGCTGCTTTATCCCGGGTACAAATGTAGTATACCAGGAGTCCCAAACACGAAAACAATGAATATCCACCGCCTTGCGCTTGGGTTAGGGCTCAGTAGGGTTCTGTCATCACGGAACGCCTGCATTCTTTCATTGAGCCTGGCTCGGACATGCTGCATGCAAACCTGCCGCTGACCTGCCTCCTCTTCAAGCTTGGACAGATGCTCTGCTTCCTCGTTCTTCGACCTGTCGCACATCGTTTGGGAGATCGGCAACGTGAGTTTGCTGTACTGGGACCTCAAAGATTAGAAGAGGGATCGCAAGGTCACTATACTACATGACTATGTTGAGGAACCTCAGAGTTCCTAATACTGTGGTCTGCTGTATTGGGGGCCGAAATGGTATGCAAGATGCCGCAATCAGGGCCGGGCGTTTGCTTTCAGATTGGTATGCTAGGTGCCAACTTATGAAGATCAGCGGTTAGCGGCATCGAAAGCCCTCTGAAGGCTGTACGGACCAAGTGGCGCATTAAGCTTGATGAACTTTGCGCGGGCGGCATAATTCAGCGTTGAATATGTCTCTTCACCTGAAGGCTAGGCGAAGGCGCCCACAACCACAGCATGATGAGGGTATGTTGGGTCATTTCCGGGGCATGAAAGATGTAATTCGTGATAATTAGTGATTGGAGGTGAGACGTGCCAGAGACTTCTGACTGTGACTAGAACAGACATGGGCAACTTCAGATCGAATTAGCCGTCAACAACAGTCATCACGTGCTGAACCCATAGGTACGCCGGGCAACTGTTCGTCTTTGAGGGCGAAATGGCGGCCATCATGGTGGTCAGCGCATTCCCTCCCAAGGACTCCTGCACCGACCAGCTTCTACGTACCTGTGCAGCCTGGTATAGTATCCTGAAACTAAAGCGACGCATCTACCATTGCAACAGCATCCATGTTGCTGGTGTTATTGGTGCTATCAATTTTCAGTTCAGACTCACCCCAGCATTACTACAGCACGGAAGGACGACTGCCAAAATTACCATTGCAATGAACCTGAATCATGGGTTTGTGATGGATCTCTCGCCGTTCGAACTCCGATACTAATGACATGATGGCTATCGGCGTTGCCGTGGCTACAAATGTATGCAACACGGGGAGAGTCAGAAACCAGGGAACCAAACAACACAACTAGAAATTGAATTGCAAGATCCTTACAACAACACAACGGCAACTTTGCGTGCTTTCACTCGCACTCTCGCACCTTGACGTAGGTTTGTGCACCTACAGAGACTGACGAACTACAATGTATTGCACATAGACTCAGGCTGCGGGGGGTTATAAGTACGTTTGTATACCAGCTAGGGAGGAGGATGCTCAGTCCTAAAACCTGTAGCACCCCTATGTAAAGTAACAGTTCTAGCAGGCTTGCAGCACTCTAAACCCTACACTTGCTACTTATCAAAAGCCCTATATCCGGGTCGACCTACGGTTATGGTTATCAATGTTATGATTCGTTATTCTGCTTGCTACCATTGCTATCACTATTACGGCGAGGACTGCTGCAATTAACAACTTGCTATTGATATTCATATTGCTATGAACCTACATTAAAACATCTATTACTACCATGATGATGACTACTCCCACAGTTAGTTGCCGTTGCTATTCATATTCATGTTACCCACAGGCCCCATAGTAGTTCCTTTTTGGGATTACCTTATAGAACTCTATATATGAACCACAAAAGGAACTACATTGGGGCCTATGGGTAATATGGACCTACATTAATAAATCTGTCTCCCAGCCGATCCTGTAGGACCCGGGTCAACTTGGAGTTACCTTGCAGTGGGCAAAAGGATAAGGCCTGGGCTTTCGGGTTTAGGGTTGGGGGTCTTCGGGTTTAGGGCATTTAGGGTTTAGGGTTTATGGTCTTAGGCGGTTTAGGGTTTAGGGTTGAGGGTCTTAGGGCATTTAGGGTTTAGGGTCTATGGTTTTCGGGACTATAGACGTTGAGGCTTAGCAAGGAGAGACGTCACTGGTTTTAGGGCTGAGATAAGGGTTTGTAGCATGCAGAGCTCAGGGTGGATGTTTTGGCCGGGCTTTGCACAAGGCAGGACCAAGATCTCTGCAGACAACTTGATGCAGCATGACCACGGTAGGGAATGAACACCTTCTTGCCGCCGGCCGCCATCGAACTGAGTGTGTTGATGACCTTGGATGACAGGGTTTGGGAGAGCTTATGGTTGCTAATTGCTGAAAAGGAACTGTCCGGAATGGTATTGTCGATTTTCAAGCTTCTACAGCACGAGAATGCCGATGCCTGTTCCGTCACATGCAACCGGATACCCTTAGACCAAACTCCTAGCCGCTAGCAAGTCTGGTCGTCCAGGCACGAGAGGATTCCGGGTTTGTTGGCTTTGGGCTTAGGGGACCCCAGCAATTCTTCTGAAGTTTCAACATTTCTTGGTCGCTGAGTAGGTAACCTTTATTTTACCTTTTGGGGCTTATAAAATCCTACCATAGTTGAAAAGGTTAGGCTTTTTTGGGCCAGGGTAGTCAGCCCCTAAGATATAGTAAGTCCTTGAACCCTTTCCCTGTCCAGCTTGGAGCAAGCAGCCGAGGCTTCCAAAGCTAAGAGCTTAATATAGGGGCCTTAATAGCTAGAAAAGGGTTTTCGTGCCCATTATACTATAGTTAAAATAAGGAACCCCCACAATGGTATGGGTAGTTATTGTGGCCCCTATATTATGAGTCACGTCCACGAGACAAGAGTTTGCTGTTCCAGGCACCTGGTTGAGATGCTGACCGTTTCACTTCGCGTCTCCGGCTGCTTAGAGGATCCTATGTGTAGCAAAATATGGGAGCGTTAATAAATTCACCCCTGCCCGGCATGGAGCATAATAATTAATGTGTTTAGCGGAATAAATTGTACCAGAATTAAACAGGAGCGGGGCTGCAACGGGATAACATTACATTACCAATTCTTCCTACGCCTATCTTACTCCATCCGTAAGTGGGAACTCTGGAAACCCCAAGCGAGTGTCTCTTTTACAGGGCCTGGCTTGCATGATCCTCTGTACAGCTTGGATTTGGGATCAAGCCGGTGGTCTTTCCCCTGTACAAGTGCCACTGGCTCAGGCAGATCTTCGAATGAGCATGCACACTTTACAGTTTACGAACATCTCCCAGGGGGAGGAGTGACTACTGTAGAAATTGAGTCGATCGTCATCCTAACGCAGTGTCACATAGCATTCTGCGGGTGGAAAGGACGTCAGACTCTGGCACCTCCAACATTGGGTCCTGAATGGGATTTCCCCGTCTGTGGGGTGCTGTGTGTCGCCTCGGCTAGCATATGGCAGGAATGTACTGGTCCATCACCTTGGCTGCAACAACATCACCAACCCATTCTGCCGTACAGCTACTGCTCCTGAAACTGCAAACAATTCTGTAGTAGGGACCTTATAATAATAGTAATAATCATCAGAATACGGTTGCCGGGGCTCCTTATTATAATTATGGTGTACTATACCCACTATACCCGAAAACCCCAGTCAAATTATTGCGGCCCCTACAGTAGCAGAATTGCCAAGACACCAGCCCATGTCTTTCCATGGACCTGGAATATGCAGCCGACCTATCCGGTGTGCCCCGCAAGTACCAAGCAACCTCCTTCTCCTCTTGCAGGCGACCCTGCAGGGACAAAGCTACTTAAATTTCGACAGCGCGACTTGCCTTCCGCCTCTCCACCCTAACACCCTCGTCCACGTTTTCAGATCGCGAAACTCTAGACCCGAAAGCTCAGTCGGCAACATCCCTTAGCTTCGCCCGGGTCCTTCAGTGCATCCTGCGAACAGCTCTCTCCCTCCATCAGCTGCACAGGCGAGGCGCGCAAAGCGGTGCAACCCATGGCTTCCAAGGCAACGCTCTGATCTGATCACTGAAACGCTGAGAGCAGGAAGGGATGGTGGATGGCATTTCGGCTAGGGGCCTCTACAATTCGATGAGGGTTGTGGGGTAGAAATATCAGCATGAGGAGGAACCCGAAGAATATTCTTAGGTATCCCATATTCTAATATGATGATTGTGAGGAGCCCTAAAGAACAATCTGAGGTATCTCTCTCTGCGTAGCTCCCTCCGCCTGCAACCCACAGTTGCCGAGCCGCATTTCCAAGGGCCGATAGACTCTTGTTGATGTTCGCACCTTCCTGAGGTTTAGGGTTTTTGGGGGTTTACTGGGATTTTAAGTAACCAGGAGGAAAAAAGTATATCCGTTTATTCCATAATGGTTCCTTTAAGAAAAAAGTATTATTAAAGTATGGTACTCCAAAGCTCAGTTTAGGGTTTGGGGTTAGGGCCGCTAGAGTTCGCGGTTTTGGGCTTCAGGGTAGATTCACATAGAGCTTTGCTAGGGAGTTGGGCTTCGAGGTCAACTTGACATAGGGCTTCGGCTCCATGTCATACTTAGAGGACCCTGGGACTTACTAAGTAAGGTTCTAAGTACCTTAATTGGGGTTTTAAGTAATTACAGGTGTAGTTACCTTATTCATAACCTTACTTACTCAGTCCCATGATCCTCCAAGCAGCCTTCGCTTCTGGTCTCTGGCTTAATTCCTTCAAATTTATGGCTCAATGGAGACTACAGGTATGTGCGCGCAAGAAACGCAAGTACACTGCCATTCGAAGTCAAACTAGCATGAGACATACACCCTGCAAGCCCTCACAAAATCTGCAATCACTGACTCCGGGCCACATGACAAACAACCATAGCCGAAGCATCAAAGAGAATTATCCTGGACTTCATGGAAAACATATCCGATCATGGCCCATGAAGCTCTGGCAAATTTCAAAGCCCCGCGTAAAAAAACCCAAAACCTTAACCCTACACCCTAAATCCTGGTACCCAGTTGTATGAGTCCTCGCAAAGCCCACCCCGCCCTGCCCAAGCCGAAGAAACTACCGACAAGGAAATCGTGACAAGCATTCATGAAGCATTCCGAACTTGTAACCCCATAAAAGATTCACTGCGTGTTATGTATTATAGATATATGTACACAAATATGCAATATACAGATTATATCTCATTTCCTATACTTTGCATTGCAACTTGTCTTGCTTACCTAGACCCAATTAAGAATGGCTGGCCTTCAGCGTGTCCCCCTGCGCCCCGGTGCGCGATGCTCGCTCGGACCCGGCCAGGTCTACGAGGTTCATCTTTGAGAAGTTGTTGTTCGAACCTGATTTAGAGCTTCAGGGGTTTAGGGCTTAGGGGTTAAGGGTGTTGGAGTTTAAGGTTTAAAGTTTTGGAGTCTAGGGTTTTAGGAAGGTTTGGGGTTACCCTAAGCCCTAAACTTCTTTGGGGTTACGCTTAGGCCTCAGGGTGTCGAGGTGAACAGCTTTGCTCTTCGATCCCCTTCTTGACTCTTATACTCCATGAAGAATATTATATCATACTGTTTTCTGTGAAAGTATACCATGTCATCTTGTATTCTTGTACTCTATTCTACTACACTATATGACATGAAATAGAAATATTCTACATTATACTTTACTCTATTCTGTTTTATTCACTGTTATCATGATATATTCTACTATATGAAAACAGAACATTATGTTCTGCATCATACGATTTTCCATTGTCCTAGCTCAAGTTCGGTGCACCCCGGACACTTAATGTACTATCGTGGTTCATCGACTCAGAGCCCCCGATGCCAAAACGCCATGTTGAAGCCTAATACCTTGGGTACGGCCCCTACTCAGTAATGGTTGAATAATATTCATAATATAGATATAGTAGGAGCTTAATAGTAGCCCTATTATAGACTCTTACTGTATGGGGGCCGTACCTAACTAATACCGCAAACGGTTGGATCCTAAGTGAAAGCCAGTGGCGGGGAGGAGATGGGTCAGGAACCTGGTTTTGTAGCCCAAAGCTGTGCAGAAAACGTTGGAGGCTTCTCGAAGTTTGTTTGTATTGCGCTCGCCTGTCACAACTGTGGTAAAGTAACGGTGTAATTACATAGGCTGTCTGGTTGAGGACATGGAAATTCACAGCCAAACCCTGGTCTAGGCCAGGCAGTTCTGAGCACTTGTATCTGAAAATCGCATGTAGCTGCGGCATACGATAGATGCTTGAGCATACCACTTGTCTTGCTGTCCACTCCACCGGAATCCTGCAAACTGCGATGAGGTACACGTCGATCTGGCAGCACTGCTCAAAAAGGCCAAGTCACTAATCTTGTCGTCCTTTTGGTGCAGTTTGATAGTAAAGATACCTCGGAGTCAGCCGTTATGGCACTAGGTACGGAGACCTCACAACAATACTGAACATTGCTATTAACGCGCGACCGCAATAGCCAAGAGCGAAATCCAGGAAGCCACACAAGCATCAGGCACAGTGCTTGCTCATTGTCTGCAACTAAGGCTCAGTGTGATCTGCTGCTTGTTGCCTCACGGGCAGCAGCACGCCACACACCGCAAATGGGTCTTTTGGGCTTGAGGCTTGGGGGGGAGGAGGGGGGGGGGGAATTACGGTAATACAAAGTATTTTAACCAGTGCACCGTATATGCACTATCACTAAGCCCTGTATGTGTTTGCTTGTCTTACGACAGTTTTGCCAACTTTACGGGCCCAAGGGTTTGAGGTTTAGGGTTTCGGCGATGAGGGCCCACAAATGACGATTAGATCTTCAGTTTTAGTTTTCATGCTTCAGTATGTTGTCATGGGGTGGGCTTAACTTTGTAAGTTTCGCTCTGTGGCAGGTTTGGACACACCAGCCTCTTGAGCGCAAGGCCTTCGACAACGCACAACATCGCAGTTTCAACCAATAGGAAGACCGGAATACCGACCCAAGCAATAGCATCATCTATTCAAGGAGCCAAGATTGAAAGTGATCAGCATTGCCATACGCACATCCAAGAATGTGAACTATTGGTTGGATGCAATGAGTATATATATATATATATATATATACACACACATGTCTGTATACTGAAACACACACATGTACACACACACAATATTCGGTGTTCTGTACTTTGTAATATACGGTCTATGTTCTATACTCTGTATCAGATACTCTAACTTGTACATACTAGATAAGATTAAAAATATATATATATATATATACACAGATACATATTGTGATAGAAATTATATGTGTGTACTATTTCTCTGCATGCCCGGGAGCGTTCATCTGAGTCGCAGCCGTCGCTCGGTGCTCAAAGCCTCGTGGTAGTAGTGGTAAAAGTAGTTTTGTAGTAGTAGTAGTAGTAGTAGTAGTAGTAGTAGTAGTAGTAGTAGTAGTTGTAGTAGTAGTCGTCGTCGTCGTCGTCGTAGTCGTAGCAGTAGCAGCAGCAGTAGTAGTAGTAGTAGTAGTAGTAGTAGTAGTAGTAGTAGTAGTAGTAGTATAGTACGAGTGCTGCGGGCAGAAAATATTGCGGCGGTGGCAGCAGGGATGCAGGCGGTGCTTTTCGGTTGCCGTTGAGTTTCATGCGTCATTAATATTACCGCGACTGTTGCTAGTAGAAGTCTTTTAAAGCAAGGCTTGGAGCCTGAAGTCCCCTAAGACCAGAATCCACAACCAAACCCCAAACCCTAAACAGTAGCCTGTGACATACACGCATGTGTTGCTAGAGGTCATCAGGAAGCCGTGCATCGCTTCGCCCGAGCCGCGACCAATATTCATGGAGTGTTGGAAGCAGAAACACTGCATGATGTTATAGTACAGTTTTATTTTGTAATACCTTGTGTGATATCATATTTCCTGATAGAATATGTCTTACTATTATATATATATATATATATATATATATGTATATATATGTATATGGGAGTTTCCGAAAATGAGAACTATAAATAGTACTCTAAATAGTAGGAACCTTATTACAACGACGCCAAAATAAGGTGCCCCTATTTTTCGGTCTCATGTTATGCCATGTTATGATGACGATTGTCCAACATGCGCACATTTTCATATCTGGGCAGATGCTTTATGCTACCTCCGTGGCCGTCGGACCAAGGCCGGCAAGTCTATTTACAATTCTAGCCCTGTGGTGCTTTAAACATGCGGAAAATTTCAATGCAAGCAGAACTTTTATACTACATCCGTTTCCTTGACGGTCTGCCTGTCCTCCAGGTACTCAGAAAGCCTCACCGTTTGTTATACACTAGACTACACTATACTAGACCATACAGCATTATATTATGCTATACAATACTATACTTTTTTAAAAACTATAGACCGTACAATACTAGACTGTACTATACTGTGCTATACTAGGCGTTACTACACTGTGCGATGTCTCGATATATCATAATGTGTCATACACACTACTGTGGTCTATCTTACTTGATATGTTTTTTATGTATTCTACTACTTTACACTATCTGGTATTAGACTATACTGTATTCGATTTTTTGTTATATACTGTACCAAGCCATAGTATATTCTATTACATCATTTTTGTATATCATATTAGGGTATATTCTGAAACAGCTGCCGAAGCACCTTGGTCGATTAACCGGTTCAGCTTCTCTGCTGTGTCCACAACAATCTCCTGCAAATCCTGCATTTGGAGCTTAGGGTACTGTTAAGGGGTTTAGGGCTCCAAGTTGCTACAATGTGCTGTGGTACACCAAAATGAGACCGGTGTGTTGGGGCACACGGCAAAATAACCGCCCAACAAAGAGTGCTTGGAATCTTGCATCAGGGGCAGTCATCCCCTCGCATGTCTTGAGTAGGGCATCATCACAAATTCAGTTTCTTCCCGGGATTAACTGCAACATTCTGAAGCAGCGCCAAACTCGCTAGACCTGATTTGCAGGCCCAATACTTCGTAGACTCCAGAACCCTCGGACTTGAGTATTGAGGGTGAGGTGCCAACGTCCAAGAACCTAAACCCTAAACCCTGAACCCTAAACCACCCCCTCAGACACCTTGACATAGACGCCCATGCCCTTCCCCTCTCGGATCTCCAAGCCGGCATGGGGAGTCGCCCGGCCTCGCCGAGACGAAACCAGGATTACGATTATTAATTATCCTATTATTGCTACTATTACTATTACTATTCCTATTCTTATTACCATTATTCTTACGATTATTTTTTACGATTACTATCACTAGAAATCCTACAACCCTCTAGCGCTGAAGCCCCAAACCTAAACCCCGAAACCTAAAGACCTAGAGCCTTAAAGCCACGAAAAAGAACAAAGCGGTAAACCAGGATCTAAGCGGTAAGACAGAGGATCTACTGACACCGAATCAAGGTTCGTCGTGCATGCTCGATCTGAAGATATCCTTTTGATTGTGCTTCTGGTGGGTTCTGTCGGATTTCTTAAACTACGTAGACTTCAAGGACCAGGATGTCCACAACACGCCTGAAGCAACGGGCTTGTGCAAACCTAATTAGGGACAAGCATCCAGATTGAGCAAAAGAAGCCGCAAGCTTTCCTATGAGGACACCCTTAACACCTCAACCTTAAACCTCTAAATCCTAAACTCCTGTACCCAAAACCCCTAAACCCTAACCCCTAAACCCGGAACCCCCGTTAAACTCATGAGATGCTAATGGTGGAAGCCTTCGGCTGTTGAGGTCGACATCGGATACCAAGTGCAACCCGGAAAATCTCAGACGGTGGCCTTTATGAAACAACAAAAAACACCAACAATAATACTAGCAAAATAAAGGTAACACTTCTCCTACTACTACTACTACTACGACGACGACTACTACTACTACCACCACGACTACTACTACTACTACTACTACTACTACTACTACTACAGCTACTACAACTACTACAACTACTACAACTACTACAACTACTACAACTACTACAACCACAACTACAACTACAACTACTACTACTACTACTACTACTACTACGACTACTACTACTACTACTACTACTACTACTACTACTACTACTACTACTACTACTACTACTACTACTACTACTACTACTACTACTACTACTTTTACTACTGCTACTACCACTACTACCACTACTACCACTACAACAACAACAACAACTACTACTACTACTACTACTACTACTAGTACTACTCCTTCTACTACTACTCCTGCTGCTACTACTACCACAACGACGACTCCTACTACTACCACTACTACTTGCCTGATAAGCAACATTTGTGCCTCCGAAGGCACCCGGGAAGCGGCAGCAAAATGAAACTTCTTAGGCCCTAAACCCTGAACCCTGACGGGTACTTTTCAGAATACGTCTTGGCTTGGACTGATGTGGTTCTTTGTGTGGAGCACGGAACTGCCGTGCTGCGGTTCTGGTTGAAAGAAAGTATGTTCCCAGAGGTGAAACTACCGGTTTTGTGCCTGTGCAGCCTACGACCGTACAGCTGTTGAAAACGTGAAGATTCTTTAAATATATCCCGTAATGAGGCGAGATTTCAAAGCGCCTTTGTTCCATATGTCAAATTCAAAACCACCGCTTCGACCGCAAAGCTGAGCTGGTCGCAGCGAACAGCCGGTTTGACAAGCAGGCCGGGTCATGAGTCCTTTCGTTTCTCTGGGTTGGCCTTAAACACCCTGAGACATATTTATATATAGGGTCCCTTATAAACACAAATAAGGAAAATACAAAAGATGTCCCAAAATCCAACCTAGTTCTATGCAGCTTTTGTCAACCTTCGTAGGCAATTATCCATAGAGACATCGGTAAAGAGACCAAACTTGTCATTGCGATCTGAATTGTGAGATATTAATTCATCGTTAATTCGCTTTGAGTGATTCGTTTCTTTGATGTCGGCTCGTAAATTTGGTGCTTAATTTCGTTGAGGCATTGTCTCGGACTGATGCTGTAGAAAAGGCATAGAGGCCCCATTGCTAGCCTCGTTGCCCGTGGACCGACCGACCACACAAGTCCGGATGAACAATGAACCTTGCACCTGAACCCTAAGCCCAAAACCCTTACACCCTAAACCCTGAACCCCTAAACCCTTGAACCCTAAACCCCAAAACCCTGAACCCCTAAACCCCAACCCAAAGCCCTGAACCCTAAACCCTCATCCCTGAGCCCCGCATGTCCCCAGCCCATCATTTCCCACGAAGTCGTGCGAAAAAACGGCCTCGCGGGACGAGAAGATCGTAGACAATCCTGAGCTGGTTTAGGATTTAGGTTTTAGGGTGTTGGGGTTTAGGGCTTTAGGGTGTAGGGCTGAGGGAGCATCTGCGCATATCTGTGCTGTCAGCTTAGCATCCCTTGGTTCAGGGTAGCATTTACAAGTTGCATGGGGCTTACGGTCGTAAAGTGTCTGTGCCCTTCGCCGGCTGTAACTCGTGGTGGAACGATTACGTAATGTGACTGACATCGTCACTGTTCGATACAATCGTTGATCTAGTCATGATACTCGCTGGAAGAGTTGTAATCATGCAAAAGCACAATGGCCGCCATCCCACCACCTGCCTCTGATACAGAAAAGCGGCTCGTTGTAGATCTCGAGAAATGAACAGCACACCAGAAACTTGCGCGAGTCGGAGGACAAGCGATATATACCTCAAGCGTTCACTTGCTAGGAATGCGGACTTGGGGCTGGCGTCTTAGGGAATGGTCTAAGCATGGTATATATATATATATAGTAAAATATATAAAATATAGTCGGATGAACAGGGAAGCCAAGCAAGGCCAGGGCTCCATGTCATGCAGCAACGCATGTCAGTGAGACGGCTGGTGACGCGACATGACGCGACACAACACCGCCACAGTCGCATTTTTCATGTGTCGCTGCCAGTACTATAGGGAGCTTTAATAATTAGAATAATTAGGGTTTTGGGGCCCACTTTCCTCTACTTATAGTAATGAGGAATCCCCCCAAAATAGTATAGGTAACTTTTCAGGCCCCTATATTTTGCAGATGTGAGATATGCACATGTCTGCTGCAAGATCGTCTTTAGCCAGGGGGCGCTCGAAGAGGGTATCTGCGATCCTGGGAATGAGACCCCGATCCTCCTTGTTGTTGCGGTCAGACCTGGCTGCAAGTGGCGAGCAGTCGAAGCAAACTATAAAGTCGGACTGTAGGTTGTCGGGTTTTGGGTCAATTTTTGTTTGTTGAACGCCTTTTTCCGTCCGCCTGAACAGAATCCCTCCTAGGGAAAGCGGTGTTCGACACATCTAGCAGAGCATCACACACCTGGAAAACGACTGCCCCCTTCATGGGTCTGGGTTTAGGGTTTAGGGTCAAACTTAGAGGCCCAGGGGACTTAGTAAGTAGGTTATGAGTAGAGTTATAACGACCCTAAATGGAGTTACCCCTTTCTCACCCTACATATGGGAGTTTCCGAAAATAGGGGACCCAAATAAAGTATTATAAGGACCCCAAATAAGGTACCTCGAATTTTGGTAAAACCCCATTCTGAACCCTACTTCTGGCTCCTAAACCCTAAACCCAAATAAGGTACCTCGAATTTTCGTAAAAACCCCCATAGAGCTGCCTTACTAGGTCCCCTGCGCCTCCAAGCAGACTCTAAAGTCGGGACTTGGAGCTTCGAAAACCAGTGGCCCGAAAGGGTTTAGGGTCTAAGGTTTAGGGCTTAGGGTTTAAGGTTTAGGGTTTAATCTCTAAACCAGGTAATCCCCCAAACTTCTGAACTCTCAACCCTAAATCCTGACAGCAAGCCAAAAAAAACTTAAACTCTGAAAAGGCGCATCATGGTGTGTGTCTTGCCGGATCCTGTCTGACCATAGGCGAAGATCGTCGCATTGTATCCTGGCAAAGCAGGTCCCACATGTAGTACATGTACTTCAAGGGCTTAACAGTTGACCCCTGATCCAAAAGTAGTTCTAGGCATTTTTTCATATATATGGTGTAGAGTATGGGGGTCTGCATAGTTTGCGGGTATCTTCTTCAAAACAACCCTCATGCATAGTATTGGTCAGGACTTATATAGGCCCCGACAACCATCCATCAACCTGCATTGAGGCGACCTGGTCTATCCTGAAGATGTCAGTCTCTGATTCGTTAGCCCGGCAGACCTCTTTGGGTTAAGGGTTGAAGTACTAGAGGGGCCTTAACAATTAGGGGTTTGGGGGTACAATTTTGTATCATTATAGTAAGGAGCCCCCCAAAATAGTATAGGTAGTTATGAAGGCCCCATATTAGGTCCTTCGAAGGACTTGTCGAGCAACGGCAAGCCCAGGGCGCGAAAGACCTGCCCGGTGTGTGACAAAGGGGCCCAGCCGCTTGGGCACCAGCAGCTTGCAGGAATCCTTCTGCTACATCGAAAAATTGGACCCAACTCTGCGAGGACAACCTCATGCGATGCTTGCTCAAAACCCAGGGACTCTCTTGCATTTTCGCTTTCATGTGCAGCTTAGCGAGGGCTTTGTGCGGTAAAGCCTATCAACCCGATAAGCCCTAAATGGCCCATTAACACCATAAGCGCCCTATGAGCCCTAAACCCCCAAACCCCACACCCTAAGCCTCAAAACCTAAACCCTAACCCTACCCTTCGAAGGTCCCTCTGATGTCCAGCCTGCGGCTGTGTAGACTCGGAGCCTTACCGTTGCGATGGTAACCACTAGTGGGCTCTAGGGTTTTACGGCTCAGGGCTTATTTTTCAGAGGGCTGAGGTTTTGATGGTGTTTGCTGGACAAGTATGGCGATGGACTGCTGTTCATGTGATGGTTCGCCACTCTCCAGCCCTTAAGGCTTAGGGTTGGGATTGTACTCAATCTTGGGATTTGGGCTGCATACCATCACTCTGCTCTTAGCTCGGTGAGGTAGACACCACTGCCACCTGTGGCCTTCAAGGCTCGGGTCAGGCATTGAAGCGTCAACAGAAGCAATACGACTGCCCACCTCTAGCCCCAGAGATACAAGAGCAAACCTAGCCTAAACCCCAAACTCCAAACCCTCAATCTCAAACCCTAAACCTTGAGTCCTGAACCTTAAGTCCTAAACCCTAACCTAAACCCTGTGCATTCCCAAACCTATAAACCTTCTACCCTAAACCAACCTAAACCCTAAACCCCAAACCGTAAACCGTAGATCCCAGGAACCAAAGGCATGGTCGAACTCGAAGGGCTTGGGTGGGTGGTCCGCGCGCTTCAGGATGACCTTCCAAGCGGTTGGGGGTTTAGGGTTTAGGGAATATGGTTTAGGGGAATAGGGTTTAGGGGATAAGGTTAGGGTTTAGGGAATAGGGTTTAGGGTGTGTATAACTATGACTGCTGATATTCCTATCAAACAAACTTACTATCGCCACTGACAGCACTATCACTCTTGCTGCACTGCTAACGGTTACGGTTACTGCTTCTCTTACTGTTGCTATTACTGCTACCTATTACCTGTTACCGTGTGTTTTATCATTAGTTATTATTGGTAGTATTAGTGCTGCGACTACGACGACGACGGCGACGACGACTACTACTAGCATTGTTAGGACTATGACGATTCCTAGTGCTAGTTTTGCTGTTGCTACCGTCGGCTGGTACTACGTTTACGCGTACTAGTTTTACTAGTACTTCTGCTACCAGTAGTGTAACTGCAACTGTTGCTCTTTTGATGCTGCAAGTGTTATTGTCATTGTTGCTAGAACGACTGACTAAAACACTAGAATCACTGCGGGTATGACCATTTCTGTAATTCAGAAACGAAGTCGAAATAGTTCAAAAGGAGATCATAGGTCTTAGGTTTCAAGCTGGAGGCTTTAAGGCAATGCAGGGGCCTGGCCTGAACAATAAGAATGGGGTTTTTGGGCCCATTATACTGATATACTCAAGAACCCCCCCAAAAAAAATAGTTTTGGTAATTGCTTGGGCCCCTGTATTATCTATGTAGGTGTTGCACCAGCAGCAGCAGAACCGCCAGAGCGCCGCAATCACGACCACCATCAGCTACTCTATTGTGGCCTTTGCTTACCACGTAAACGTGCTTGGAATTGAGCTTTTTCTGGCAGGCAGAGGCAATGCCAGATAAACATGTAATGGGCTATATAATGGGTATATAAGAGCTATATTATATATTAAGGGTATATACCTAGGGGTCCTGATTAAGGGTCCCTCCTTTTACCCTTGGATTACGCCCAGCCCCAAACCTCCGGCATAACCTGCTGCCCTCATGATCACTCGTAACAGCTTCAACGGCAAACAGTCAAGCTATCTGCCTACCCCGCCTGATGGAAAACACAACCCCAACGCTTTACAATCCGATGAGGTTCTGAACCCGAAACCCTCACTACAACAATACTATGTTTTGTTTTTTTTGGGGGGGTCCTTGTTGTAGACATAGTATATAGTGGGCCCCAAAACCCTTTTCAACATTATCGAAAATCCAGAATTGGCAGGGCCTTCCCCTCCTTCGTTACCACCTCCACAGAGACCTCTCCGCCCTCATTGATCTCCTTGTTGGTTTCAGGGGTTTAGGGTTTCGGGTTTGGGGTTTCAGGGTTTTCCGCTGCCATTAGGATGTGAGGCTCGGGGTTTCGATTGTACGAGCTGCTTTTATGTCAATACCCTTTGCCTACCGCACGCCGCACTCTCTGCGAGGCTTACAGGTTTAAAGGCGTTTTGTCGATGAGGTCGGCGTCTGGATGTTTGGCACGGTAACGAATCTATCGGTGTGGGCCCTCGAACCCATGTTGGATCAGCCCGACCTTGGGGTGTACTAGACTAGACTAGACTGGTTGCAGGTTCTCCTCACGGAGGAAATGACTTGAACAAGATACCCCAAGCTCCGTCACAACTCAATTCAGGAGTTCGGCAGATCATGAATTCTGAAGGATACGAAGGGAATAGCAACTACCCTGATGTTGTATCATATCGACTGAGGGATGCCATGGTCTCCTTCTGGCTGATCGGCCGCATGCGGACCGCCACACAGACCTTGTGAGGGTGCTGAAAGGCTCTAAGACTCAACAAGGTTCTCCCGTTCCGACACCGTGTACGTTGGTCGTGTTTGCAGACCTTAAGAGCTGCTTTGATTCAGGTGAAAACTTGTCAGCGTTTTGGGGGGCATGTAAGGCCGCCGAGCCTTTCCGCTGCGAACGTTTCATGGAGGCACCCCTAAACTCTCAACCCTAATCCTCAATATAAGATGGCAGCAGCCCCAGCACAGCTTCAAGGCAGGGTGCAGTAGCACTGCCGGCATCATCGCTGTCCATCACAGCTCGGGGAACGATGCACAAACAGCGAGAGAGAGCAGGCGCACCCAGCACTTGCAAGGAGCTGAAACCTGCTGTCTGTCTCAGACTGCCTGGTTATTTCCGAGCACGTCTAGAGTCTAGAGGATAGCTGCTGCTAGGTATAACAGTCCAACAGACACGGCGAGCGACTACACTGTGTGGCTACATGTGGCTGACGACCAGGACCACATCGTGATAGACTTCATGACGAGCCAGAAGCGCGAACGGCGGACGGCATGTCTGTGAGCATGGCTAGGCCAGCAAATCAAGACAGCGGCGTGGGAAGACGGAGAAAGAGCCACTAGCCTCCTTCTCGAATTTAGCGAACAAGACACTAAACCATAAACGTCAAACTAACCCTAAGCCCATAACTCCTGAACCCTGCTTGGCTTAAACTAAACAAACCCGTAAAGGCTAAACACCAACCGTGATCGGCAGCAACACTGAGGCCGATTGCAGAGTAGCTGGACAGCTGCCAGACCGTCGGAGCGAAGCCTCATTGCAAGAAGGTGGCTTAGGGGGCTTAGGGGGCTAAGAGGGTTTAGGATTTAGGGGGCTTAGGGGGCTTAGGGTTTAGGGGGCTAAGGGGGTTTAGGATTTAGGGGGCTTAGGGGGTTTAGGATTTAGGGGCTTAATTACGGGGTTTAGGGTTTATAGAGTTCCCTGAAAAAAGGTTCTATAGTAAGGGTACTCTAAAGGACGCAGAAGTTGTTTCGGGATAAAGGTTCAGGGACTATAGGGTTTAAGGTTCACGGTTAGGTGGCTCGCTTTTCGTAGGCTTCACGAATACTGATGGGATTTCCATGGCGACGCTTAAAAACCCTAAACCCTAAACTGTATAAAGCCTAAAACTCCAAAAACCCGGGACTGTGTGATGTGTGTCTGTGTGTGCGTATGCTACAAGGAGGAGGAAGCACCCATGGCAGTCCTCGCCAAAAAAAAGTCAAACGCAACAGCCAAAATGTCCATCGTGCGCCCCATGTTTTTTCTCGTTCTCGTCCTCCTCCTCCTCCTCCTCCTCCTCCTCCTCCTCCTCCTCCTCCTCCTCCTCCTCCTCCTCCCCATCAGCATCATCATCGTCAAGAAAAGGGGGTAGTCGTTGCAGTCTGCAGTAGCGTGTCACAGATCCTTGATGAAAACCAGCAAGGGCCAGGTCAGAGCACCTTCACACTCTGAATGCATGTCACATCTCAAGAAGAAGCCTTGCAAGCGAGAATGGTGAGGTGGGCATTCACACACTTTCAAGACATGAGGGGGAAGCAACACCATCCCCAATATCGCCGTGCACCGGCACACTCAGACTGAAAACAACAACATCCAGCATCATCAATATGGTGGCGCAGAACTTCAGATGAATAGGGCAGATAGGAGAGCATCCTAGCAGAGAAGACAGGCCCCTGGCTTTAAGGCTGCACTTGGGAACTGCCCCCCTACAGTAACAGTCTAGAAGAGGGCTACTATTGAGGGCCTCGTATACCTAAAGCATACAGCCCTACTCAATTCGTACTGAGTGGGGCAGTATCCAGGGCTGCACCGCACTAACAGTCATAGTAAAAGTGATAGTGGCAGTCTGATAGTTCAGAAACGGAGCTCGGAGACTGAAACCAGCTTCTGACCCTCCCGAAGCCTACTGCAGTCTCATGCCTGCTTATAGTTCTTACGATGACGCGCTCACTATCACCTGCCGTCCCTGTTGCCGATGTTTCGGTCCGTGGTGGTTCTGGCAGCAGTAGAAACAGCAGTAGCGTCGATGTCGCCGTACTAGTAGAGGAAAACTACGCGAAGCAGGAGAGCTACTAGTCTTCGCCGTAGTAGCAAAACCGAGAACAGGTGTAGCAACAGTACTTGCAACAGGGGAATCAGCAGCAGTAGCATTGGTAGCAGCGGCCGAAGCAGTTGCAGCATTCTTGGTACTACCGTAGTAAGTTGTAAGTATTGCATATCCTTGAAACTGCTGCGGTCTGCGTTCATTCGGCTCGACCTCCCCAGAAACCATAGGTCGAGCAGCTGTGGGAGCTACTGGGCCCCCTGCTGACGATTTCATTCGGGTTGTAGACGCTGAGAACCACCACATAGTCCAAACCTGGCTTGCGACGAAGCCCCGGAACTCACATGCAATAGATGGAAGGGCAGGCAGCAGGAACACTATGGCACTTGCAGAACACGTCGTGCAATCAATCCAGATCTCATGGACGGCGAGATACAGTCACCACCGCAAAAACATTCTGAATCGAGTGTCTGCACCCAGCCCACTGCTCGCTTGTGCATTCTGCTGCAGACTCTCTAGCCGACACCTCACGGATTCAGCAAGGCTTGGAAGTTTTACTCATTTTGCGTTCGCGGCTTTGGGCTACGGTTGAAGCTTCGGGAAGAGTAATTACGGTGTACAAGCGGGATGCGATCCGCCTGCCGTGACCGGACGAGGATTCCGATATCGCACGGTGACCTGCGAGCTTCCACGAAAAACGAAACTCTAGCTGTGGACACTGCGAGGGAAGATACATACGGGCCTCAATATTTGCAACAGGGGTTTGGGGCATTTTGGGGCATGTTGTAGTAAAACTGCTTTAGTAGTATACGTCTGTTTCTTGTTGTTACAAGGAACCCAGCAAGGAATATCATTGGCAAGTATCCAACCTGAGTTTAGCAAGTCATGTGCAGACCTCCCTAATCTATCACCCTAAATAGTAGGATCCCTTTTATAAGGACCCCAAAATAAGGTACCCCTTGAACATTCATCCTAAAGAAAGCTCTGTAAAGCCGAGTTCGTGTCCGAACCGAGCCCTTAAAAGCAACATCACGCACCTTGGTCGAGTCATCCGCATCCACCTGGATGGATAGACGCAGGTTTCGGGCTATAGTATAGGGCCGAAGAAGAAACCATAGAGGGGTAGCTTTCAGTATTTTGAACATGTTTGCACCTTTTTTGGGGGTCTCGAAGACCTGGGTTCAGCGCTTCAGAGGCTGACGGTTTTCGGCTAAGTTTCCGGGTTTATATACCTGAAGTCTACATTGTAGTTTTGGTTTGGCAAACTGTTTCATGGCTAGGACGGATCCTATAACATAAATTTGGTTGACCAAGGAAAGGAACTCCAAGGGAGACTATAGGTATATAGCGTCTGAACACCCGTGGGCCGCGGGCTATGGCGCACACTCACTGAGCATCGGGCCAAACAGACCAGATCATCCTCGGGCCAGACCTCATATAGCGTATGGGAGTTTCCGGAAATAGGGGACCCTAATATAGTATCCTAAATAGTGGGATCCTTATTCCAAGGATCCCCAAAACAGGGTACCCCAATTTTCGGAAACTCCCATATAAGAGTCGCACAAAGGCGTGGAGCACCTGTCGTGATACATAGCTGAATGAACTGCTGTACACGTAGCAAAGAGCATTCGATGCGGAGATATGTTTACCCATAGGCCCCATAGTAGTTCCTTTTTGGGGTTCATACGGTTGATGATACAAATCCTGCATTACCTTAATGACCCAATACTATAGGCATTATGGTATATTCCTTGCTATGGGTTCTGCAGGGTATATATCATCAACCGTATTTAGAATCCTACAAGGTAATCCCAAAAAGGAACTACTATGCGGCCTATGGGTAGAGGCTTGTGAACCGCAAGTCCCTGACAAAGCCAGGGTAGAACACGCCAAGGTTGGTGTACGGCAGCTCCTGGCACAAGGCTTGTATAATATATAATGTACTACACCATATATATATATATATATATTAGAATATAATATGATGAATATAAATAATATATTATATCACAAAGGATAGTATAAGCTAGCCTTGAGTTCTGCACAGCATTCATATAGGGGCCTTCAGAACTAGAATAGGGTTTGGGTGCCCATTCTACCAAAACTATAACAAGGCCCCCCCGTAACAGTACAGGTAATGGGCCCCTATATTAGAAACAGCCGGAGAGCAGTCGCAGAGTGGCTATGCTAACTGGCGTTTAGCCTGTGATGTGGGCAGATTGTCCAACATCAAAGCTGCCAAGGGCGAGCAGGCAAGGGATTGGCCAGTGCTAGCAGCCATTTCAGCGTCTTGGATACAAAACATGACAACCATAATAGTGGTAATAAAACATACGAGCAACAAAAACTATTCTACATTATCATTGTGAGAATGGATATGACAATCAATGGTGATGACAAGAGTCACAACAACAGTACCTGATACCTGATACCCCAAACCCTAAACCGCAAGCCCTGAATGATCCAAACCCGATACCCTTCAACCCCTAAACCCCAAACCCTAAAATTCCTAAAACCCCTTAATCCCCCCAAAAAAGATGTGCAAGCAACGGTGCCTCGAGCTCGGAGGTGCAAGCTTTTGAGGGCTCGTGCACGAAGGTGAACCCTGCCGGCCTGGGATTTGTGACCAGGGTTTCAGGGTTTACGGTTTCAGGGTTTAGGATTTTGGGCTTTTGGGGTTTGGGGTTTACGGTTTCAGGGTTTTAAGGTGTTGGGTTTTGGGGGTTTAGGGTTTTGGGGGTTTAGGGTTTAGGGGTTTAGGGTTTAGGATTTAGGGTTTAAGATTTAGGGTTTTAGGGTTGTGGGTTTTTGGGGTTTGGATTTGAGGGGGATTTAAAGGTGAAGCCAGCCTAGGGTTTAAGGACTAGGGCGTCAGGGCTGAGGCGGATTACGGCGCAGGTCTTTGCTTCATAGGGTTCGTAAGGGCTCTGTGAATTACTGTCCTGGTCGAGAACAGTTCTGGTTGAACAACAATATACTAATCAATCATTTCGTGATATGAAAACAGCCATCATAAATATCCTAGTATCGTACGGCTGTGCCTTAAACCCTACGCCCCAGAACCTAGAACCTGAGCCCTAAATCCTCGACCCTGTCGCACCATTATGCAGGAAACCGAAACCATGAGGTCGAACCTTAGGTTTACGTGCACCAGCTGGGCTGACTCCCTCTTCTCGGACCCGCACGCTACCGCCCTGATCTCGCCGTTCATGTGGATGGTGTTGAAGGGCCGGATTCCTTGATTGATGGGGGAGGAAGGTTTTTGGGAGTTGAGGAGTTGATATAGGGGCCTTGATAAGTAGAATAGGATTTTTGGGCCCACTCTACTATAACTAAAATACTTATGGAGGGAGCCCCCAAAACAGTTAAAGTACATCGGCTGCGGAGACCTGAAAAAGGCTTTAGCCAAGCGCTGAAGAAGAGCCCTGGAAATTGAAACCTCCTACACCTCTGCACTCTTCTTGGAGGCTTCCAGAGCTCGGGAACGAGTACCCTGCACCCCTAATTGCACCCTACAATATTAACCCTCAACCTTCTATATGGGTGGTTGTCAAAATTATGGTCCCCTTTTGGGTGGCCTAAATATTAGGTGCCGCATTAAAACAAGCACCCAAAAAGGGACCCTAAGTTGACAACTACCCATATGAACCCCAAATCCTGCACCCTGAAGTCTCTGAAGCGTACGGCCTGAGATGCCCGCGGAACTTCAGCGGATTCTGAGTGCGCACTTCCCCAGCCAGCCTCGGCTTGAGCTGATACGACAAGGAAGCCAGGGTTTAGGGTTTAGGATGTAGGGTTTAATTAGGGTTTAGGATGTGGGGTTTAGGGTTTAGGGTTTCAGTACTATAATTAATCTATACGAAAATACAACAGCTCATTATGATATGTCTTCGCCGCCTTAGAACCAAAAGAAACATAATGTTCTTATACATCCCTTTGTAAACTTGTATTGTAAGACAAGTACAACATAATTCAGAAGAGCAGCAAAGATACGATCATACAACATAGCACGCTACAATAATCCAAATATATATGTAGCCTCCAAGCTGCCCACATGAATAGGAGAAGTCCAGGAAAGTCAAGACCCCAAACGGGACACTGGCCTAGAACAACATGCACATCAATTCACTTTAGGGGCCTTCATGATTAGAATAGGGTTTGGGGGTACATTACACTATAACTAGTTATCATGAACTATGTAGGCCCCTACAGTACATGTGAACTAGGAATCATCATTCCTTCCGGTGTCTTCACCCCGACACTGAGCGTAAGCTGTTCTATCTTCCGAGGTATCCACGCGCCGGGCTCATGAAAGGAATAACAACTGTCTGGCTATGATTCGTGTTCTCCAACACAGGCCGAGAGCGAAGACGGGACGAACGTACGAGGAAACCCCGATATTGCAGTCATGCGGAGGTGCAGCAGATACACACTCCTGTGGCAGATTCCCGCCGCCTCCAATCATTTCTCGGGAAAACGATGCAATCCTGTCGGTACTGCAGCCGAAGGAGCAGGACCGATACAACAACATCCAAGACTAGGTGACAAGTCACCCATGGAAACACTGCTACCAGTAATCAGCACAAAATCCTCCGAATGGCAGCCACAAAAATGAAGAGGGATCGATGGATAGATCGACACTCAGACAGATAGAAAAATAGACACACGGATCTTCAGGCTTGCACGTTCGATCCCGGGCCGTGGTAATGGGCGTGACACCTTGCAACGGTTCAGCCGAAAATGACGGGTTCAAAGACAATTTAGAGCATCGGGTTCAGGGGAAACTAATAATTATCTGCATTTCTGATCCGATACAGTGCTAATTATATAACATACCCCACAACCCTGGTGTAACAGTTATTCAGGACCCTACATTATGGGCCTCGGCAAGAAATTAGACTTGAGGAAATACTGCCTGCATTTGGCAGAGTCTTGTGGCTTTGCGACACACTGAATGCTGGCAGTGGGGTGAGAGAAGGTCTGACAGGGCAGCTTAGGGGTTAAGTGCGCTAGCCCAAAAAGCTTAACCTATTGAACAAAAAGGTTAAAGGTTACCTACTCAGGTAGCAGGAAGGGCGGTTGATCACGCGGAGTTCGTCCAGGAGACCAGTTCTGCACTTTGATCGTGGCACTGCATACAAGGCAAGTGAGCTGAGGCAAGTGGAGACTCCTGCTGTCATGATGCTTGAGCAGAGAATGATGGTGTTGCTCCTGAGGGATAAGGGAGAATGGTGAGGTCGACAAGGAGGGTTGGGATGATAATGGCGTCGTAGTCAATGACGAAAGTGAAGATGGTGCTGCTAAGGATCCTGTCGACCCGCAAAGAATTGCATTCATTGCTACTCATGATGACCCCAAGCCCCATACATCCTTGACCCCAAGCCGTGTTCTCCTAAGCCTTCTGTCTCTGAACCACCAGTAGCTGCTTTTCGCCTCCTTCCCATCTACAGTAGAAGACTGCTATCTTGCTATATACTTGCACGCTTGCTTTTCTGTTGTACTAACATGGTCTTCTGTATCAACAGTCAAGTCTTCGAGGCATGGGCCAGTCTGTGTGAAGGCCCACAACCTTCAGTTGACGGGGCTCGAGAAATCTGCCCATGGTTTAAAGCAGAATTCAATGCAAAGGCAACAGGGGATGCATCGGGGTTTCAGAGTCTAGAGGATTTCAATTGCCTGTGGATAAGGGTCGTGGGTTTACTGCTTTAGGACTTTTCGGCCGCGACTCAGGAACAAGACTGACAACATCTCTCGTCTGTCAAAACGCCTATGACATTCGAAGTTCTGAGAGACGAAGGGCACTAATGGGCATTCAGTACCGGTGTTACTCAACACCATCAGGTGTGATGCGAGTAGGAATAATCATGGTCAGACCAATGCTAGACATAGATATAGCAGCACCCGAACCGTAGTACTAAGTCCAAAGAGCCCGTGGCGCTAAGAAAGTATGAGGTCCAGACCTGGCTAATCCCAAAGCCCCAAACTCAAAGAAAGAGCATGAAAGAAGTGGCATGATCACTGCTCAAGGGAGTTTCCGAAAATAGGGGACCCCAATATAGCACCCTAAACAGGAGGATCCTTATTATAAGGACCCCAAAATGAGGAACTCCGCAATGCTCCACGGATTTCCCGGCTGGGACGTAAAACTCTGATCAATGGACTCTGTCCTTCGTGTGCATGCTGCGAAGTTCTTGCTAAAAAAACCCTCAACCCGAAGTGTTTAGGGCCTCAAATCCTGGACCCAAAGCCCGAAACTCAACTCCTATAAACTCTAGACCTAAATCCATCTAAACCCTACGAATCCTAACCCCCAGGGAGGCCGTGGACCTATCCAAGAATCGGAAACATAACAACCCACGTTCAACTACCACGAAGCCGACGACGTATCGAGACTCTGTAAGAAGTTCAGAACTGTAATCCGGGCTCCTGCTCCTTGAAATCCGAAATCTTCCGTGCCCTCCATCTCAAAGCTTCAACACTTTGCACGCGCTCCCCAAAAGCAGAAATCTTTATAGCCTGAACTGCCCTAAGCCCTCCTGGCCTAGAGGTTTAGGGTTTAGGGCTCAAGGTTGAGACCCCCCAAAACCGTAACCCTGAACCCCTAAACCCTCAATCGCGCGGTTTAGGATTCAAAGGTTGAAATCCCCCTGGCCCTTCTGGGTGGCAGGCGTCATGCCCTCGATAGGCTCAGATGCTTCACTCCCCAGCTGCACGACCCACCCTGGCTCAGAGACTGTACAGCTTTGAGGGCTTAGGGTTTATAGGGTTTAGGATTTAGGGGTTAGGGTTTAGGATTTAGGGTCTAGGATTTAGGGTTTAGGGTTTAGGAGTTAGGGACAGTTAGGGTTTAGGAGCGAACCCTACAAAAGAACATGGATTTAGGATGATTCGTGCCAGGATCCCTGATACTTCACTGTAAGGTTCTGGCTTCTGCTCTACATGAGGGTTTGGGGTTTGCTGCTTAGGGCTGTCTGGGGCTCAGGCTTCAGGATTTAGGACTACGGAAAGGACCTGAATTATCATTCGACCAAGGTTCTGGGGGGGATTTATGTGAAAACACTGTAGGGAAGACGGGGGAATAGTCCTTGCTAGTAATTCAGCCTTCCATATTAGATACACGTTGTTGGTTCCACGGTTCTGCGAACAAGCATGGCGCCCATCTGCTTTCAGAACATGTGCTTGCACCTCCCGCATACCTCAGAATGCGGACTCCAACTGGGACCAGGGGTCAATTGCGTAGTAACCAAGTGATGCTTTCTGCGATCTTCTGCGAGGTTTTGCGTCTCGATATGCTCTAGAGTGAACCTAAACTGAAAACCCCGTGAAGCCCCAAACCCCCCCATCCCCCTCTAGATCCTACACAGCATAGTTTCGCAACCTACGTCTTGAAAGTTAAACCCCGAACTCACAGAGCCTGAAGTCGCAAAGCACAAAGCCAAAACCGAAACGCCCACGAGAACTTCACCTTGAGTACACAAGCGCGGCGGTTGGACGATTCACCTCCGGTGTCACCATTGGGTTCGACTTGATCCTGGCCAAAAAGCTGCAAGAATTGGGACCCGCGATCTACTTAAGACACGGGAACAAGTGCAGGGTTCGGAGTGTAAAAGGATCACGCAGACAAACGTAGAAAAATCATGCGAGACGTGATCGCTTTGCTACCGCTCGAGTGAACAGTTCCGAACCCCTTCCGGACTATGGTGAGCTGGCAACCCCTATAATACCCCCTAAACTTTAAAGCCTTGAACCCTAAACCCTAAAGCCCCAAACCCTAAACCCTAGCCCTAAACCCTAAAGCCCTACACGTTCAGGCTTTCCAACAACCGGCCCCCTTTCAGCGCACCCGATGCGGAAGATGTACAGCTCGTTGGCAATCAACCGTGCCCTGAGTCAGGGGTTGGGGTTTAGAACTTAGAGGGGCTTAGGGGTAGGGGTTTAGGGTTTAGGGTTCCGGGTTTAGGGTTCAGGGTTTAGAACTTAGGGGTATACATGGGTTGGGGCAGCTTAGCTTCTAGGTTTTTTCGGGCTTAAGGGTTAGGGTTTTGGGATTAAGAAGGGCTCAGGGCTTGGGAGTCGGTGATCGAGGAGGGCGGGAAGTTGTCCGACTTCGACTTGCGCGCATCAACCCCCACAGCAGTACCTGTTCCTGTTGTTTCCTGTTCTCCTTAAAGGGATCTATAGGGTTCCTTAAAGGGATCTATAGGGTTTACAGGGATTGGGGTCTACTTGAAAGCACAAGACAACTGCGGAGTGCATTTCTGCACGTAGAAACGAGGGCAGTCACCTAAAGTACGACACATACATGTATGCATGCACGTGTGCAAAGATAAACGAACCCCTCCATATATGGAGTACAGGCATACCGACCGACAGACGGCAGACGCGACAGATGGGACACATACTCATGCATGCATGCAGAACTTGCGACTTATGTCCGCCAGTTCATTCATGAGTCGATTCGCCCAAAATCAGCACCCAAACCACGGACCATCATGTGCAAGGCCGTGAAAAGTCGGAGGTCTCAACAGCAACCAAAGACCTTCGAGAGGCTCAGAAAAGCATCGAGCCAAAGCTACAGAAAATAATAGACTGATAGCCACTGCACCTTATGCCGGGGCCTGGATAGTAACTGAATCCTAAAACCATCCTGGTGAGACTCCAGCTGGAGTCTAGCACTTAGCGCCCGGCCCAGTCGCAAACTGCAGCCACAGGGAGGCCATGCGATCCACACCCCGACCTGGAATCAAGTAGGCAAAGGACTTGGGCCTCGAATTCCAGGGCTTCAACATTCAAGTGTGGACCAATGTATGTCAGGCTAAAACTTGACATTTTGGGTAACAAATAGTCAAAAAGGCAGCAACTTACACAAACTAAGACAGATTTAGATGCGAGTGTGTATGTGCAAGTGCATCGTGCAGATGTTCGCAAGCGCAATCTAACGTGAAAGCCGTAGACTCAGATTCCCATCCCTCTGGATGAACAGCGCTTTACACACAGGTATTGGGAACGATACACTCCACCTTGGAATGGCTCTCCACCCCGACCCATACAGAATCCAATAGAATAGAATAGGGCAGAATGAGCAGAATATAGCATAATACAACATGAAGCAGGATGGTTTTACATGACATCTTATCATATGGTACAACATACAGTACACCACACTCAAGTATACAGACTACTGCATAATGGATCACCATGGCATACTATAGTTCATAAACTGCGAACCCTAAACCAACCCCCGGAGCCCTTCTCCTCAAGTCCGGACCTTAACCGAAACCCCAGCAAGTCATGCCTTTGGGTTTGAGAGCTACAAGCGTTACTTTAAGGGTTTGGGTTACAACGAAGGTTATGCATTCTAAGGGCTACAATCCACATGTTCGATCCGTAGCCCTAGCCTCAAATCCTGTACGCACCCTGTTCTGGGAGCCGGGCAAGTGCTGATTGCAACGTCGCTTGGCCACACCGCGAACTCCTGGCTTAGAATACTTGACAGGGCCAAATACAGTATGCAAACTACTGGTTCCCTTTATTCATGCGCATTCACTTTCAGTACAGCGATCATATTCATGATCACTAATCTGGTGCAGCCATGTGCAGCCTCTATCACTCTCAGTTTCATGGATACCGCGGACGGATGAGGTCAACAGCTTCCCGACTTATTCGCCCAGACAAACCCAAACCTAAACCGTATTGCGTTTAGAGTCCATGGCTTTTTGCTTGGAGCGCTTTGGGCTTGCCGCCAACCCAGGGCCAAATCCAACGACAGCGACAATACCATCCCACGCCGTAGTCCTCATATTTCAAGAAGAGCAAGCAAACAAATTAACCATCTCAAGTATCCAACAAACATCTACAGACAGCGATCGAAAAAGGAATTCCTCTGCTCTGTCCCAACCCCTAGGCCCTAGGCTTCTGTCCCAAATATCGCTACAGAATCTTCGAAGCGCCCTTGCAAAGCCCGATGAAAACCCTTTCAACCCCAATACTCTTAACCCTTATAACTCTAAACCCCCTAAACAATACACCCTAAACCTAAGCCCTAAACCCCAATACACTCTTAACCCCAAAACCTAAACCGCCCGAAACCCGCCGTCCTCCGGGAAGCGCACTTTGGGGCCGAAGGTGGCGCTTTCCGAGACTTCTACAAACTGCAGACACTCCTTTGGCAGGGATGGGAGGGTTTAGGGTGGGCCGCTTGGGGTGGTAGGCCAAGCAGTCTAGAGTGCACGGTATAGGATTTAGGATTGAGGCGTTGGGTTACTCACACTCTGCAGACCTTACATCATGATTCCGAGAAGTGGGTTGAGTCGTGCTTTGTTGTCTTGCTTTACTCTTCTCGTGTCTGTTTTGCTTCTCATGACTATTTTGTCGAAGGCCCTTGGCCACGAAACCGGTGTTGATGAGAACACCTGAACAACACGACGGCTATACACCTTCGCGCGGTGGCAGAACACCTGCTACATCCCAAAAGTAAGCTGTCAGCCATCGCAGTCATATGTATAACACAAACTACAAGTACAAACAAGCTGACGAGCATGCTGATCGTGGTGATGACGACAATCACCACCACGAGGTTGTCTTGCGGTGGTCGTTGTATTTTGGACGAGGGCTGTGACGATGTTAATGCTGTTGTTGATGATCGTCGATGACACTCATGGTTGTTGCTCTTGGCCTCCTTATGCCTCCTTGTTGCTACCACTGTCACAACAAAAACTAGTAGCATCTGGACAGCCCTGCGACCTTGATGACCTTAAGGGGGTTCGGCCATCGCGGGCATGACGGTGCTTGTGGCGATGATCATGACGATGGTGATTGTATCCACTCTCTAGACCACTCTCTGGACTCTAGAGCACCACCGTGCTTCTGACCAGGAATGCAATGGCGAAGAATTGAGTGATGCTCCTGTCGCTGGTGCTTGTTCTGGTACTGAAGATGACCGACATGAGTACTCATGAGGATCATTCTCCGCATGGAAAGTAGATCTCGGGGCCTCCTCAAAGGTGAAGCCGTACGGAGCACGGACGGTCATGTAACCGTCGAGGAAGGCATCTTGGCCTTTTCGACGACACTGGTGCACGGCAGTAACAAGTATATAGTTCTATCGTAACACTGTTAGTACGATCACAATACTAGAAAGGTACCAAAACCATACTGTAATACTACTAGACCAATGCCATCGTAGAGTACTATGACAATACTTGACCTTGAAGCTTCACTTTGCATGGCCCAACCGTCCAACAGTCCTATGGCTTGCACTTCGAGAAAGCTGCAAACCACGGTAAAACTTGGCTTCGACGGACTTGGAGGTTCATGAGCAGCTACAAGTAGGGTTCTAAGTCCCCTAATATGGTTTATGCTTAAGAGTTACCTTGCTTAGGGACCTCTGAGAACGGGAAGTCATGCAATGTTTTGCTCATGGAAACGTCTGCCTTGCTCTTGAAATGATCGGCATTGCAGGGCAAACGAGCAGCACGCACAGGCGTGCCCAAAAGTGGCCCTGTAACTCAATTTGTGACGAGAGGGCTTCACGTGCTCACAATCAGCTTTCCTCATTAATTAGAACGCATATAAACGGAGTCAACAGCGGTCTGGTCGATCTATCAGATCGCCACGACGCTTTCTGCTGGAAGGGATGTGCTGTTGATGTACTTCACATGCAGCTGGTTGATCTTGCCATTGAACTTAAAGGGAGAGCGGTCCTGGTAAAGCAATGAGACAGGCGAACCCAGGTCCATCCCAACGTCAAAGGTCTCCGAAGCATCGAAAGCCAAACGGATGGATTTTTCGACGAAGAGGGAAGCCACCAAAGCCTGGGTTCTTGCTAAGGAATGTATTTTAAGTTACCATAACAAGGACCTATAGTAGACAGAAAGGAATTTCTTATTATTGTGGTACCTTAAATTGCATCCCTTAACAAGAACCCAGAAGCTCCGTTCACTGACATGGTCAACTGGGCTGGAGCAATCCCTGGTTTCGGCTCGAACTGCAGCTTGATCTCAATCTTTGCGTTCCCCTCCTGCAATGGCGCAGAGGACTTTGTGACGTAGCGGTACAGCAGAGTTGACAAGTACTCTGCGTAGAGATATCCCTTGTCCATGTACACGGAGAACCCTCCCGCGGTGCCGCCGACGCAGTACAAGACCCCGGAAGCGTTCTTGGGAACCTCTATATCCACGGTGGCCACAGAGCTGAAGCCGGGGTGGAAGAGTGGTGCATTGGACTCTGCTATGCGTGTCATGCCCTCGTAGAGATACCACTCGGTCAGGGGCGATCTCGGCCCCTCTTCCGGATGGTAGTAGATGGTCCACAGGCCTGCGCCGACAGGAAGCACCTTGTTCTTCTGGGCCTCGACGAGGAAAATGTTCTTCATCTTATTCACCTGCTCCGGATTCTCCTTGGCGAGGTCGCGGGCCTGTGAATAGTCCTTGGTGAGGTCGTAAAGCTCCCAAATGTCGGTGTCCGGGTTCCACTCCCTCATGCGCGTCTCGTTGACCGCAGCCCATGGGATTCGAGGGCCAAATACACTGGCGAACCAACCGTCCTTGTAAACGCCACGGCTTCCCATTACCTCGAAGTACTGCGTATCCTTCCGTCCCGCTGCTGAGGCGTTGTTCCAGGTGTACATCATGGAGACGCCGTCAATGGGAATCTGGGCTGTGCCCTCCACGTGCTCTGGCGGCTTGATGCCAATCGCCTCGTAGATGGTGGGCACGATGTCGCTGACATGGTGGAACTGGGACCTCGGAGTCGCGTCATGCTTGATGACCTTCGGCCAGGACATAACCTGGGCTTTTAAGTAACCAGGAAAAAAAGCAAAAACTGTTATTTCATAATGGTTCCTTTAAGCAAAAAAAATAAAGTATGGTACTCCAAAGCCCAGTAACCATGGGGGTTCGTGTGCCACCGAAGTGGGCCGCCACTAGCTTTGTGCTCTTGAAAGGCGTGTCGAGCGCCCAGGCCCATGAGCTGTGGTACATGTTGTCCACGTGCCTGTTTTGTGCTTGGGATAGGATTAAAAATATACGTGTTTATTCCTTACAGTATTCAGTTTAAGTACCCCCAAAAGTTAAAATGTTCCCCAACTATGACAAAGGTGCTTGGATCCGAGTGCACTCAAACCACCAAAGTCCTTATTCAAAACGTCGATCTGCTGCTGCGCAGTGCTGGGAAGCATGTTCTCAGTGATGAACTCGTCAATCGTGCCCTGCTGTCCTTCAGCAGAAGCACCATTGTCTCCCAAAATGTAGATCACCAACGTGTTGTTGAACAAGCCTTGACGCTCTAACTCTTCGATGACCTTGCCATCCTGCGTGTCGGTATGCTCGAGGAAGCCGGCATACACCTCGACGAGACGAAGCTGGAAAGCACGATCCTTGTCCGGGATGTCCTCCCACTTCCTGGGTTCTTGTTAAGGGGTACAGTTTAAACTGCCATATTCAGGAAACCATATTATTTACAAAAGATCCCCATTATTGTAACTTGAACTTATAAGTTCACAAGAACCCAGCTTCGTCATTGTTGGGTCCATCTCCGTCAGCTCCGTCGTGCTGGGGATCCATCCCATCGCCTTCTGCTTCTCGAACGTGATGTTGCGGAGCTTGTGCCAGCCCATGTCGAACCTGGGATCTTGTGATATACAGAATCTATAATTTAAGCTACCCTCATAAGGATCTACAGCAAAGAATATGGTTTCTTTATTATAGGAATCTAGTTTAGGCTACCCCCCTTGAGGATCTATAGCGAATAATATGGATTCCTCGTTGTAGCAACTGGAAGTACACGCCTTAAGAAGAGCCCAGGAGCTTTCCCTTGTACTTGTCGGCCCACTCCTTGTGCACATGGTGGGGACCATGGGTGCCCCCCGGAGCGAAGTAGATGAAGAAAGGCCGATCGGGGGTAAGGGCCCGATTGTTGCGGATGAACCTGGGTTCTTGTTAAGGGACTTAGTTTAAGCTTCCATAATCGGGATCTATAGAAAATAATTTTAAATTAAGTTACCATAAATGGGATCTATAGTAAATAGTGTTAATTTAAGTTACCATAGTTGGGATCTACAGTAAATACTTATACATGGTTTTCTTATTCTGGTACTTTTATATTAAGTCCCTTTACAAGAACCCAGGAACTTGATGGCTTGGTCAGCGAGGTCCTCGGTGAGATGATAGCCCTCCTCAGGAGTATACGGAGGCTCAATGGGATTGGTATTCTCGAAGAGCCTCGGCTCGTACTGCGACGTCTCACCAGCCAAGAAGCCGTAGAAGTAGCTGAAACCGAGGCCGGTGGGATACTGGTCGAAGGGCCCTGTCTTGAAAAGATTGTCCACCGGGGTGTTGTGCCATTTTCCAAAGGCCGCAGTGTCATAGCCGTAACCAGTCAAGACCTTCGCCACCGTCGCCGCAGACTTCGGAATCGTCCCGGTGTACCCAGGGAATCCGGCGGCGGCCTCAGTGATCTGCCCCGAGCCGATGTTGTGGGAGTTCCGGCCCGTCAGCACTGAAGCGCGCGTGGGCGAACAAATGGCTGTGGTGTGGAACCGGTTGTAGGCCACACCCCGTGATGCGATCTTTGAGAGGGTCGGTGTGTGGATAGGGCCCCCAAAGGTATCAGGTGCTCCGAATCCCACATCGTCGTTCATGATCACCACGATGTTTGGGGCATCCTTCTGAAGCGTCTTCCGCTTAGCTGGCCAGCTGTTCTTGGAGTCGGCGAGCGTTGGACCCACCACGGCTTCGGAAGGCATCGGCGGGAAGGGGAGATCTGGTCCAGGGAACTGTGCCTCGGCACCAAACAGCAGGCCCAGCGTTGCTACAAGGATCCTCTGCATGGCTCGGCGAGAATGCGGCCAGAGGGGAAGAAGTCACGCTTTGTGCGTGAGAGGGGAGGGTGCTGACTGTGCCTTGGGCAAAATGGCGAGGAGACGCTGACCGCACTTTGCCCCTGCAGGGCTCTTCTGAACTCGCCACTGAAGGGGCTTCCCGAGGCGCCTCTGGACACCTGAAAACAAGCCGAGTGACTCAGCTTGATGGCGAAGATTAAGCTGTTCGGCTGCCTCGGCAGTCCGTTCGGACACGTAAGCTGCTCGGTATCAGGTTTAGAGGTACGACCGCAAATTAAATACCCAACCTGCCGCGTTTTCCTACACGTGAACACGTTACCTTAAAGCGAAAGCTCGAGCTTCGTGGTGGGGGTACAGGAGGATCAGCGGGGCACTACAAGCATTCACACGGCTTCAGGTCACTTTATGTTGCTTTCATCAACTGCGCAGCTTCATTCCAGTCAGGTGCATCCCAATTGATCTTCTGCAACCACGTGCCTGGTCCCTGCAAGCTTCTCATCCTATCACATGTGAACTCAGGTGATGCTGGATACTGGTAAGTCTCTTCTAAGGCCCTAAACAAACCTAAAGTTTAGAAGAGGCTCCCTTTGACCAGCCGTCGGCACGAGCTGTGCTCTAGCAGGTGTCCATGGCCATGACAAAGAGGAGAGTCTCGATCTCTGACGCATCTGTGTTTCAAAATATGCTGTAGTGCTGTACCAGCAACGGCCCAGACACACAAACAAACATACACGCATGCCTGCATACCAACATATTTATGTAAGCAGGCTTTCTATAGTTACACGCTGACATCTCCACAAAAGCACTCAACCTCATGCGAGGAGTCGTTAAAGGCAAAAGTATGCGATGGCTGCCCAGAACCGAGTCCCTTGCCCCGGTCGGTCGTCTCGCCCTGTGCCGATCCTGTCAATGCCAACGAGACGGCTCACAGCTTCAAGCGCTTAGCTGCCCCGAACCCTACACCCGAAACCCGACAGTAACCCCCTCGAACCGTAACCTAACGGGCCTAAGGGAACTTTGGGTCCTGGCGTGTAGGTTTTTACTGTTTACCTCACCAGGGCTACTTTTAACCTTTATTTTGTGTATTTAATGAAGTCACTTCAGCCCTTAAGCACAGCACCGTGGTAATGACTGTTGCAGATATTTGGGGTGCATGTTCATGGTGACGATGAAAATCACTCCTTGCCATCATCTGCACCGGCACCACCGTGTAAGGCCATGAAGATGTGCACCATGCGGCTATGTAAGGAAAAGCTGTCTCTAGCTCGTTGCCAACTACGCAAGAAGGTGCTCTGCACTTCGCTAAGATTCCCACCTAGGACCTCAGCGCTGCAGCTCTTGAAGCCCAAACTCCCAAACCCACAACCCAACACCCTAAACACTAAAACCTAAACACATAATCCTAAATCCTAAACCCCTAAACCCTAGTAACACTAAACCCTAAACCCTAAACCCTTAACCCCTGAACCCCTAAACCTAAACCCTAAACCCTAAACCTATAAACCCCTAAACCTATAAACCCCTAAACCCTAACCCCTAAACCCCTAAACCCTAGTAACACTAAACCCCTAACACCCCTGAACCCTTAACCCCTAAACCCCCAAACCGAAATCTTCAGCCCTGAGGTTTCGCCCAGGCCCCACCCCGCAGGCCTCTGCTCGTCCGTCAGCGTAGGAATCCGAGCCTGGCTGCAACTTGCCCTTAATAAGGACCCCTAGGCATATATACCCTTAATACAGCCGTTTAGGGTTTAGGGTTTAAGGTAAAGGCCAGAAAGTTGGAATATGATTCTCCTAACCCTTCTATGGTAAATTATAGGGTATCCTACCATGAAGCCATATTCCAACTTTCTGGAGTTCCCTATAATAAAGACCCCTAGGCATATATACCCTTAATACAGCTATTATATACCCATTATATAGCTCATCATAGGGTAGGGGCAACGCGGCGACGGGACTTTCGAAGTTAGAAAGGCTTCGGAAACTGAGGGCTTACCTTGAACTACCAAAGCTACGTTTTTGCAGGTTCCCTATCAATTCTACACTGGGGTTTAGAGTTTTAAGAACCTACAACAAGCTAGCTGGTAGTTCAAGGTATGGTGAAGAGCCGTCGAGTCGAAGGAGCTTGCCGGCCCCTTCTGGCACGACAAGCCCGAAGCCCGAAACCTCTTGTGGTCCGACGCATGTGAGATGCCCCTTACCCTCCTATCTACACATCTAATCTAGCGGCCTTCATGATCTCAACAGGTTTTGGGGCAGAATATATACATATATATATATACACACACACACATGTTACGGTTGCAAACGGGAGCCCTCGCCGCAACATTAGCATTACTATGACTATTACTACTATTAAGGCTATGGTTACTATTGTTACTATGGTCACTATTCGCACTATAGATATATACACAAGCTGAGAACCTCCAACATCTGCCGCGTGATATCGAAGCCCTGCGCCGCCGTGGAGAAGTCAAGCCGATTCGTCCTCGGCGTTTCTTGCCAGCTTAGGGAGTTACTTGGAGGTTCATGGGTAGTTATAAGTAGGATTATAAGTAGGGGAACTATACGCATAGCCCATATTAAGGGACTTATAACACTACTTATAACTACTCCTGAACCTCCAAGTACTCCAAGTAGGGTTTCCGGGTTTAGGGGTTTTGTCTAGGTGGTGTAGGCCCTATATAGGATTAGTTCTGAGGACTCTTTCGGCTCCGGCGTTCGAGAAGCGATCGCTGTAAGCCAGGCAGCTGACCGAGGAATTAGAGCTCAGCTGACCTGGTTAGGGGGTGCCTCGCACCAGTGCCCCGCCGCCAAGCGAATAGGGTTCGACGCATAGTTGTGAAAGAGTCGGAAGATTCGCACGCCTACGTGCTGAATCAAACAACCGTGGAACCCAGTAGGTCAGTCGGAGACAGCTGAGACTTCTGCGACGGATTCGTGATGTTGGCGATGGTCTCGAAGGACTCGAAGATCCAACAGATGAACGTGCCTTGGACACGCTTGCTTGGCGTCAACGTCAGGGTCTGCGAGTGGTCAAATTGCAACGCAGGTGTGTATGCGATGACAAAGGAAGACTGATAGAACAGCTCATGAACTCTGAAGTGCTCTAGCACCATCACAACAGCAAACAGTGCAGTTACAATGATGTATCAGCAGCCCGGGCATAACAGCACCCAGACCCCAACGCCTGGCAGCTTGGTTGCCCGGAGCTTGCGTTGCTTCGTGCTGAAGCGCCTAAATTTGCAGTTTAAGGTGCGCAGCATACCTCTGGGGCTGCGACCACACTCCAGATTGCCGGTCCCACTTGTCGGGTAGTTCAGCACGGTCGTCTTCGAACGAAGCAGAAGCTTCCGGCAAAAGGCGAAGCTACGATGGCGGAATTTGGAGACACGACGGCTCGTGAAGTTTAAGTTCCCATTCTCGCGGTGCTAAGATAAACGTACTGCAACGACTACTACTGACACAGCAGCAGCAACGATTTAAGTAGCGGTCGTGCCAGCGGTCATGCTAAACCAACATGGAGTTTACTCATAATCGAGGGTGCAAAAAACGAGGATACTGGCGCTTTTTGTACTTCTTTTGCCTTTCAGGCAAGTGTTTTCAGAGCCAGGTAATGCATACGGGCCTTGATACTTGGACGGGGGATGTTAGAATCTGGTTGAGTATTCAGGCACACTAGGGAATAGTATCGGCAACTATTATTCAGGCTTGCACGGCACAGTAGCTAACCCTTATGGTATCCCTTACAGTTACTCTTGTGGTAGCCCCATGAGTCTATGAGTAATCCGTGCGGTGTCCCGAATGACCCTTGAGTCTTGAGGCCCCTAAAGCCTAAACCGCAGACTCTCGGGTTTAGGGTTTAGGGGTTTAGGGTCCTCACTCATGCCTAGAGTTTTGGCATGCCTGTGGGTTCTCAGCCAAGACAGCAAAGGCGTGGTGGTTGGCCTCAGTGCACAAAGTTTACATGGCTTCGGATTTGGGGGTTTAATTAGGGATTATGGGTTCCGGGGTTTTTATTTGAGGCGTTTACATTTTCAGCGGTTTCATGTGATCCATGGCCATGTCTCCTTTCAAGGTGCTGGAATTCCCGCGCAGGGTCTGCGAATATGAGGGCAGATGCAAGAGCGAGGTGGTAAACGAGTTCCTGACGCTTCGGTTTGTACTCGGGGGTTGTTAGGGCTTACATCTAGGGTTTAGGCTTGACTCTGGACATTTGTTCTGCAAATTTGCTTGCAATGATCATAACCCAAGTACATATGATCCTCATTGTGTGAGGGTGGTTACCGGTTGACCAACCAATGATTTGGATTACAAGTGTTGTCGACGAGCACACCTCGGGAATGCACGGAAAAGGTCGGACCCCGTGAAAGAAGCCATCTGACTAATACTGCTTCTACTACTTCTGCCACTACCCCTACCACTACCCCTACCACTACCACTACCACTACTACTACTACTACTACTACTACTACTACCACTACTACTACTACTGCTACTTCCAGTACAAAAAGACTATTGGATGTTGGGTGCAGGGACTTTTCCTCATCCGCCCGAGATCCAAGCGGACAAACCCAACGGCCCGGCGCGGAGTCGCAGAACTAGCCGGCCACTCCTCGGAAAGGAAAAGTTGGTTTAGGGTTTAATGGGGGTTTATAGTGGGGGTTTAGGGTCGGTTTAGGGTTTAATAAGGGTTTATAGTGGGGTTTAGGGTCGGTTTAGGGTTTAGGGGAGATGATTATGATATAGCCCGCTACAGTGTTGCAGTATAGTATGATCTAGTCTAACGTAGTCAAGTCAAAAAGAGTGTAGTCTAGTGTAGTGCATCATAGGTCAGTGCTGCGCAATGTCGTATAGTACAATATAGCATAGCGGAGCAGCGTAGAGCATAGTCTTCTGACCAGTCAGGGGCCCAGGGGATGGTAGTTAGGCACATGATTCGCTGAAGGAGTCGTGGAGGACTCGGGACGGTGCCCTGGCACTTGTCATGTGCTCACGGCCCTTACACTCCATGCTGGGATCCCGACAAGCCGATTGTGCTGTCGAAGAAGGCCTCGAGCAGGGTTGAGGATTCGAGGATTAGCGTTTAATCTAGGGGCCTTTATGATTAGAACAGCGTGTATACCATAATGATAATAAGGAACCCCCCAAATAGTATTCCTAATAATTTAAGCCCCTATATTAGTAGGGCTCAGGGCTCGGACGTCTGGCTTAAGGTGGTACTCTTAACTCCTAAACCTGAATCGCAGCACATGACCGACTGAGTCCAGGAGGTTTCCGATGACTGCCTCTCGTCAACCGACCCCGCTGCAGTCATGGGGAGAACAAATCGCACATCAAAATCAACATGCTAATAGCAATATTGTTATTGTTGCTATTCGCACTATAGTTACGACGATTACTGTCATTGCTCTTAGTCTTAATAGGCGCGAGGTCATCTGGGACCCAAGTTCCCACCCCAACGCACAAAGCGGCTTCCCACTACACTGCACCCTAACAGCCGAAATCCTGTAATGAAGGTGCCTTGATAATGAGAATAGGGTTCCGGGCCGCTCTGGAGAATAGTTCTAGTCAGGAACCCTAAGGAAGAATACGGGTAATTATCTAGGCCTCCATATGGGGAGTTTCCGAAAATAGGGGACCCTAATATAGTATCCCAAATAGTAGGATCCTTATTATAAGCACCCCCAAAATAAGGTACCCCTAACTTTCGGAAGCCTCCCTTTATTGAGCCCAAGGCCCTCCCGTGCATAAAGACAACCCGCAAGCCTCGCAGCTCACGCCCTCAGGTGGAGGTGGTGCCATGGGATCCCTGGCCGTTCAGGGATGATACGGTTTACGGTATAGGGTTCAGGGATAATGTAGGAACCGGATTAAGAATTCCTGGGCCTATGACCCCAAAATAATCGGATTCATATAAGGATTAATCAGGTTTCTACATTAGGTCGGATAGGTAGGTGTAGGGTTGCGGCTTAGGGTTTAGCTCTTAGGGACTTCACGGTGTTTGTAGGATTGATTGTTCGTTTAGGGTTTAGGGGTTTTGAGTTCCGCATTGGGGATCACGAAAGTTGTAGTTCTTTCAACTTGTTACGTACCCTCTTTGACGTATCATTCGAAACCCTAAACCCCCAACAAGACTACGTTTACGGTTTAGGGTTTAGGGGTTTAGGGGTTTAGGGCTTTATGCAGGATGTCGGACAGACACTTCGGACGATTACTCGGACGAAGCAACTACACTTCCACTGTGGGAGGTAGGCAAAACATACTCATCGCGACGACTTGTGCTTGCGACGCTGATTATAACAATTCCACGTTTCCAAAGGATGAACGACCGGCACTGGACATGACATCGGTACTGCTCGAGGATGATACGAACTGGCCTTGAACCGCCTCCAATTGAACTCAGATTGCTGCATGAACCACTGTCGCATAGCCACTGCTGCAGCAGGGGCCACACGAACAGTAGCCACAGGCTCATAGACCTCCAAGAAAGACAATGCAGGACCTCGGCCGAAACCCAAAGCCAGAGAGTGCCGAGATGCCAGGAGCTTGAGCGCATGCAGAAAGATGGTAGTTTGCTTGCTGAAGGACACCTGGTGAAAAACCAGATCCTGATAATCATTCTCATTGACAAAAGCTGTTTGTACCGATGTACGCCACTGGAAAGGGAGTGTGTCAGGCTTCCATTGTGCCACATTCTGAGGTGAGATCCAGCCTGTCTTTTCTGCAAAGCAAAAATATAACTCAGCAACCGAGAAACCCTGAGGGCAGCTGCAAATCTCCTGAGACATCCACCACGAGTGCAGAATCCACAGAAAGCGAGGGCCGAGCAGAGCATCAGGATATTCAGCTTGCTGAGTAAGACTGGCTTCAGGTACAACCTCCCCCAACGAAAGTACAACAGGCGGACGACTGTCAGTCCCTGCAGAGGCACTGTTGACAGCGGTTTTAGCTGGACCTTTAACAATACCTTCATGTAAAGCCGCTACTTGTTGCATTCGACGAGAATGAGCCTGCCAATCTCGGCAAGCAGCTGCATGAAGCTGCTTGGACTCGACAGAACGCTGTGTATTAGCAGCCTTAGCATGATGATCAGCACCATCGTAACCGTTACCAGCCAAAGTCCATCTGTCATGATCAGATTGCACATCTGTCAGCCGACGGTGGGACTTCACATGAACAAAGGACCAAAGATTCGGCTGTTTTCCGCGGAGCTTTTCCCACAGAAGGAACCAAAGGCCATAATCATCATGCTTATCCCAGAAAGCAGACTCCCATCCAAACCTCTGAAGTCGCCATAAACCCCGGAGGACAGAACTGTTGTCGATGTAGATGGTAGCACACTCCGCAGCACTGATAGCAACCAGAGCTGCAAAGAGCTCAGCACGATAATTGCTCTGTGTGCCAGGGAGTGGTCCAGCAGCTACCTTAGTGACCTCAAGCGATCCTTCTTCCAAGATAATCACAGACCAGGCCGAAAGAGGCACCGAAGACCCACAATCTGTGGAACCATCTGTGAACAAATGAACGTGACCATCAAAGACTTCATCAAGGCTAGGCCAGACAAGATGCTGGGTGAAGGAGTCCCAAGCTTTGATGGCTGTCGGAAGCTTGTGCAGACCACGTTCAGTCAGCAAAGTGGGCCATAGCTTCATGTCGTCCACAGGCAAATCCCGACGTGCTGTTGCAAAGTGCGGACAATCAAATAATCGATGGCGAGGGTGATCCTCCGCTCCACAATGGCAGCAAACAGCAACATCTCGACTGAGGAATTTGACCTTCTGCCTGGTGCCCAGGGCCGCATTGGAAGCAAAAGACCCCAACAAAGGCAGGGAATCTTTCACGGTCCTCCGCATCCTCATACTCCAGTGGAAATCAACAGTGGAAATAGCTTCCAAGCCTACTTTGCCCCCAATTTTGCCCGCAACATAACAGAACCAAGCATGCTCAACTCGTTGACAGATGGCCTGGCGACTATCCCGTATTAAATCAACATACCCGTATCCAGGTACCTGCAGCCGCAAGTCGGGATGTGGCAGGATGCCAACAATCCCGAGAAGCTGATGCAGGTAATGCAGTGGCCCCGAGGATTTAGGGCTTTAGGGCTTTAGGGGTTTAGGGCTTTAGGGGTTTAGGGTTTAGGGTTTATATAGGGCCTAGGAACCCCAGCCCCAAGCCTGCCACCCCCGGCTCCGAAGGGGAACTCTACAGTCTAAGCCCCGAAATCCCCAAAACCCTCAGCCCCAAACCCTAGAACCCTTTAGGGTTTAGGGTTCCCTAAACCCTAAACCCCTAAGCCCTAAGACGCCCCTTCCAAAGCTGAAGCCCTGCTCGCCACAAGAGGGGCCTTGATACTCAGAACAGGGCTTTAGTGTATACCTTAACCTCCCAAAACCTATTTTTTGTAGGGTCCCTGTATTTTCCATTTCACGGCTTATAATAGGAACCTACAAAAAAGTAGGGTTTGGTAGTTTCAGGTATGGTATAATCTTTCCAACGAGTTTACATACCTACCAGATAACAACCCAAGAGTATCCCGAAAAGCCCTTATAGCATCCCTTGTGGTATGGTAAGCCTTCTAATTTCGCTACTGTATCACAAGTCGTGTCCCGTGTAGTACCCCTTATACTTCCCCTTCTCTCCCCCCTTATACTAAAACCCTGCAAACCAATTATAGGACGCCTTAACAAGGAAACCCGCAACATATTATTATCCCTTCTCGGAGACCTTCCAGGAGCCCTTGAACAAGAAAGCCTTCACAAGGAACCCTAAAACAAACTCTAAAGAACGGAACCCCTGAAAAGAAGGTAACATGGAAGCCCTAAAAACCCTAAACTCCCCTAAACCCCAAACCTTAAAGACCCTAAAGCCGAAACTCGAGGCCTCACTGCCACCAGCTCGCAGTTCTGCTCCACCTGGAAGCCTGGCTTGGGGGGTTTACGGTTTAGGGGTTTACAGTAGAAGCCAGAAAGTTGGAACATAGTTGTCCTAATGCCCTTAAGGTAAAGTAGATGGAATCCTCGCACTAATCGTCCTGAATCCATGTTCCAACTTTCTGGGGTTCACTATAGTTCAAGGCTGGGTTCATTGAAAGGGGATTAAACGGGTTAGAAAGCGGTGGAAATGGGGTTTATAGTGCTTCTGCAGGGTTTGGGGGTGTTACGGTGCTTTATAGGGCTTTCTAAGAGTTCTACAAGGATGTCTGAGGTTTGGGTTTTAGGGTTTGGGCATGGGCCTACGGATTTGCGCTGGGATTAGCACTGCAGGCAGCTTTTAGGGCTCAGAGTTGTAGAGCTTACCCATAGGCCCCACAGTAGTTCCTTTTTCGGATTGCCTTATAGAATTCTAAATAAGAACCCCCAAAAGGAACTACTTTGGGGCCTATGGGTTTGAAGGGACGATCAGGTCGAAGAACACCCAACGGGGTCTGAAGAAAATACGGCACCAGCCCCTCGACCTCCAGTTACCTAAGTAGTAGGTTACTGAGGTGCACTATAAATGGTTAATAACCTATGTATTTGGGTTACTGGAGCCCTGCAGGAGTAGCAATCGATTCAAGCCTACCGGACAGGAAATGGCCCAACGGGTCGACCCTAAACCCAAAACCTTAAAACCTAAACCCTAAACCTTAAACCCTAAACCGTATCAAGAAAATATCCAAAGCATGGGCTTTCAGAGCACGTCTGCTCCGGACCCGACTATCTTCTCTGCAGCATGAAGTTCCGCAGAGATCCGCGAGGCTGACTACCAGTTAAAGGAGTTACGATATGCAAGAATTGTAAGGATCGAGAAGACCCCGATCTTTGATTCCCGTGTTCGCGATCCGATTTTGTAGAGCGTGGGAGAGGAGAAGACGACTCAAAATTCAACTATATCAGTGCCCTTGATTGATCTGAACTGCTGTGTGTATATCGGATATATGTCATGCATGTATATGTAACTTCGGCCGGAATTCTCAAGGAGTAGTCTTAGTCTTGTTAGAGAACTTGTTCACCACTGTATGACCGCACAGTATCATCATAACTGCCGCTGCTAAATATGGGGGCATCAATAGTTATAATGCCTGTTAATGCAGGGTTTGGGGGCGGCAAGGTCTGGCTGATTTTGCTCCAGCTGTCCCTCGCGCCTTCAGGTATAGTGATCTCGATGCCTCCACCTGCGATCAGGAGATGCCTTTGGACCCTACTCTGTGTCTTCGATACTCTGCCTCTCCCCTGCAGCCAGTCGGTTTGTCAACATGCAACACCAGTAGATCTGAAGGCAAATAGCAACGCTCCAGTGAGCAGGCCTGACGGGATGTACGTGATCGTCTCCAAGCGGAACTGTACCAAATTCTCCTGTGAGACCGTATAAGATCTCATCTTGCAACATGCATTCGCACGAAGTTGACTGCCCACATAATTGCGGGTTGATGGTTCACTAGCGATGTCATGCATCAAGACACACACCTATCACCGGCGGTACCCTCACCACCACGTCATCCCATAAAGAATAGCGTCGCCATCCAAGAGCACAGGGAAGCTCCTTGCCGATAATTGTGGTGGCGTAGTCCACTTTCGCATTCTTCAAGGCTCGGACTGGCGGAGCCTCATCAGGGAGATGTTCTCCTACAAGGGCCTTCACCACTAGCATAGGGTTTCGGTGTAGTTTGAAGTTAAATTTTAGTAAGGAGACTTTAAGGTTCTACGAAACGCAAAGGTTGTGACGTGCGTGGGGGGGGTGTGGACTGAAGCGGGCTTGGGGGCACCCCGTTCGGGAGCCGGTCGCTGCAGTAAGTAATGTTGTAGGGCTTGTATGGTACGACCACTAATGAGGCATTGCCATGTGGACTTCTTGGAATAGGGATGTATATTTTTGCCGGGCAACAGAAACTTCATTTGTTTTATGTTTTTTGGATTGAGAACTGTACTTTAGCCACCGATTATTTTGATTTCCCACACCAAGATGTAAAACTTTTTGACTTTGTCGCAGAACTTTAATTACTATTGGGCAGTTTGTTCCATGTGGCATGTCCCTGGTAGATTGATTTTCACTGTGCAGTGCATTAGGCGGTTGATCATGAGAGGTGCCTGCATGCACTGTGTTGCACGATAGATTTTTGCGTTTTGCCTGCATCGACTCATGTGACGCATGCCGCTTCAGTCTTGCATGTTGCCCGTATGAGGTCATGTGCAAGGGCTATGATGCATGAGCATTTGTTCTTGAAATCTTGCTGCCTGCATTACCATATCGCATGGTAGCGTATTTTGGTGTTTCTTTTTTCCTGCATCTGCATGAGCTCATGTGCAAGCGGCATCATGTGCATTCATGGCATTCTTGCATGCTGGCTTGAGTACTGTTATCACGGTGGCATTTTGCATGCCTCAGCTAGTGTGCCTGGTTCTGCTGCAACTTCTTTGCTGGCACCCTGTTGCGCCGTTGCGGAGTGCTGGCACGAGTTCAGGTGCAGTGTGTGTTGCCTTTGCGTTGTGGCTCAGGGGTCGCCGCGGCCGATTGCAGCTTGCTATGTAAGTGCTTTTGGGCCCAGGGGGTGCGGCTTGCTTGCGCACCTGGGATGATCCTGCTGCGCTGGATGTAGTGCGTGTGTGCACCGTGGAGGTACAGTATCTCAGTATCTCTATTGCCACTGCCACACTGCGCTATCGTTTGCAATGCTTAAGCTGCTTATACTGTCGCTTAGCGTAGCTATGTTTGCGCTGCTCAGACTACATGCTTTCGTTGCAGTCCCTGGCAAGCACTGGTCACTAGACACTACACGGTACTTCAAGCGCGTGGTGTCGACGGTTGCCGCATGTGCCACATGTGCAGTCATGCAGTCAGGTTTGCCGCAGTTTGCGTCTGTTGCAACACAAGCTTTTGCTCATGCTCATGAATGCTCATGTTGACTCATGTTTGGTTGCCGCACGCGCCTCTGCTCGTAGCACTTCCAAAGTGTCACACTGTCACAATCAATCAACTACTTAGTTGGGCTGTAGCTTCGTTGCAAGCCACGGACTGTAGGTAGACGTATAGATTATAGGATTGCACAGGACCCTCACGTGTTTCAGTTTCATTGATTTCAATCACATAAGATAATCACATGCATGAGAGCATGCATTATGAAGTTCATTGAAGATCATGATTCATGACGCATTTTAAGCATTCATCGGGTAGGCTTTTGCTGACCGGTCTCCCTGTCTCACTCATGGCGGCCCATCCCGCCATTTCGTCAGTGTTATTTGCTCTCGGGCAAAAAGTTAGAACATCCAACGTTGGCGGGGTCATATCCAAGGCGGACTTGCTTGACGTGATCGTTGTATTTTGCGATTCGGAGGCATCGGCTTCGAATGCGGTTCAACGTACTCGTGAGGTGGTGCAACGTAGAGTGAATCGTTGGTTGAAGACGAACTCTCCGGAAAGAGCCGGCTATCTACACATTGTCGACGGTCTCCGGGCACCGCTCTCTGTGGAGTATTTTGGTCCTGATGTTGTGGTGGAGGTGCTCCGGCATTTCGGAGCCGTTATCACAGATGAGTCTCGAGGTGACTTTGTGCACAGGATGCAAGGGAGTGACAGTGCCACAGGAGAGGACATGGCAATTCATCTTGATCCTCACCCGGCTCCTGCTTGCCCAAATGCACCCATCAGTCGCATGGGTTCCATGGAATCCGAAGGGGCTGCTCGGACTGGCCGTGATGATGATGATGCTGAGAGTGGTGCTGCCGCTGCTGCTGCTGCCTCTTCTGGCACAGATGCAGTTGCGATGTTTGACCCTGAATTTCATCCTGTGCCTGCTGGTCCTGCCGTTGCAGCTGCAGAGGGAGAAGCGGCCGAAGATAATGTGCACAAAAGAAAAAAACGCAGGGTTAGGGGCAACAGTGATTCTGTGGCAACACTCTTTGATGAGTACAAGCAGAAATATCAACATTATTCCCACGATGATCTTGTCAGAGAGGTCATGTTGCATGAGAAGAATTGCACCCAATTTCGAGAAGACAGCTTGGCCAAAGATGGGACCATACAGAATCTGCAGAAGAAGTTGAAGACTGCACAACAACAACTTCGGCGAATAACGAAGGCCAAGACGAGAGCGAAAGCAAGAGCAGCATCAGCAGCATCAGCATCCACAAAAAGGAGAGCCAAAGGACAGCGACAGCAGCATGAAAGCAACACCTTGCCAGACTACCTTCGGGCTAAGCAGAAGTTGGCGATCACGCGGACAGGCGCGGGTGAAGATGCTCCAGGTAGATACCTCACGGTCCCTAGTACGGTGGCCCTGGCTTTGAGACGGAACTTGAGCAACGTGTCCTGTGCTGACCTGGGGTTGGTAATTCTGGACGACGCTAGCAGGTGGAGTGTGTCTAGGTCAGAGGTAAGGGCTGGGGCAGCTGCCACGGCTTCAATGCGTGAGTGGCATGCAGGGATGCTCCAGGAGATGTTTCATCCAGATGGTGCAGAGGATTTCAATCTGTCTTTGCACATCGTGTCCCAAGATGCAACGAATTCTGGAATCTGGCAAAAGCGCAAGTTGATTGCTCTTTTGTGTCATTCTGCCTATTTGGTGTCGTTGCCGTCCAAATTCAGATGGTCCTGGCATGACATGTTTCGCGAAATTCGGACCATTGCAGATGTGCAACCAGTGGAAGATGGAAGCGGCCAAGGCTCTGTTTCGATGACGACAAAAATGCTAAAGAGCATAAACTGCCCGACAGTGCATGACTTGGTTGCCAAGCATGCAGAGCTTAAAGCCGATGGTCAACAGCGTCAACAGCATCAACCCTCAGATGAGAAGCCCGCAGACGCAGATGCGAAGTTCCTTTGCGTAGAGTGGCAGCTGTAAGTCCGTAAGTAAGTTTTGCAATGTGTGTCGTGCGTTGATTTCGTGAGTTGACGTGTTTTTGTCTATCGGGAAACACGACAACATGACAACATACCCACTCCACATCTGCCCAAGTCCGGCCTGAGTCCTAAACCGAAGCCAAGACCTAGACAATCTAGATTGCCTAGTAGCCTAGACTGCATCCGCCTGTCTGTCTATGTTTATGTTGTCTGTACATTGCTGCTAAGGCGGGCTGACGACTCTGTCTAGTGGCCTGTCCATGTCTATGTCTTTGTGACAGACAGAGGACCAAATGAAGTTCTTGCGCGCAAGATATGGCAGTGTGTCAGCTCTGCATGTGAGCACGTGGTGGTGCTAGGAAGTGATTGCCTGGAGCATGCAGCTCATTTGGTCACAGTCAGCTCACTTAAGCTCGTTGACAAGCTCTTGCCATTGCAATTCGAAGGGAAAGGTCGTGCATGGAAGTACTTTTCATCGCTTGCGACTTTCTCCATCACCGTGCGGGATTCATCCAAAGACTTTTTCCAGATGTGGTGTCAAGAACACGGAGATTTGTCCGGTGTCAAGCACGCCAAAAGTCTTTGGCCGAAGTGCGTGGCAGGACGTTGGAATTCCTGCAGCGACGTTGAGCGTCGAATGCACGATTCTGGTGGGCAGGCTACGGTTTTACCGGTGATGCGACGACTCATGGGAGCCAAGCGCGAGGCGGCGCCAGCTAAAGAACACCAGAGCATCGACGAGATTGCTGTAGAGGAGACTGCTCATTACACCCAACAGATGGACAGGTGGCGTGCCACCACCCTCAAATGCGTGGAGGACCCGTTGTGGTGGACAGTAGCTGAAGCTATGAGGATGGCACGTTCGCCTGCACTGCACCTCTCGGTTCCTCGCGGCTTGCAGTCTGCAGCATGCATTGTGACATTGTGTGGCTGTGTGGCTGTGGCAATGCAATGCTTATAAAGTCTTGTAGTGATCTGTGATCTGTGCGCAGACAGACAGACAAATACGAACAGATGCGCGCCCGCCCGCCCGCGCGCACGAACACACACACACACACACACACACACACACCACACACACACACACACACACACACACACACACACACACACACACACACACACACACACACACACACACACACACACACACACACACACACACACACACACACCGATACCCACACACCCACGCCCACACCCACACCCACGACCCACGCCCACGCCCGCACCCACACCTAGACGCACATGCAGCACATGCACACGCACACGCACATGCACACGGTGCACACGGGCATGTGCTGCTGGATGCGCCTCCGCAATGCTTGCCTGCAGTTACTGCCTGCAGTTGCTCAATCGTTTTCGTCGTAGATGTCCGCACATGGCACGCGGCAGCAGCAGTCATGGTCGGTCATGGTGACATGCCATCTTTTGTTGGAAATCTGTTATCTGATGTTGAACTGTTGCTTGTTTAGCCACGTTTCATGTAGGGTCACGGTCGCATGTGCGTGATGCAGTTTCAAACATCACGGTGGCAATCGGCGCGAGTACATCAACAGTCAGAGTATCAGAGTAGGCTGTCTGAACGGATGAGTTATCAAGTTATCAACATCATCTTCATCTTCAACTCATGTTCAAAGGAAATGATCATTGATCGATATCGGATCAGCACCATCACTGCGGTCATCGCCGGGTACTTCCTCACACAACCGTTCATCCGTTCCTCTTGACTCTCATGTCGTCTCATGTCTCATATCTGCTGCTAGCTCTCAGGCTGTCAGGCATATGTGTTGACTCGACCATGTTTTGTTGTCGCGTTCTCACTGTGTGCGGATGACTCGTCTCTTGTGATTGGACATGTTCATGCAGGCTTTCCTGAAAAAACACGTGTCGGAAGAGGACCTGGATGGGAAAGGCCATAAAATGGCGCAGCTTGTAGACGGGAAGGCTCAGCAGCTGTTCGAGGAGTTCGAAACACTGTTCCACGACACATCTGCGGGGGCTCTTCTGAGCATGCAGGAATTTCAAGCGTTGTCTGCAGTTGAATCGGACTTTGCTTTGGGTCTCTTGGCTCAGGCGCTCATGATGAATGCGTCTGGATTTGACAGGCGTGTGCGCCAACACTGCCTGGACTTCCCGCACCTGCTCCTTGTGTTAGCACGAGTACGCCCAGAATTTCCGGACAGGAGCCGTCAAAACATCGCCAAACTGTTGTTGAAGTGTGCAGCTGGACATACTCTTGATGCATCCACCAAGAAGATAGCCTCAATTTTACAAGATGATGTGCAGAAGGCGGCCGACGATGGAACCCTTGGTGTACGCATGTACATATTCCTGAGGGCTTTGCGCCGTCTATGGTTTTGTGATGTGCGGGAGAACGAGCGGATTAACAAATGTCTCAAGTTGTTGGGGCAGAGATGCCCAAATGCAAACCTAGATCTTGTCAGCGCACGCTGTACCTTGAAATACATGCTCGGCACGGTAGGAGCATTACAGAGAGGACTGGACGTGAATGTCAAAACACGCAAGTGGTCACACATCGCTCCTTTGGCAGCAAGCGTGGCAGACACCTGCCTCGAACATTGGCAGGCGTCACAGGAGGTAATGGAGCAAGAGGAACGTTGGGCACCGGCCAGCACACCTCCATGGATGCCAACCCCAGAAGCTGTTGCTGCTGATGCTGCGTCCCCAGCTGCCACAAAAACTAAAGCGCCCAAGGTAGCAGCGTCGAGTCTTCTTGCCGCACATGTCAACAGAAGCCTCTTCCGCTTCTACGACAAAGGCGAATATCAACGCGGTGCTGAGATTGAGGTTCCCCCGCTGACGGCCGTGCTGTTTGTCAACAAGAAACAAGTTGCCCAAAACTCTTTGTGCTCTTTTCCAGATGCCGCAAACATGTATTTCATCAGCGAATCAGTTAATCGTGCTATCCGCTTGTTGAAGGGAACCTTGCATCATACGACTGATGGCTTTGTTTGCAAACCAAATCGCCCCTGGACATTTGTTTGGGCAGCAGACGCCGTGATGGAAGTTGTCAAAACCACTCCCAAGTCTTCGTCGCAGTTGGTTGCCGTTGCTGTACCTTTGCAGTGGTCTTGCAGCGCATCGTCGATGGGGCTAACAGGAAGAGGGGCTTGCACCGTGAGGGAGGATGAGCGACATGCACGTGTGGCCGAGGCTGGATCAGCTGAGCATCTGCCTGCACGGTTTGCTTGTGCTTGTGCTGATGTTGGTTGGTTGGCCTGGTTGGCTGTTTGCATTGGTTTTGTTCAGTGTTGCTTCCAGGGATGCTGAGGCAGCGCAGTGTTAACACTGTAGTAGCAATTGTAGCAGCGGTTGCTGAGTGGCAGAGGCAGTTCTTGTTTGTTACTAATGTCACTAATGTCACTGATACATTGCTCATATCGCCCCATGGTGCCTATGCAATGCCAATGTGACATGTGCAATAACGCCAGTCACTTATGTCACCGCATTTGCAATACCGCCTCAGACACGAACATGTTGTAGATGTAGATGATGTAGTCTCTCAGCAGTACGCTCACTATACCGTCACGGTGACCGACGGTGACCGAGTCCTTGTCCATGGTGTCGCTTCCATTCCTCCAACCTCGTCCAACCTCCAGCCGTAGTGCTTGCCGCATGATGATGTGATGATGTGGATGATGAACGATGATGATGGTTAGTTACTCGTCGTCGATACGGTTATTTATGGCGGTTATGACGGTTTTCGATCTCGGTCTGTAGCGTGATGGCCGTGATGGGAGGTCTGTGATCTTCAAATCCCATCAGCGGCTGATGAAGCAGTCGTGCAAAGTCTGGTCGCCTCCCGGTCGCAAGCCCAGGGCGGAGAACCCCTCAACAAGGATGCTAGCAAGGCTAGCAAGGAGTCCACGGAAAGTTTGGTGGAAGTGCCGCCGCTACCGAGTTCCAGTTCATCCAGCTCCAAGGGACCCGAGCCTGCGATCACAGAACCATCTCTATCCCCTTGGATGGCAGCAGCTCTGGCAGAGATACGACGCAAAGAACGCGAGGACTTCCGTGAAGGTGAAGACCAGGCCGGTGACGACGAGCTTCACACTGAGAAAGATGTGGACACAAACTCGGGTCTAGATGCAGGTAGGTTACAAGAAGTTCTGCGTGGGGCTTTCGGGCTTACTGATGCGTATGATCTCGAGACCGCGGACTTGCAAGCACTGGATGAGGAAGGTTCCTTGTCGTCGGCACAGGCCAAGGAGGAGAGATTGATAAACGAGGCGTTGGACCAGGGCAAGGTCAAGAAGGATCGATTGTCGCAATTGTCGCATGTCGTGACATCCATGATTGATGCTGGCGCAGACCCAGAAGATGCGGTGGCCGAAGCCATATTGAATGATGTGCAGGTGATGGGCAACTCAGACTCTGTGTCTGTGAACGAACACGACGATCCAGATCCGGAACAGTCCGAACATGCGCCTGCAGCAGAACCTACCAACGACAGCATTCCTGTCGCCTTTGGGGTATGGCAGGATGCGGTGAACTTTTCACTGGAATGCTTACAGGAGCGGCGTCAAGCATGTAATGGCAAAGCTGTCGGAGAGAATAAAGAAATTTCACTTGTCCTGGGTAGGGTGAAGCAGCCACGCGCAGAAGAAGAAGAGGAGTCTGTTTTCTTTGTGACATGGACGGATCCAGCAGCGGACAAAAGGGAAGGGCGACCGGTAAGGCTAGATAAGGAAAACCGTGTCGTGTGTGTCGTGGCCACCGGAGACTTGCGCGTGGCGAGGGACTATAGAGATGTTCAGATCGTTCATCCTGCGTGTGGTGCCCGCATGGAGCGTACTCGGGGCTGGAGAAACCAGCTTCGCCCACAGGTCTCGAAGAGCGTTATGCGGTTGAACACGATGTGGAAAACAGCTCTGCTGGCTCGGGATGAATTGAGGATGCGGCGCGAAACGCCCAATCAGGCTGCATGTCTCGCTGACACGCAGCGGCAGTGCTTTGTCTGTGAGACGTCGATGGAGCAACCAACAGATGCAAATGGACCAGTCGACGATGCAAAACTCATTTGCTTGTGCCCCTGCTGCACATTACCTTCGCACGCGGCTTGCTGTCAACAGGTGGTTCGATATTCCGAGACACATGGCATTGATCTTCGTGCATCTGTGGATCTTTCCAATGCGGGGATCGCAGTCCTGGATGAACCTCCTTTCACTTGGCAAGATGCATCGCATCTTGCTTGCAAGTAGCTCAATTAGTTGTCCGGCGTCCGCAGATGACCTACAGTCTGTAACTGGGCCAAGCTAGGGTAGCGGCGGGCCGTGGTTGGTGATGCTTCATTTGGAATGATTTCTTCGAGTTGCACACATGACATGTACTGGCATGTGCTGAGTGTCAACTGCCATTCATTCAGCAGTTGGTGCACTGGCACACTGGGTTGTTGCTGATTGCTGTGGCTTCTGCGGTTGCTGTTGTTATTGTTGTTGTTGTTGCTGTTGCTGTTGCTGTTGTTGTTGTTGTAAGCCTCTCGGCTCAGGAAAGGTCAGGCTAGTACAGTTGCCTTTTTCCTTTCTTGCCATGGCATTTGTCAGCGCCTGAGCAGTCCCGGTCCCAAGTCCGGGAGGGAGTATTAGATTTACAGCTCTCTAACATCTCCCAGAGGTGAGGGTTGTCGGTATTGCGAAGCCGACAGGAGCCGTACTCAACATGAGTGCTGCGAAACAGCCTAGTGGTTCGACCAAGCATCAGCCCGTTCCTAAAGGGAAGGGTAAACGCTCTTATCAAAGGGCAGCACGTAAAGCTCTGCTTGAAGGTAGTGCGGTCTACAAGGGAAGGACGATGTCGTCAACAGAGCTTGGAGTTGCTCCGGCACATGTAAAGCCCACCAATCCCGGCAGAAGGACTCGGCCTTCAAAATTTACGGAAGATAAGAACATCAGCTATCTATCCTGGAACGCAGGATCTCTCACAACAGCAGTTTGGGAAGAGTTACTCTCCGTACTGCAAAGTGCAGCATTTCAGGATGTGAAGCTGGTAGCAATTCAGGAAACACACTGGAGGGGCTCATGGCAATTCAGCAAGTCAGGCTGGCATGTGATCAGCTCTGGCTCCACAGGGGAGAAGGGAGCCGGGGTCCTTATAATGGTGCACTCCACGCTGTGCAAGTCACAGGATCTTCGCTACAACGAGGTTGTTCCAGGAAGAGTTCTCCAGGTCCGGGTGCCGAGCAACGGCATCTCACTGGACGTCTTCAGCTGCTATCAATACGTTTGGCGCTCTAAGGAGACAGTCGCTCAGAATAAGGAAACCCGGAAGCAGACCCTTCATGCCCTAAGTAAGTCCATCCGAGCTGTTCCCAATCGCAACACTCTCCTTGTGCTAGGAGATTTTAACTCCTCGCTCAAGACCGACAACAAACACGTAGGGCCATGCACGATCCAGGCTTGCAGACTCGGGCATCGCGGATCTAAGGATCTCCAGACCCTACTGTCGGAGCACCAGCTAGTCGCAACCAACACTTGGGGAGTGCATAGACCAGCCACCCACGAACAAGGCAACTCATTTCACAGATTGACTTCTCGTTTGTCAGGATTGCACAGTCCCAAGGCCCTGCCAAGTTTTGCCGGCCACTAAGGACCTTTCCAGTGGCATCCTGGAGGGATGGCAGTAGGCATTTCCCCCTTCTCGGTAAACTGAGGCACAGCAGGAGATACTCCGCCCAAGCCTCAAAACCCTATGACCAGCAGGCAATGGAGGACTGCTACAGACACCGTTCCCCGAAAATACAGGCATTTGCCAGGGAGGTAGACTCCCTACTCCAGGATCATCCCCAAACCTGGCAGGGTCTCCATCAAGCAATGAACTCAGCCCTCAGGACTCACTTTCCCAAGAGAAAGGGAGCAGCACAAAGAATAGGTCTCAGCATTTGGGCAGAGCGCACAGTGTTGCGCTCACTTCCAATGTCAGTCAAGGTCTTAGCAGAGTTCTTGCCGGAGTTGCAGGTCCGAATGGTATTTCGCTGTTGGCTGTCGATGTCTCAGCAAAGTGCACAAGCGAAGGTAGCAAAGCGTCAGAAGCAGGAAAGGCGGAGACAGGAAATAGATGAACAACTCGAGCAGGCGGAGCTTAAATCCAAGCAAGACGGGAGTCATTCCCTCTACAAGGTGATCAAGCGCTTCCGGTCGGGGAGGCCTCAGGAAAGAGTTCAGCTACGTGACTCAGAGGGTCGCTTCCTAACAGCCAAGGAAGAACGTAGACAATTAGAGGAATACTCCATTGAACTGTTTGGAGCAGGGGACGACTTCCCGCTCACAGGGATACAAGGCAGCCTGCACATCACCGAGCAAGAAGTTCAAGAACAGCTAGGCACTATAAAGCTTGGCAAAGCAGTTCCTAAAGAAAGTCCTCCCATAGTAGCTTGGCGCTCCCTAGGCCCCAACGCTATTCGGCTTATTTCGGACACTCTCAATAGGGAGGTCACTGCAGGAAGGCTTTCGGACAGCGTCACCTCGTCACAGATCTCATGGCTTCCAAAGCCCCCCAAGAAGCCAGATAAGCCAACATCACTCCGTCCGATCGGGGTGATAGCACCTGAGGGCAAGGTCCTGGCAGGACTTGTGAGGCAGAGACTCAAGTACACCCTCCATCAAGCAATGCAAGGAGTCTCTCAGTTTGGCTTCGTACCAGGTAGGGGCACCGAGGAGGCGATCTGTAAGGCACTCACACATGTGGATCAGGCCAGGTTCAGGCAGGCCCTTACAACTAGAGCAGCTGGTAAGGGACAACAGGGGCTTAAGCTCAGGGGCAGTCTCACGATGAGCGTTGACATGAGCAAAGCTTTTGACACTGTGGACAGGCTACGATTACGAGAAGCCCTGGAAGCTGAACAAGCAGACCCTCTTCTTATAGAGGTGGTGGGCCATCTACATATCAAAGCCTTGTACAAGATGACAGCCAGCGATCAGAGCTTTGAGATAGCCACACGCAGGGGAATCAAGCAGGGATGCAAGCTTGCACCTTCCCTATTCGCCTTTGCATCCGGGCTTCTCTTTAGGAAGCTCTCTGGAAAAATCAGCCCCCCCGAACTAGTTAAACTACTCACCATGTATGCGGATGACAGCTTGATTCAGTCGCACTTCGAGTCTGAGTCTGGCCTCATTACAGCACTAGGATACTGCGACCTTCTTCTGGATCAATTGGTTGAACTTGGGTTCAAGGTCAATCCGTCCAAGTCAGCAATACTGCTACAGCTACAAGGAGGCTCAGCCTCGACAATTAGGAAAAAGCTATTTCGCCAGGTAGATGGAGAGAAGTTTGTCGAACTTCCCTCGGGCAGGTTGATATCGCTGCGGTACCAGGTCCCATACCTGGGGGTCATTCTTTCTTATCATGACTATGAAATGAAGACCCTTAAACATCGGCTGTCATCTAGTAAGCTAGCAATGTCAGAGGTCGCCCATGCAGTTAGGAACCATCGAGTCCTATCAGACAGACGTCGTCTGTCAATCTGGACAATAACCGCGTGGGCCTCTGCTCTGTATGCCCTTCACGTGGTAGGACTGACACAGCAGGGATTGCAGAAGCTCCACTCACACATGATGTACCAACTTCGGTTTGTCCTGCGGAGCTACTCCCAGGAAACGAAGGAATCCAACCAGGAGTTACTCCGGAGAATACGGATCCCTCACGTGAAGGAGCAGCTGCAAAAGAGGCTTACACAGTTCATTAAGAGACAGCAACACTCAGATCCTCAGCTCCTCCCACACTACAAGCTGCGCGCTGAGGCAATCAGCCAGGCTCTGGAAGGCCTTGCCATTGACTTCTCCTCTCAATCAGTAGAGGATAAGATCCTGACCTGCGGCGAGTGTGGAGCATGTCTCTCCGGTACCGGGGCACTCCGTCGCCACCTGAAGAAGGCCCACCCAGATTCGCAGCAAAGCTCGAAAGGACCCAGATTTGACCCTATTTTGCACTCAATGCCAGGGTCAGCAACCTGCATCGCCTGTAGAGCAACATTCCGAACAGTGTTCTCTCTGCGCAAACACGTCGAAGCTTCTACATGTCCTCGGGTAGAGCTCTTGCTTCGACAACAGGAAGAGCTCCCTTTAGAAGCCCAGAACCGGATTTCACTTACAGCAAGTCTACAGTCTGATGCTCAGGAAAATCCGGAAGGAGCAGCTCGAAACCCAGTGTTCCACGATTACCTGATGGAGCACTGTGCACTCTGCGGTCAGGTCCTTGTTGGTCAGAAAGGAGCCAAACAGCACTTAAACAAGCAGCATCCTGAAGTGATGGCCAAGCTTGAGAAAACTCTCCAACCAAGACTTGCTCAGTTCAAGGTCTTCTTTCACAAAGGAGATAGCTGTCGCTATTGCAAACTCCGTGTGGATGCCCCGGGTAGACATGCTCAGCAGTGCGTTCCACTACTGCAGGTGCACGTACTGCAGGAGGGAGCGCGTCAGCAGCTCAGTAAGCAGCCCCGAGAATATACTCGAGCAAGGCCCACGACCTCGGCGAAGACAGCCACAAAGAAGCCCACAGATTCAATGCCAGGTATTCCCCTTCCCGAATTTAGACTGGAAGGCTTTCTCCTGCTAGCCAACACTCGCAACCACTGCTATGCCAACTCAGGTCTACAGTGTCTGCACTGGCTATCTGATCCCACAGAGGCGCCTTTTCACGAGGCATCTCGGATCAGTCTACTCGCGAGAATAACCCCTGAACACAGAGTCTTCTCGGAGCTCACCACGGGCTGGCTCTTTGACGGAGGACAGCATGATTCTGCAGAGTTCCTGCAGCAAGTGTTTCGGAATCTCTCTGCATCACAATTTGGACAGTGGGAAACTCGAGCATCAGTTCCAGAGGGTGTGATAGTCGATGAAGAAGGGGGTTCTCCCATTCATCTCGCCACGGCGATCAAGCCCAACCTGCGGGACATGCTAGTGGCATGGTCGTCCCAGGAGCGCTCATGTGCTCTCATAGAAGCTGCACAACAGGTGTGCTTAGCCTTACCGAGATTTGCAGGTGAAGCAAAGGATCACACCTGCATTGCCATTCCACAGCAAGTTCAGATCCCTGTCTTCCTAGATCACACTTCCCGAGTCTCCTTCTGTACCTACACAACTGAGGCAGTAATTATTCACCTAGGCATGGAGGCCACTAGTGGTCATTATCGAGCAGCAGTACACAAACTAGAGTCTTGGTATATTGGCGATGACTCTCACCCTCCTAGCCCCTGCACCCTTGAAGATCCCCTGCTGCAACAAAATTGTTACGTCATTTTCTTATCTCGCAGCGCCGTCTCTCACGAGCTCCACGCCGTAGACATTCACCCGAACAATGTCTCTGCAAGAGCTCTTCCAGCGAGCCTCGATGGATGAGAGCTTCTCCTCTAAAAGGGGAGAGGCCGCCCCCTCAGGAGGAGATTCTCCCCTGAAACGCCAACGCGGTGGAGTTACTCCCCAGCAGGGCGGCAAAGGACAAAAAAGAGGGGGCAGAAGCAGGGGACGAGGAAGCGGAGGTCGAGGGAGAGGAGCAGCCAGAGCGCAAAACGGGAACGGTGGAAACAATCACCAGGCACAAGGCAATGTATCGCAAGAGCTGATCAATGCAATAGCAAGGCTGGCGCTCCGACATGATGAGCAAATCACAGCGATCGCCTCGGATGTGACATTCGTCTCTTTTGTCCGAACTGAAGATCACTCGATCCTACCTCATCTCTACGAGGAATCTCAGCGAATCAAGAACAGTCCCATCGGGATTCCTCCCAGGGCAGCTTTGACCCTAAGTTTCTCCGTGAACTCAAGGAGAGATTGGTGACTACCAGCCGTGATAAGAGCATACAGGAACGCCTGCAGAACGATGAGCTGATGACGCAGGACGGCGAATGGCCGTTCCTGGAGTGGAGCCCCACCGATCAGAAGATGACCGAGACGGTGGAAGACCCTCTCACCACGGCTCAAGTCGTGTCAGGCCTGGGGGACGCAATCACTAGAATATCCTCAGATCCGGAACACATCAAGCTCTTCAAAACCTCGCGGCCACTGACCGAAGGCATGACGGGAGGTCCGGTCCGAATCCAGATCCAACTGTCAACCAGGGCGGCCACATCTGAACTGCAGGAAACCTTGCAGTCCTTAATTGGCAACACTGCATTTTCGCTCATAAACGCGGATTTCCAGCGAATGGGAACTCAGCCATCGCCGCTGGTTCGCCAGATTCGCGATTTGCTCTCCTGATCTTCTCCAGAGGACAAGATCTCTTCAGCTCTGCCCCACGAGTGGGCGGGACTGGAACCTAGAGCTCAGTAGAAGCGAAGCAAATCTAACGAAGAGGAGTTGCTCCCACTTAGCCCCTTGCCCTAGCATGCTCGTGCCCGTGAGGAGACTGAAGCGTCTTCGACGAATGGCGAGGAGGCCCTCCCGCGGACCACTGCACTCATGTTGGCACCGCTTGAATTGCTGCACATGTTCCTCCATGACGAAGCTCTCAGGCTCAAAAACTAATCAATTAGACTGTGGTTCAACTCCTCGACCATGTATGATCAGACGCCAACTCGACTGGCCATGATGCTGCTCCCGACGATAGCAGCGGTGCACTTTCTGCACCAGAAGTCCCAAGGTGTGGAGATACTCCCCTGGACAGTGCTCACGGAGCTGCTAGAGAGAGTGAAGGGGCTTGGGCTCATCACTAAGGATGAGATCCTGAACCTTGCCGTGGAGATACTCCCGGAAGGTGGGATCCGAAAGGTGCTCACACACCTCCACTCCATATCGGGAATCGATGAATGGGGACAAATACGACACAGAAGACGCAGAGCCCTGGTCGAACAGGGGATGCAGTACCTCTCTTTGGTTCGCATCCATGCTGGAGACCTACTTTCCCCAGCAAGCCTCGGCTACCAGCGGTACGACTTGGAGATAATGGAACGAGAATCCCATATCACGGGATACGTCGCCAAATATCTCCCTGCTGAGTACCAAGAGGCATATCAAGCTGATGTGCAGACGTTGAGGTCTCAGTTTTTTGCTGAAGACGGCAGACTCAACCTGGCCTCGGCGACGTGGGAGGTATCTTACAATCACCTCATGGCCGCCACTTCCTGAGCCAAGTGAGAAGAGGAGATGCTCCCTAAGCAAGAGCTCCTGTATAAAGAGAGGAGTTTCTCCCTCGTTTGGCGTAGAGCTGGTGGAGTTACTCCCCAGGGGTTTTTGAACTAAAGAGTCACAGGTGGAGCTTCTCCCCTAGTTGGTGGAGCTTCTCCCCCAACGAGGGGTGTACAGCTGGTGGAGTCTCTCCCTCGGGGTTTTTGAAAGCTTTGAGTCGCTGCCTGCAATAATTCTGCCTGCACTGATACACACTGAGCCAACAGCATTCCATCATCCGTGATGCAGGTCTCCTCGTGGTGGCCTGGAGCTCAGTGGCCTATGCCCAGCTGCCTGCTTAGAAGCCAGCCTGAGTCAGCCTCAGCCAGCTTGAGCCAACAATCGCAGCTTTCTCTCAAGACTCAGCATCATGTCCAGACCTGAGTCAACACAGGATCCCTCGTTTCAGGCGGAGTACGAGGAATTCTGCCAGCGACGGATACGTGAACAACTTCCGCATGTCACGTATCGCAATTTCCTGCGCCAGTGGAGGCGCTCCGCTCGTGCTCACGGCGAAAGCTATCCTGCATATAAAGGAGCCCCTAAAGGTACTGGCGGACAGGAAGAGCTGGGAAGCGGAAAGGGTGGAGTCACTCCCCCTCCTCCTCCTTCCAAGAAAAGAAGTACAGGGCAAGGCGAGGGTGGAGATACTCCCCCAGCAGCAAAGGCCAAGAGCGGAGATCCTCCCTCTGGGGACCCCATCACGGAAGCTGCGATCAAAGTTCTTCAGTCAGCTGGTTATACCCCCTTTCCCAGTCTGATGTCAGACTGTGATGGGAACATCACTGAGCTGAACAATCACCGAATTATGGTGACAGTAACTCAGCAGCTGCGAGATGGTCTCAATCAGGTGGAACGACCCTCCCCGGAGGTAGCCAATGCTCTCCTGGAGACCTTCCTGGCCTCTCGCCGGGGACTTGCCAATGAGCCTCTGCATCCTAAGCTTGGATATCCCACAGCTGAAGAGAATGGGTGGTTTCGTTTTGAGTATTCTTCACCGAACATTCTTCCTGCAGGGGACAGCGAGGTTGCATTCCACGGTACACACCTGGAATGTTTGCATGGGATACTGGCCACAGGCAGGCTACTACCTTCGACACCTGACCTCTCCGGCACGCGAAGCTTCGAGGCACGACCAGGCGTGTATCTTCACAGGATGTCAAACAGGCATCTTGCTGCCGGCTACAGTTGTCTGGTGAGGATAGGACCCCGGCACATATTCGTGCGGCCCATGTTTGAGGTGGAGGCTGCGCACTCTGGATCGCAAAAAAAGGGTAAGAAAACAAACCAACTTATATACTCCTATGATGCAGTCAAAATCCGAGCGCTGCTACTGCAAATATCAACCAAGGAGACACTCACCTTAGGTGAGTACCTCCGAGAGTGGAGTGGCTTGTTGGAGATACCACTGAGACAAGCACGGGAATCCTTTTCGGCGCTGGGATACGAGCTGCCTGGCGAAGCCTCGTCAAGTGGAGTCAAGGAAGGAGGAGTTGCTCCCCTTCCGGTTCGTGAGCAGGCGTCCAGCTCACAGGGTGGAGTTTCTCCCCCGACCATGGCGCCAGAGATTGATCACAGCTCAACAACGCCACGCAGCTCCACTATAGTGGCCTGGGAAGGCCAACCAGGCGATCTAGGGGACTATTGTACTGCCTCTACGAAGCCGGAGAGCAACTTCTCGTTCGAAGTCTCGAAGGCTCTAGCAGCTTCGCTCCGGCACGGACATAAACCCTACCTCAGCGTCACTTCAGCTGGTTGGGCCAAATTAGAGGACGTCCTGAGATGGCCAAGAGTGCAGGCCCAGCACGCCACGGCAGGCGACCTCATGGAGGTCGTTCGGAGTAACGCAAAAGGCAGGTACGAGCTGGGCGATTGCCAAGGCCAGAAGTACATCAGGGCTCTGCAAGGACATTCTCGCTCTGATGTGGACTCCAATGAGGTGTTGGAGGAACTCACGGAGGAGATGCTCCCCAGAATGCTGTATCATGGCACATTCTGGTCCTTGTATGACTCCATACGCCAACGAGGCCTTCTGCCTCAGAACAAGATTTCCAAGGGTCGCGGCAAAGGCGGACGTGGCAGAGAGGGACGACAGCATGTTCACTTCGTCTCGGATCGGGACTATGGGAGACCTGGTGTTTCTGGATTCAGAGATAGCTCGTCGATGCTGGTGGCGGTCGATCCACGCAGAGCCATGCAGGTAGGGGTGCAATTTTTCCGTAGCAAGAACGGCGTCATTCTCACCCCCTCTGAAGTACCCCCTTCTGTCATAGAGTACTACCAGAGCCTGAAATCAGGTACTAAGTACGGAGGCGACAACAGGCCGCTCTGATCGTGAGGACCCTCACCTAACGGTGGAGTCCCTCCCCACACTGATAATGCAGCTGCTCATGCAAAAATCTGTGTTATGAGGCTGAAGGTCACTTCAATTTTATCACCAGACAGCAAGTACACCCCGAGGTCGCATGTGAAGCTTCGTGCGAAGTCGTGGGCCCGGATCTGCAAGTGAGTTGTAAGCCAAAAGTTTTCTGGAAGCTCTACTTGCCTTCTCGTACAGGCTCAACTCACCAGCTGTCTCGACTGTAGAAGCCATGCCTGAAACACCGAAGAAGAGTGGCAACAGAGCGACCTCCCGAACCCCTCCTCCAGTGCGTCGTCGTCCCCACATATCCAGGTCGCCGCCAGCCAGTGACTCCATTCGGGAGTCCGACTCCGAAGACACAGCAGCCCCCACAGCAGCCCCCAAAGCAGCTGGGCCTAAGGGCCCGCCGCCTCCGATGCCTGTCAACCTGTCAGGAAGTGGATCTAGCACAGATCGGACACCGGGACCAGGCAAGGCACCTGGAGTGCCAGCGAAAGGTGGAGTCCCGGGAGGAGTTTCTCCCCTGGGACCACCGCCAAAGGCTGTGACCTCAACGATCTCCCATCCAGGGACAGGAGAGCTTCATGTCACCAGCACAGGTCCGGCAGGAGTTGCTCCGCCATCTACAAATGGCAACAACGGGCTGGAAGCGGCGCCTGGCCTGCCATTACTGAGTGTTTCATTGCCTCACCGCCTCTACTATAACATAGAGCTAGTGGTTCGTACCGAGCCTTCACAGCGAGGCTAGACATTCTCGCGAGACAGCAGTGTGCAAAATGGACGTCGCCAATCAGTCAGCGATACATTGCAAATCAGCCAGTTAACTCCCTCATTAGTGCCAGAGTCTGCAGCTCGAGTCACTGACGACACGTCCGATTCCGACTTCATTGCTTGCAGCCTTGAGGGGCGGAGCGTGTGCGAGTGCTGTGTTAAGGCACGGCTCGTCATGAAGTGACCGCGCAAGTAGCAAGCAGAGCAGCAGGTCGATCCCTCGCAAAGCGTGGACGCCAAGTTTCACCTCAGACAGTATCCTCCCGCTGCGTGTGAATGAAATGTTGTTGTTGTGGTGGTGGTGGTGGTGGTGGTGGTGGGGGCAGTGGTGGTGGTGGTGGTGGTGGTGGTGGTTCTGGTGGTGGTGGTGGTGGTGGTGGTGGTGGTGGTGGTGGTGTTGTTGTTGGCAGTGGTGGTGTTACGGTGTTGTTGCCGCTGTCGTCGCTTGCTTTGCTCCGAGGTTTCATGCGGCTTCATGTGCGTCACGTCATTGCATTGCATGCCCATGCACACGTCACGCCGCCGGCTGCCTGCATTCACTCTGCCGCTTCGTTGTTCTGCCACGGACTGACGGAGGCTACTATGCGCCGTCTGCCACGGCTTGTTGAACCCTGCGGCGCCTGCAGATTCTGGAGAAGAAGGTCGCGGCGTTGATGTACTGGTGTACTGCATTGGCATTATACTGGCATTGATTGATTGATCTTACGTAGGACTTGCAGCCTGCCCCGCTAAACCCGTACTATTCTCAGTACATTCCAAAAAAATGTTACAATCAGCCTGAGTGAGTGTTTGCCAGGTCTTGAATCGCCAAAATCGGCGGAGGCTGGATCGGGACTATCTCAGGCTGGTCTCGTGTCCGTGTCCACATGACGGTCTTGATTCGGTCTTGATGTGACACAGACAGGCAGGCTGTAGAGCTTCGAGTGCAGCTCCAACACTGGCAGGCTGAATCGATGGGGGCAGCCGGCGGCGATGATCTTTGAATCGCACTGCGCCTCACTCTTAGCCCCACCGGTGAAAACTGTTACAGGCCGTTCTTGCTGCTGTGGACTCGAGTGATCACGAGTGATGAGTGATGGTGCCAGCGGCAGACAGTCAGACAGTGGTGGTGCCAGGGGCCAGTGGTAACTGGAAGTGGTGTTGCTGGGTTGGCTGGGTTGTTAACTTGTGAACTTTTTAACTTAACGTTGCCTAACGTTGTTAGTTGTTGATGTTGTTGCTGCTGGCCGCGTCTGTGGTCGACAGTGCTCGGTCTAAACCGGGCGACACTGATACTGGGGTCGGCTGTGGGCTGTGATGGGCTGTGATGAGTACAGTGGTCTGTGGTGATGGTGATGGTGGTGGTGGTGGTGCTGGTGCTTGTCGTCGTGTTGGTGTTGGTGTCGGTTGCGGTCTTGAGTCTTGAGTCTTGAGTCTTGCTCTGGATTCTTGATGTAGCGTGTAGTGACCGTGTAGTGTAGTCCGTGTAGTGTGTAGGTGACCGTCGTGGCTGCGTGGCTGTGGTTGTTGGTCCTCGGCCTGGTGGTAGTTGGTGTGGTGGCAGAGGCGGCGGTGGTGGTGGTAAACACCGGTGGTGTTGCTGCCGTGGCTGGCTGTTGCTGCTGCTGTTGTGGTTGATGTTGATTGATAATGGTAACCTGCTGTTTTCGTCAGCTGTGCAAACCCATGGCCCATGGCCCATGTCATGCCATGCACGTGCACCCTTGTCATGACTTGCCCATGTGCTCACGTGGCTCATGTGACATGTGCATCACGTGCCCCATGTGTCCATGTCATGCCATGCACAATGCACACGCATCCTTGTCATGACTTGCCCATGTGCTCATGTGCCCATGTGCCCATGTGCCCTGAGCTGTATCTGCATGAGCCCATGAGTCCGATTGCTCTTCTCTTCTCCGCCTGGCCTCGCCTCCCGGCTAGATACCTGACATGCAATGACGCAGCCTGAACGCACAGACAGCGACGCAGAGTCTGACAGAGCCATGGTGATGTGATGTAGGAATGTAGGGTTGAGTCTGAGTCTAGGCCCTGTCACTATGTCTGCAGCCAGCACACATGACGACTCACGATTCATGTCGACATAGATGCCCAAGCGGGCGCATGCCGCACCTGGCCGAATGCCTGGGTCCCAGATTCGCTGCCTGCCAGCCTGCCAGTGCTGCACAAGTCATCTCAGCTTGAGCGTCTAGTCTCAGAGAAGTGTGATGAGTCTGCCGAGCACTGCTGTTGCTTACTGTCATGGTTTGTCTGCACTGCGCAGCCAGCTTCAGTCTAGGCCATGGGGTTCAGACGCTGTGGCACATGTGGCATGAGGCATGCGAGTCATAAGTCATGTCACGTGACACAGGGTTTCATGTCGTTGCGAAGCACAATGAGTCGACAATGAGTAATCACCACAATCTGAGACCATTCAATTCATTTCAGCACTCGCGATCCCAAAACAAAACAGTATCAGGTATCAGTGTCAGTCAGTATCAGTGATCAGAAACAGTTTCCTCAGTAGTGAGCCTGCGCCACTCAGCCACTCAGCACAACGGCTGGCTTTGGACGGCTTTGGATGGTAAGGGGTCTTGTCTTGGGCCCTAGATGAGCGAGTCGGCCCACCCCCTGGCTATCCACCCTCCTGGCCCACCCCCCAACCCACACAGCCTTGCCCCCAAAACCCCGCCAAAAGAGTCTCCGGCGCAGGGTGAAGAGCAGCTTCAAGCAAAGTGGGGAAAGGGAAAGGAAAGGCCGGGCAACACCGAGACTGAGAAGGGGCAGAAGGGGAACGGCCCCAAGGCGGCGGCACCCCGACTGCGACCAACCCGACTGGACTGGCCCCCCGTGCCTCCTCCGCCACCAGTAAAACCGCCACTTCCGAAAGCAGCCTTGCCACTTCCGCCACCTCCGAGAACGCCTCCGCCTGCAGGGCTTGTTTACATGCCCGTGCCCTTGGAGCTTTTGCGGATGCCGTTGATGTATCCACCACAGATCCCCCCGCAAGCCAAGCATCCCAGACCCGCCCAGCGGCAAAGCGAACCAGGACCCACCACCCCCCCCTCCGCAAACTAAGCAGGAGCCGCACGTGGAGCCCATCCCGAACTCGAAAGAGAAAGCAGGAGAGCGTGCACCACCACACTCACCCAAGGAGAAAGCAGGAGAGCCTGCGCCACCAGCCTCGCCCAACTCGGAGGTACAGTCCGTTACGACAGATGCCTCCCAGAGGTCAAGGGGGCCAGTAAGGCCTTCGCGGGCTCCCTGGGTTGAACGAGAGGAACCGACGGATGCAGAGCCCGAGCCCCGCGCCGTCGCAACAGCCGCCCCTTTCCAGAACCCTTACTATGTGCCTCAGCTTCCAATGCCTCCACTGTTTCCGCGGCTTCCACATCAGTCGCCCTTTGAGGCGCGGCCGTGGACGCCGTTTAATGCCTTCATGCAGCCTGGGCCTTGGGCTATGGTGCCGCCGCCGATCGCGCCGCCTGACTCGCCGCTTCGGGAGGCGGGCCGAAAACTCGAAAACCATTGTAGCATATGTAGTTTACAAAAGTTGACACGCACGTGATGATCGTGATGAATCGTAATGATGATGATGACCCCATAGACCGGGTTAGCCTGAAAGTTATCTTTGCCAGAACACCGGGGAATATCCTAGATCACAGGAATCCAGGATGTTTATCTTATCCTGTGATTTTGGAGATGATATCCAAAATCACAGGGTCGAGTTCTCCAAAATCACAGCGCAAAATTTTGGATCCCAGATCCAAAATCACAGTTTTATTTTCAACGTGTGATTTTGGATCTATATCCAAAATCACACTTCCCGAATTCCTGCGATTTTGGATCTAGGTCTGGCCCGGCAGGGGTCGAAACTTCGACCCCCAAGGGTCGAAACTTCGACCCCTCATGGGTCGAAGTTTCGACTTCTCTCTGGTGAAACCACAAAAGATGCTGCATTTCTGTGACGAAAGCCCCATCGAAATTTCGACCTGCAGCCCTGAAACTTCGACCTGTGACCCTTCAAACTTCGACCAGTGAGGGGCCGAAACTTCGACGAAGTTTCGTCGAAACTTCGGCCTCGCCCGGGCCTAAACGAGTTAACTAAATCCTGTGATTTTGGATATGATATCCAAAATCGCAGGTTGAGCATATCCAAAATCACAGCGCCATTTCAAAACTGTGATTTTGGATATCTACGTGTTCCCTTTTTGCTCCCTGCGTCCTTCCTGTAGGGTTCCTTTTAGTTAAAATTTTGGCTCCAGCCAAAATTTTAACTAATAGTTAACTCTTGGGCTAACCCAGTCTATGGGGGATGATCCGTGATGGTGCAGTGCTGAGGGTCCTGTTGACCTGTTGTACTGCACAGCTGCACATGAGATGTGTTAGCTGTCAGAGGCTATCAGGCTATCAGGCTGTCTGTCAGCTGTCTATCAATAGTGTCGTGAGTCGTAAGCATAATCTCATAGAACAAGGTAACAAGGATCCACAGGAAACATTAGACAATGATTCAACATCAACAATTTCAACAATCAACATCAGCATCGCGCGTGTCGCGGTGAATCGTTGTGAACTATGTACCGGTTGGAACTGGAGCATCATAACATCATACATACATACATCTAGTACATCTAGTGATGTCGTGTAACAGTTGCAGTCACAGACTCAGGTGTTCCCAGCAACAGTTAATGAAGAACAACGACAGTTATGTGGCATGTGGATCATGTGACATGTGGGGTTAGTCCGGAGCTGAAGTTGTTCAGGAGAGGCGGCGTGGCCAACGGTCACGCAGCAGAACGCCGGCTCGCGCTGCTGCGAAGGCAAAGCTGGGGGCGTGGATTACTCATTCATTACTTAATTCTTGCTGCCATTGTTGCTGTGTTGCTGTTCAGGAGGAGCCGCCAGCCAAGGAGGAGTCGTCGGGAACGACTGGCGGGGACCCGGAGGCAATATGACTGATCGCAGTCAGTCAGCCATCATTCTGTCAACAAGAGTAGGAGATCTGCATCTGCTATAGCTTAACATAAACTAAACCGCGCTGCTTCTCAGGCTCAGCAGTCGCAGCCGGAGCCAGAGCGTGGGCCGCGTGAGTGGCTTGGCAAGGCCGTCATGCCGTCTGTTTAGCTTGTTCAATCAGAGTCACAGCTTGTCGCAGGACGAGAAGAAGCCGGCGGAGAGACCGGAGAAGCCGGAGAAAGCTCCGCCCAAGGACCGGGCACGTTCGCTGAGGGGCGCTTGTCTAATCACAGTCACATCTTGTCGCAGGACGAGAAGTCAAAGTCGGCGGAGAAACCGAAGAAGGCTCCACGCAAGGAGGGCACGTTCACTGAGGCGCGCTTGTCTAATCACAGTCACAGCTTGTCGCAGGACGAGAAGGAGTCGAAGTCGGCCGAGAAAGCGGAGAAAGAGCCCAAGGAGGGCACGTTCGCTCAGGCACACTTCTCTAATCACAGTCACAGCTTGTCGCAGGACGAGAAGGAGTCGAAGTCGGCCGAGAAACCGGAGAAAGCGGCTGCGCCCAAGGAGGGCACGTTCGCTCAGGCACACTTCACACTTCTCTAATCACAGTCACAGCTGCTTGTCGCAGGACGAGAAAAAGTCGAAGGCGGCGGAGAAACCGGAGAAAGCTGCGCCCAAGGAGGGCACAATCGCTGAGGCGCGCTTGTCTAATCACAGTCTGGGTCACAGCTTGTCGCAGGACGAGAAGAAGTCTCCGTCGACGGAGAAATCTGCACACACGTTCGCTGAGGCGAGGGTCAGCCGGTAAACAGTAGGGCGGCTTGCACATTGCTTGCAGTCACATAATCTGCACATGCTCAGGAGCTGCGGCAGAAAAGTGAGATAAGGACCCAAGCGGGCCAAGCGTCGGCGTCGGCGGCTGAAGCAGACAAGAACAAGAAGGCCTGATTCATGTAGAGTTTGAGACACATGCAAGGGATGCTCACGTGATGGTCTGTCAGTCTGTGTGCATTGATGCAACATGACGCGACACATCAACATGACGAAGATTGCCATCTGCCATGATTCATGATTATGAGATAGCTATGATAGCTACTAATCATGAGACATGCGATCTGTGCAGTGCATGTGCGCCACGTGAGCATGAGCAGTCGCCGCCTCACCCTTTCCTCCCCTCCCGTGATGAGAGTCATGGCCAGTTGCCTTACTGACTTTCTGTGGTTCTTTGCAGGAGGAGCGTGGGCGTGGGCGTGGGCATGGATCCAAGCCGCGCGCCGCAGCCAAGGACAGGAAGTATGTAAGCCAAGCAGATGCTGCGGTGTCTCTGTTGTTCTATGCAACACAAGCCTTTTTAAATCTGGTTACGTTACGCAGTTACGGCAGGTGGTGCCTGCTTGATCCAAGTCACCAAGTGTTCCTCAGTCGCAGCCAAGTGAAGCATGAGCAGGAGCCTGGGACGCCGGCCAAGGCAAAGGCGGCAAAGGCGGCTGTTGCCAAGCCGGCGAAGAAGGCCCCCAACATGCCGTGGGATGGGGCGTGTGGAGCTGCCTGTTCCCATGTCTGATGTCTGATGTCACGTCTCCAGTGTTTCCAGGCAGCATCGCCCAAAAAGCGGAGCTCGAGGGGCTCGAAGGCGAAGGCCGCGAAGGCCCCTTTGGAGCCGCAAAGTGAGTGGTTCTGCCGAGTTCGGCCGCACGTGCCTCTGGTCTGTTGAACGGTCTGTTGTGTCTCGATCTCTGTTGTCTGCCAGGATGATGAGGAGGATGCAAAGCGGAAGAAGCGCCCCAAGGGCAAAAGCTCCAGGAAGTCCAAGACGACCTCACCATCTTCGGACTCGGAATCCTCGGACAGCTCTTCAAGTAGCCGCTCTGCCTCTTCTGCGACGCCGCAGACACGGGCTCTGGAACAGATGTACGATGGACTCGGAAAGTCTGACGAGGACAGCGCCGCATGATAATTGACATGGTTACATGAAAGGAGTCACAGTCACAAGTGCGAGCTACTGCGTGTGCATGTCTGCTCATGTCACAGTGCATGTGACTGCATGTGTTAGTACTGCAGCGGCTGAGTCGTTAGAGGTATTGAGTCGCAAGTTTCTGCCACGTGTGCGGTGCTGGTGCTTGCTCCATGAGAACATTATTGAACATGATTGTATCGGCGTTTGACAGCAGTGGGGCCGTGGTGTCAGTGGTGTCGGGCCGTGGTGCGCCTTGTTTGTTCTGTTGGCTGACTACCAGGAGCAGGATGCAAAGGGTGGCAACGGTGGCAATGGGAGCCAGGTCACGATGGATCCTATTGATGATGAGGCCGCAGCCACGGCCGCGGCCACGGCCGCGGCTGACGAGCCACGCGACCCACGTCAGCAGGACAAGGACACATGACCATGGGACACACATGATGGGCTGATGGGTTGACGTGCCGTGCAAACTTGGCACTGCTTCACTGCTTCATGAGTCATTTGACATGTGGCATAAGTTCTGGCATAAGTTAGGCATAAGTCACGAGCCATGCCGTAGTGCTGCGCACTGCCTCTCTCTGTCTCTCTGCATGCTGCATGTCTGGGCCATGTCCCAGTCCTCCTCTTCAGTGGAAGGATCGTCAAAAGAGGCGCCGCCAGGGCCGCAAGCAGAAACCTTCAGCTGATGTGGACTGACCAGACTGCCCCTTGCTGGCACTGCCTCTATCTCGCCTAAGGTTGATCAGCTCATGTCACATGTCATGTCACCATTTCATGTCAGTCTGAGTCTGAGTTGCTGTGCTTACATGGCCCATGGGCCCATGGGCCCATGGCCAATATGTCAGGCTTTGGCTGGCATAATCGTCGTAATGGCGGGCTGCTGTGGACCGCCCCGAGGATTGCACTCTTGGGCGCCGGCCACGCCCGCATAGTGCACGCGATAAAAAGCAAGCTTTTGCTCAGCTCGACCTCGACATCGTTGAGACAGCCTGCCTGCCTGCCTGCATGCCTACAGTCATGTGTCCTGTCATGAGTTGCACAGGCAGTGCGCTGCCAGCATTGCTTGTGTTGCACCAACGTCGTCACCAGCTGTTGGCCCAGGTTGGAACTCGCTGATGGCTACACGTCGGCTTCGTCGGTGTCACCATCGGGATTCGAGGCCTGCCGTGTCGTCTGCAATGAGTGGAGTCCTGCTTTGGCATGATCATGAATCTTAAATCATAAGAACCTGAGAAATTATCCATGTGCCAGCATCATGTGCCATGTGCCCATAGCCCCACAGCCTCTGAGCCTATGAGTGCCCGAGTTCATGATGCAATGCACGTGTGTACTTCTCATACTTTGTGTGTTCACACAGTTCAATGACAGTCTGACAGTGCGCATGGAGGAGTGCAGCCGCGAGAGTCAAACACCTTTCCTCAGCCTCCTCAGCCTTTCCTCACTGCTTGCCAATTGCTGGCAGTTCGGGCATGGCGCTGCAAGTCAACAAGAGACCTGCAGTCTGCTCTACTACGTCAAGAGCCGTCAAACGTCCCTCGACAGCCAAGGCCAAGGCGGCCCCAGTCAAGTCGATCTCCAAGCGCCCGAGCATGTCCAAGCCAAGTGCACGCCACGAGCTTATCAGGGCCTCAAGTTCCTCAAGTGAACCGCGATCTCTGTCATCCAAGTACAGGGGATCGTCGCCAGCCTCGTCGGACAGCGGCATCGTGCTCATGGTACACCGTCTGCAGGAAGGGCTGAGCACAGATGAGAGTCCCGAGCGTGTTCAGAAGGAACCACCTTATGGACCTCCTCCTCCGCAGCCCGTCAATCTCCCGAAGAGCGAACGTCGAGCATCAGCCTCAGCCGCATAAATGAGGTGTGTGCTGGGGCTCTCCTGGGGCGCTCTTTAGAAGTGGACTCGGACGGCTTGATGTGTGCACCAGAAATACCAGACCGTGCCGCGAGCAATGGCAGTCACCGTTAATCGCGCAATGCATGTGCATTCTGACACTGCATCCTGTCCTGCCCCATGCCAGGAATGCAATCCGCTGCCTTGCAGCGCCAGCAGGAAAGAACAAGAAGGCCTGGCTGGTTGAAAGAGCCATGTTGCATGCACCCCACACGTCGCCACACGACTGCTCATGACTGCACATGTCACATGACTGCTCTCGGACACGGCTGTCTCACAGACATGTCATCATGGGAGTCATGGACCATGACATCGTGGAGTCGTGCATGCCTGCGTTGCCTGCATTTCCTATTCTCAGAGGCTCGCCACATGCTGCATGATGCTGTGTTGAGTTGCCTGCCAGGCTAGGCCTCAGTTTCAGTGGTTTTGCTGTGCACTCACAAAAGCTTAACGTCGTAGCCGCAATGAACACAATTGCTGGTTAACAACAACAGAACGTTGGAACAGCAAGCACGGGCGCAGGAACAACATGCTGGTTGTCATGAGTGCAGTGCCGTAACTAGGCATCGGGAAGAATGTCAGAAGGTCATGCGCCTGATGATGCCGTGCCTATGGACACCAGTGACGTGGCCGTGGCTGGCGACGCGGCTGCCGATGCTGTCCCGACCGTCTCTCCGTCCGACCCTTCCGGGTCCGAGATGGAGGTAGAGCATGATGATTCGGATTCGGATGATTCGTATTCTGAAGTGTCGGTCGGTCCACACGAGCCAGACGTTGCAGCAGGGGTTGGGCCACCCAGCGTGCCCACGACGCTGGACAGAGTGGGTCCAGTTTTGCCAGGCTCGCAGATACATGTGCAGTATCACACGCACAACCACTGGTGCACCACCACTCACAATCACTACCACAGTCACGCCGCCTATAAGCACAAGCACAAGCATATCACTAAGCACATACATGTGCAGATGCGTGCCACCCCAGCCCCGACAGTCTCGACGTTGCCGTCGCCTAAAGCTGTCCTTGACGCCAACGATGATGGTGCTCACAACGGTGAGCATCAAACCTGGCCGTGCCTGACGGCAGCACCTGCTGACGCCATAGACTTGACCTCAGACTCCGACTCCGACGTTGTCTTGGAGCACGATCACGGCAGCAGGGATAGCACTGGTAACGGCGAGGCTGGTTGCAGTCATGACTGTGCGACAGAGATCGATGAGGTCCAGGAGAATGAGACGACGTCTGAGCACTCAGAAGACTTGGAAGTGCACCGCGCAGATGGACCAGATGGTAGTTCCAGTAGTTCCAGTGATGACGCACCGTTGTGTGCTGGAAGCCTTTGCTCATGAGTGATGCCGGCCGGTTAGTTGTTTTGCTGACTTGCGTTGCCTGGAAACTGGGAGCTGCTCTGAACTCAACACAGTAAAACTCCAAGTGCGGACTGCATGTGTATGTGGCTGTGATCAGATACTATGTCATGTGGCTGCACCATGCATTGACCATGCATATGCAAGCTCCACTCCAGTCAGCCTGCCAGCACCGTGCTAGCATGCAGCATGCAGAAAGCTTGGCTAATGAGGATAATGAGTATGGCTACAACACCGCTGCCAGGACATGCGTGGTAGCCAGTGCAGGCGTGGATGCAAGCGTAGCATCAGTCATGTCGGCATGTATAATTTATTAGTTTTTATTCTTGCTTGCTGTGCTGAGTTGTTTGCCAACGCCGATCGCCGGTCACAGCTGCCAGCTGCTGTATCCTAAAACGACAAGGCCAAACAAACTTAGGGATGCTCTCTCAGTCGAGGTCTTTGGATGATATCTTTGACAAACCCCTTCCCGACTCTCGGGACCTCCCTCCCGAGAGTCCCTCGGGGCGAGGGCCCCTCGGGAGGGCCTTACGTGTAGACAAGATTGGCTTTTTTTTTTGATTCGATTGCTGCTGCATTTCGGTGACATCGGTACAGTGATCCCATACGAGCGACAGACGGTGACAGAGATGCACACAGTCAGATAGACAAACAGAGAGACAAACGGGCGAACCGTGCCACAGACTCATAGACAAGCACAAGGACACACACAGACACAGACACGCAAGCAGACAGGCACACAACCAAACAAACAAACATACACACAATCACGCAAACCGCAACATCCAAACCAACAGTCACCTATAGACAGCGGGACCGGCAGACATACAATCAACCTGGGCCTGAGCCAAAAGAAAATCAACTATCAATATTATCAATACCGATTCCTGGACTATTACTCAAAACATCAATCATGGCCAATTGCTCAGCTGTCACTGTTGCTTGGCTGGCTTCGCTTGTAGACTTGCTCGCATCGTGGCCTTTCAATATAGCATAACACAGCACTTTGCAATTTTGCCGTTGCCACGTTGTTGCTGTGTCACGTTTTGCTTCATTGCTCGGTGATGACGTAGGACAGCGACGTAGCAGTTAGCATAGCGCAGACAGCACTGGCAAGCGATTGTACTGGGAACTGCACTGCTTGGTCAGGCTTAGTCATATCATATCAGTCATATCATGCATATCATGTTAGCACCTGTACAGCACAGACCACTTAGATATGCTTAGCACCTCGCGCTCAGCACTTATTAGTAGTAACAGCGTGTGCCATCAGCGCCAGCACAAAAGCAATCCACACTTATCACAAGCAGACAGCGAGGACAACCCACACCCACACCCACACCTCCACATCCACACACACCCACACCCAAAGACCAAGACCCCACACCCGCCACACCGAGATCCACCACTATCCACCACCACCCAGATACACACGCACGCACACGCCCACACGTGCACACAGCACGCACGCACACACGCACGCACGCACGCACACACATACACACACACACACACAAACACACATACACACACACACACACACAGACACACACCCACACACACACACACACACACACACACACACACACACACACCCACCCACACCCACCCACCCACCCACACACACACACACACACACACACACACCCACCCACACACCCGCACACCCACACCCCCACACACACACACACACACACAGACACACACACACACACAGACACAGACACAGACACAGACACAGACACAGAGAGACACAGAGACACAGAGACACAGAGACACAGAGACACAGAGACACAGAGACACAGAGACACAGAGACACAGAGACACAGAGACACACAGACGCACAGACGCACAGACGCACAGACGCACAGACGCACAGACGCACAGACGCACAGACGCACAGACGCACAGACGCACAGACGCACAGACGCACAGACGCACAGACGCACAGACGCACAGACGCACAGACGCACAGACGCACACACACAGACACACAGACACACAGACGCACAGACACACAGACAGACACACAGACACACAGACACACACACACACACACACACAAACAGACACAAACAGACACACAGACATACACACAAACAGACACACACACACACAGCCCACACCCACACCCACACCCACACCCACACCCACACCCACACCCGCACCCGCACACGCACACACGCACACACGCACACACGCACACACGCGCGCCCACGCGCACGCACGCGCACGCACGCGCACGCACGCGCACGCACGCGCACGCACGCGCACGCACGCACACGCACGCACACGCACGCACACCCACGCACACCCACGCACACACACCCACACACACCCACACACACCCACACACACACACACACATCAAGCGAGCAATCGAGCCAGCGCGCTCGCTTGCTCGCTCGTGCACACGCACACACACACACACACACCCACACCCACACCCACACCCACACCCACACCCACACCCACACCCACACCCACACCCACACCCACACCCACACCCACGCACGCACACACACACACACATCACACACAGAGAGAGTGACACACACACACGCACACACACACCCACGCCCACACACTTACGCAACCGCAAAGGCTGATAGTAGTACCAAGTGCCAGTCTATCGAGCCTGCAGGAGTCCTGCGATCCGAGACTTCATATGTTCACACTCTGCAACACGCGCATGCCAGGTACACTGCGACGGCCAGAGGATCAGACTGCTCAGTCCAGCGCTCAGTACCGACTGGGCCTAGCGTTGCTTGCTTCATTCAGTAGTACCAGAAGTGTGTTAGTGTTAGTGTTAGGCTAGGAGGCTAGGAGTTCTGCCTGTTTGCATTGCGGCATTGCCGTGCCATATCATGACATGTCATATGATTCGCACTGCTGCGCTTTGCTCGGCTATGCACTCCCTGCATGCCGACTGTGTGCTTGGTTCAACTTGTCTCAGGACTAGCTGACTTGCCCGTACTCGCCTAGTGGGGTACTTGGAGGGTCGGTTGCTGATCATGGCTGGGCATGTGCCAAAGGCCCGTGCAAGGAATCCTTCAGCGGATGCGAATATGTTCGCACGTGTATTTGCGGCTGCCTCGTCATCCTCGGCGCATGCCAGTGAACGTGCAGATGCTGATGCAGGCAAGCGGCAAGCGGGTAACCGGCGGTAACTGGTAACTGTAACTGTCGGTAACTGGTTATGGCGGAATGGCATCATAGCACTCCAGGCCCCCCATTCGGTAGGACATGTCAGGATAGCACGCACACACAAGCTGAGTCATTGAGTCATGCTGCTGCGAGAGGCACTCGCAGTGGCCGGGGCGGCGGGGACGGTGCATCAGCAAGTGCTGCCGGGAAGGGTGTTATGGCGGTGGCTCCGAGTGTGCCCGGCGCGGGTGGGGCCCCAGGTCAGGACGCGCAGGACTGCTTCGATTCTAGGGTCCAGCAGTCCAGCAGTTGAGCAGTGACATGACATTGAAGCGGAATGACGGCAAGTTTTTCGAGCCGGAGTCCACCGGCTGTTGTTGGGGAGTTTTAAATCCTGCGAGCCTTTGAAGCACTGCCTGACAGGACAAACTGAAGCATCTTTTGGGATTGCAGTCCAGCAGGGATGTGGACTGGGACCACGTCACAGCAGGGCCCGAAGCATTACATCCCTTTCAACGAGGTTTGTCCTTCTTTCGCTCGTTTGTGGAGAAGTCAGTTGGGGACGGCAATGGTGCAAAGACAATGCAAGATCTTAAACAGTGGATCCAGGACTGCAGCCATTCCTCAGCCTTCTCTGGCATCGGGTCGCCTGAAACTGCTTTGCTGAGCCTGCATCTCACAGTGCAAGCCTTGTTGCCTGACATCCAGGCGGCAGCGCTGTTTCATGCTAGCCCTAAAAGCTTAAAAGCCCGAAGGATGTATCCATGCATCCATGATGTGAGCATGGAGTAGTACGGCTTAGGTAGGGCGGTAGGGAGCATGCCAGCATGCAGTCACGCACATGACATGAGACATGACATGACTCTGACATGACATGACTCAGACAGACTCAGACATGACAGTGCCCACAGGCCCACAGGCCCACAGAGCACATGAGCATGAGGCACATGTGGCATCACGTGGCACATGATGCTTCATCATGATGCGCAGCGTTCTCGTGGCTTTCGATACTGGGCCTGTGCCTGCCCCCGTCTCGCTCGCGACATCATGTGCATGTGACCAATGTTTCCGTCACGAGTCATGCTCATGATGATGCTCATGCTTGCTTGCGGCTTGCGTGCCTGCTGCATGTTGAAACGTGGCTATATATAAGCCATCATAATATGTTTAGACGGCCACAGTGCCACGCGCAGCACAAAAGTCCGCGTAGGCCAGGTAGGCACGCAGGCGAAAACGCGAGAGGGATACACAAAGCCAAGTCCGCTACGCATGTCAGTCCTCACATCTTGATCCTTGAAAACTGACAATCTTCCACGTTACGTCCAGTCGTCCAATTCTGCTCTTGACGCGACAGGTGCCTCAACCGTGCATCCGGAGCTTTATCGAGTATGACCCAGAGTGTCAGGAGGAGCTACTGCTCTGGGCAAAGCACCTCGGAGAAGACACATGTGTCTTCTCCGACATAAGTTCCTTTTGGAGAAAGGAGCTTCATGAAGTTGTGACGCAGCTGCAGAAACAACCTGCTCTAGCCGTCAGCGTCTTGCTGCCACTAATGAAGGAGCGGAAGGCTGTCAAACGAAAGGCATGGTGCATTCGCCACCAAAGGCATTGTTTCTTGCAGGCGGCGAAATCGCATACCGCAGGATCTTCATGCACTGCCTACAGCAAACAAGGCAAGCAAGAGGGCCTGACCGACCCGACGGTCATCCATTTGTTGGCATGGATCGCGTTGAGGCGCGAGGTCCAGGAAATGGAAATAACCTTAGAGAATGTACAGGACTTCCCAACAGAGCTGCTGCACGAGACGCTGGGAGACCTTTACATCATCGAACATGTGCTGATGGACCCCACGGCGTACGGGTACGAAGCTCAGCTGTGGGCGACATGAAACAAGGCAGTGGGCAGTGTGTCTCTAGCTGGCCCTTGCTTGAATCTCGCAAGAGAGAGAAAGAGAGAGAGAGAGAGAGAAAGAGAGAGAGAGAGAGAGAGAGAGAGAGAGAGAAAGAGAGAGAGAGACAGAGTGGCACGGAGAGTGACAGAGTGTCGAGATCAAAGAATCCAGGTGGCCGTGCACGCGATTGCGCAAGTATCATCGTCTTCGTCACAAGGGAGCCCGACTGGCGGAGATAAGTCCGTTGGCTAGGTTCCAACGTCGATTCTTTTCGGAGTCCATGACCATGTCGTTCCGCGAGTTCTGGTTTCAGCACCAGTACAAAGACGGTGTCTTGCCAGACGAGTACGAGCAGGAACTTAGATGGGCACAGGAACGCAAACTCTCGATGCATCACATCCGCGACGGCAAGGATCAGGACGCCAGGAGAGAGACACTGGCCGCATTGGTGGAGCACTATGGCAGCGACCGGCTTTCAAAGGTGCAGGAATCTGCTTGCAGCCACGTTTATTATTCATGGTTCTTGGTAGAGTTTGAACGTTAGCATGTTTGCATTGCATTGCAGAGCAGAGCATCCGTGTAGCGACATTCATGACTTGTGACCGCGCTGGGCGCTGGATTGTCTTCCCACTGTTTCTGCACATGACATCATCATGACATGTCTGCAAATGCATGATTATTTATTTGCCTAATTCTTCGCCCTTCTTGGCCATGTCAGCACACATGCAGGCCAGCATGTGCCAGCTTAGCCTGTGACTCTGTGACCACGCTTGCATGCCAGCATGTGCATGCCTAGCTTTGCCCGTGACTCTATGACCATCGTGCTGGAAGTCAAGTGGTTGTCAGTCTGTCAGTCAGTCCTTTGTTAGTCTGTTAGTGATTGTTTGTCAGTTCATATGAAACTAATAGAGCGACAGGACTTGCTAGACAAGGAGGACCCGCACAATGCAGAGCCTTTCCTCAATTCCTTGAACGTCTACGAACTTGAGAATTTGCATGCCTACCGTGAGAACTTCCCCGGTGAAGCATTCCAGCTCAACCAGAACGCTCGTGCCGGGCGTGGCATGAAGAGTTCTGGTGGTGCTTTGCAGACGCTGATAAGAAACTTGGGTTTGCTGCTCCTTTGCACATGGCGTGTGGCTTTGTTTGGGCTGGCTTTGAGTTTTTTAAAGGCTTCCCCCGCCGTTCCACCCGGGTCGTGCTGCAGTCGTTTTGGACTCGCCCGGAGGCTGTGGCTGGATGACGTTCCAAAGCACAGCCGGAGCACCTCAGCAGATACTCCGCAGTATTTCAGCGACATCGAGTATGCAGAAGAGCGTTCGTGCAAGAGGTGGATGTTCCCAACAGAAGCGCTGGTTGCACAAGCGTTTCCGGTGCACCCGCACCAGTTGAAGGCTTTCAAGAATGGCGGTGTCAAGCTTTGCAGCTTCCACCTAGAGCGGAACAAGACAGAGACCTGTCTGAACGATCAGCTCAGGTTGCAAATGAGTCAAATGAGGTTGCATGTTGCATCAAGTTGCAGTTGCAGCATGAGCTACTAGCACGCCTGCCGCATAGCCAGTGTGCCAGTGAGTCGTTGAGTCGTTGAGCTTAGACGTCGAGCTGCCCCCAGTCAGGCACGGAAGGCAAGGTCCGTCATCAATCAGGCAGGGAACTCCATGAACGTCATGTGCACCTACATCATCCATTTGCATGGTGCTTCGTGCTGGATCCAGACTTCAGAGACAGACAGGACCGCCGCATGGGAACGATTACATGTGCATGTGAATGTGCATGTGCGTTGCGCGTGTCAGTCTGTCTGTTTGTTTGTGCTTCTGTCTATGAGTCCGCGTCCATCCATACGTCCTTGGGTCCGTCTGCGTGTCTGTCTCTCGGTCTCTGTTTGTGTCTCGGTCTCTGTCTGTGCCTGCGGTGTGCATCTGCCTGCGTGTGTGTGCGCGCGGTGTGCGGGTACTGTGTCTGTGTGTGTGTGTGTGTGTGTGTGTGCTGTGTGTGTGTGTGTGTGTGTGTGGGTGTGGAAATTGTGTGGGAGTACGGGTGCACGGACGTGTGCGTCGGTGTGTACTGGGGGGGGGGAGGGGTTGGCGGGTTTGGCTGTGGCTGTGACTGTACGACTTACTCGTGTACTTGTGACTTAGACTCGTGCGTCCTTGTTGGTCCAGTAGGTGGCATGCGACCTGCATCCGTGGCTGATGATTCTGATGTGATGAGTTTGGGTCAGTGTCTCGGTGTGTGTGTTCGTGATTCAAGGACGCACATGTAGTAAAATGAAGGAAAGTAAAGTTGAGCTGTGCGTTGGCTGCGTATCCGTGTATGACACCTGTGCCTGTGCCTCAAACAGGATTGTGGCAGAAGTATCGCTCTTCAACGAGTCGGTGAGGAGGGCGGCCATGCTACAGAACCCAAGGGCGCGCAGCCAGGGCGGCGGCGGTGGCGCTGAGCCTGTGAGGAAGCGCCACAGGTGCAAATCGCGGCCAGGACCTGGAGAATGACTCGTGTGGAGTCGGAACGAAACAGATTCAGAGTGGACTGGACTGTCAGCGACAGCTACGTGACGTGTGTGCTCCTGATGAGCCTGATGAGGGTGTGGTGACGTGATGCTGCGCACGTAGAGGCAGTGGGCACAGTTTCACCTCTGGCTCTGCGACTGTCTTCTTTTTTGCGCTGATTGCCCAAGGAACCATGGACAAAGCCACAACAGACAACATGTGACAACAGACCCCGTTCCATTTGCATTGTTTCATGTTCCATGGGCCATGGGCCATGCGCTACATGTCATCATGTCGTCACTACCATGTCACCATGTAAGAACCCTGTAACGTCATGCAGAGCATGTCTGATTTGGTTTGACATGGCAGTGGATGCCGCAATAACAGAACAGAATGCTAAGACATTAAAGTGCTCTGCCAAGGCCGACCACAGCCCACTCTTTCTCTCCGGCTGCAAAGTGGCGTTGGGAGGTGCTCATATCACTGATACTTAGAAGATTGGAGCTGTAAAGGCCGTAGTGGTCGTGCTTGCCGAAATTGATTCCTTTTCTTACAGCTAGCTGCTAACTGAAGCCACACAGCCAAATCCATAGTTATCACGATTGTCACGATTGTTCTTTGTTCAGTTTGTTGATGTGTGCGTTGGGGCCGTGGCTTGCCTGGGACAGGCTGCGGCCTGCGGCATCTGCGGCGTCTATTGCCTGGCGCTTGGCTGTCGTTGTTTTCGTCTACTGCCGGCCACAGCACTCAGTTCTTCCAGTAGTCAAAGCCAGCACTGCAGTGTGTTATCTGTCACGCGAACTTGCTATGCCATGGGCTGTGGACTGGACGTGGACAGTGCTGCTGCACCGTACTGCATGACACATATCTGCCCTGCCTTGCACACGGATTTCACGACAGCATAAGAAAGTACCATGAGTCAATGAGTCAAGCTTCGTGCGGGAGCTTTGTTGCTGGCTGTTGTGTAGCCCACTGCCCGCCACTGCCCATTCAGGTGCACATTGTCACGATCATGTGATCTCGGATCTCGGGTGCTTTGGAGTTGCTAAACCCCTGGCAGCAAATTTTCGGCTGATCCGTAGTCTACGCGAGACTGACCTGACAAGTCTTTTCAGTCTCTTCCCTCCGCGTGCGGGCTACGGCTATGTCGTCGCTTCCAGACAGCATCGAGGCGCTCGTTGGCTCGGATGTGACCGGTGCCATGAGAATCGAAAAGATTTTTGAGATCTTCGGTGACCCCAAGCAAGAGTATCACGGCTGTCCAATGCATGGGAATAGCAAGCCATGTAAATCAACATGGCTCCCGATGTCCGTGATAGTGACCCTGATGTTTTCGTGTTTCAGTTGACTTCGAGGTACATCACGATCCCGTGGTTCGACGTCGCCGACGGGAAACCAAACATCATCGCTGATCCACTCAACAGACCTTTGCAGCAATCGACCGTCAAAGAGTATGAGCAACGACTGCTGAAAAGCGATCTCGCAGCGGACTGCTCAGGTTGGGCAAGCACGTAAAGTAAAGTAAACATATCGCGGTCATGTCGCGCCCGTCACACCATGATAATGTTGCTTCGTGTGTTTCGCAGCGCTCACAAATTGCAGCTTTGCAGAGTGTGGTTGTATACTGTATACCGGTATAGTACGGTTGATGATTGATGATTTGCGATATGTTTAATGGAATAACTAGTCTATGTATTGTTGCTGAAACAGTGTCAGTGTGTGTGTGTATGAGTTGACGGACGATTCAATTTTGCTGTTGACATGCATTGTTGTTGACTCATGTTGACTCGTTGACTTGTCATTGTTCATTTGTACAGTGTGAGAGTGTGAGACAGTGTGTGACGAGTTTGTGACTTGTGATAGCCTGATGATGATGATGAGGCTGGGCTGGTTTGCTAGATGTGAAATCATATGGCAATCGTACGTGGTCGTGACGGTCGTGCGTCAGGCATATGCAAAAAACAAGCAAAACAGGAATCAACACGGTGAGTCACGGAGTTCGGTGCGACGGTGCTGCTTTGAGTCACTAGGACTAATCACATTAAATCGTCGCTGAATCATCCCTGGTTCAAGTCCTGGAGCCCTGGTTGCTGCTGCAGTAGTGGTGGCAGTGGTAGTCTGGTTCTGGTTGCTGCTGCAGTGGTGGCAGCGGTATTGGCTGCGCCAAGAGTGTCACTGTGTGTCACTGCCCTTGCGGCCCTTGCTCGTCGCCTTCCCAGGGCCTTCCTATCGCCACGTCGCAGGTGTGCCAGTGCCTGTGTGTTTGTGTGTTGTCAGGCTGGCTGTCAGTCATGTGTGCCTTATGACTCATGTACCATGTGCCTCATGCTGCCTCATGTAACAGACAGTAATGTAACAGACAGTAATGCTAAAGCAAGAGGTTTTGCGTGTACATGGATTCGTCGGGCGTCGAGTCGTACAGTTCAGTAGTACAGTAGTTCCAGGCGCTGGTGGACTGGTGGCGTGCCAACCATGTGCAAGGTAGAACATGTTGAGTCTGTTGATGTTGATAAATGTTGATGTTTGTTACGTTGTTGTCGATGGATGCAGTCTGAACAGTCTGAACTCTCAACATGCGCGTTCGCCAGATGCTGCTAGGTATTGCTGGGGGTTGCAGCCAGCCTGTTGCCGCCATAGCAGCAGCCGTGCAGCTACGCTTTGCAGCACGATGGGTCGGTCGGTCTGGTCTGCCGTCATTGCACATGGTTCACAGTTAGATGGCTGTCCCTGCTTGCCACCGTCATCACTGTCATCAGTCATCACTATGGCGGACCATCATTGATCATCGGGAATCATCGGGTCATCGGTCATCTCCTATATTTTCTATAATCACTCAATCTTTAACTGGGCATGCCGCGCAGGACTTCCATGGCTCCGCTGGGGGAAGGGTCCCAAGCAACACAACTACCCTCTGCTTGCGCTCAGTTACAATCATCGCCGCGAGGCCCTGTATGCTTGCGCAAAGCACTCGCCGGAGCATCCGATGGTGAAAATGGCATTGGAACAGGGATTGCAAAGGTGCCGGGTCCTGTCAAAAGACACGCCAGACCACGTAGTGGCGTGGCTGGTGTCGGAACACAACCGACATCACGTCGGAAGTGGCCAGACTGTCATGGGGCAAGTCCACGAAGCTCTCAAGGCAGAAGCTGGCTGGCGCAGACGATGCGCCGACCAAGGCATTACCACAAAAATGACCACCTATCAACGACAGTACGATCAGTGGGTGAGGCAGGAATACTCCTCCAGTTTCGAGTCCATCGCGCAGTTCCAAGAAGCCAAGTCCTTTGGGCACAGTCTCCAGACGTTCGAATTGCTTGAGTCCTTCGAGGCGCGAAGTTTTGGAGATATCTGTATGTTATGTGTGTGCATGCGTGGGCGACAGTGCAGTGCACACACACTCGCACACACACACACACACACAGACAACACTCACACACACCATGCGCCACCCACACATACACTGCTACACACACACACACACACAATGTCACAAGGCACACCACACACCACAGCACAAGTGCCGCCGGACACCATTCCACACAGACACCCGCAGAAACACAGCGCTGCCACACCACACCACCTTCATGCACACCAGATGCCACTGCAACACAGTCTCTGTTTGTTTGTCCGTTGGTCCGTGTATGTGTATCTGTGTGTCTGCCGCCTTGCTTGGGCGAGCGAGTGTGCATCTGTGTATGTGAGCATGCGTAATGCGTGCGTGTGGGTGCATGTGTGGCTGTGTGTATGCGTGTCTGTGTGTCTGCTGTCTCTGTAGGCAGCGTGGGCATGCGGCACGTGCCATGTAGTTCTGTGATAGTCACGGAGTTACATGCTGTCACAGGTGAATTCGAGGGCCTGCGTGCCTCTGTGGTCTGTGCTAGCTCACGGTTTGCCGTTTGGATGCTGATTGATCGAAGGCATGGCATCTGGAGCACGGCGACTTCTTGACGTCAGCATCCACGCCAGCTTCATGCATTGCTTGCTTAAATCAAATGGTACAGGTCGTTATGAAGGCCATGAAGGGGTTCTACCCCAAGAATGAGATCAAGCTTGTGATGCTGGAGTCCCTCAAGTTTTGCGTTGCTCTCACGAGATTTATTTGCAGAGCTAGTTTTAGTTTTAGGCTTCAGGTGCATCAGCATTATGCAGGCGTGTGATTTCGTGTGAATGATTGCTGCATCTGCATCCCGCATCCCTTCTACTGAGCTGCCGCATGTTAGCCGCATGTCGCATGTCACATGATGCTGCATGTTGCACTGCATGGTGCTCTTGCAATCATTGCGCGTGCTTCCTTGCTTGACTTTGCCATTGCCATGTTTGCATTGCTGGCCTACATGTCAGCAGAGGTTCCGAGCTTGGCATCAGGAACACATCGGCCTGTGCCGCACATCTTCGGAAGTGGTGTCGCGGGGGCCAGCAACGATGAGCGAAAGCTTGCAATGTTAAACCTGCTGACGCCCATGGGCGAATCAGTCACATTCAAGAAGATGCTGAAGCGGCAGGCCTTGCATCATCACCTTACATTCTATACACCGTTTTGGCCGTTTAGGGGTTTGTTATTTATGGGGGGCTGTGCCTGTTCAGCGTCGTTGGAACGTAACCCCGAAGCCAATCCACTCTAGCCACTCTTATCTAATCACTCAACAGGCTGTCGAGGCAGAGGAGCAAGAGGCAAAGGATCGTGTCAACGCCGGCGAATCGTTCGAGTCATGCAAGGATCCAACAGAAAAGCCAGAGCCAGGTGCACCCACAAAGCAGCGAAGGCTTTCAGCTACCGGTGCCATGGATGTCGATGCTGCAGTGCGAACGATGCAGGAAAACAAACGAGACAGGCAGGACAAAAAGGCACAGAAGCAGCTGAAGAAAACCTTGAAGAAAAGGAAAGCCGGTGATGATGTGGAGGAGGCAGTGAAACAGGCCACAGACGTGGACATGCAGGATATGGACAATTATAGTGCAGGTGCAGGATCTTTGGCGGCCCCGGTTGGGGTGGTGACAGGCAAAGATGGGCTCAAGACCCGCGGTGGCAGCGAAGCGACTGCCTTCACCACGCGGCTAAAGGCCACAGGTTCGGGCAGCGAGGAGCGAGAGAAGTGTGCCCTGGACGATTTCCTTTCAGCCCTCGCGTTCGCAAGGACCAATCTACCATACACGGTTTCCGACAAGGAGTTCACAAGCACCAAGGAGTTCCTGGTGTCACTCTTCTTGGAACTGTGCTGGACAACTTCGGTGGCAGTCAATGGAAAAGCGTTCAAGGTCTATTCGAAGTTCAGGCAGGAATGCGAAAGACTGGTGTATGCTTCACACCAAGAAAAAATCAATTTTGGAGAAAAGCAATTCAATCCATTGGCGCTTGCCTCGAACCTGCTCGAGCTTTGCAAAGCACCCGTCAGGGGCTTACTTCCTGAACTGTTAGTTCTTGCGCTGACTTGGTCCACAAACCGTGTTGTGATGCGCATCTAATCTCGTAGTCACTGGCACTCCGTGGATATGGTGGTGCTCATAGTCAGTAGTGGTCGGCGGTAGGGTGGTAAGTCGGTCAGTAGGAATCGAGTGCTAGACCGACAGAGTCGGTCTTCTGCGTTTTCTGCCTTCTGTCATGATGCCGCTGCCTGTCTTCGTCGCTCCTCTGTGAGATGCCCATTCATTGGCCCATGCATTCCATGCATGCTCGGGCCCATAGTTCGTGTGCAAGAGTGCCTGCCTGGAGTCTATTTCTTTAGGACTTTAGGACTAGGACTGGGGCAGTTCTGCATTCAAGTCAACCTGTGCCGTGCCGGCTCCGTCGCACGTCTTCTCAATCCATGTGCATGAGGCTGCTTGAGGGTCTGCAGGAGGATATCGGATGAGGGACGAGGGGAGTTTGCTGCAGTAGGCCATGTGGGCCAGGCGGCCATCAGTCAATGAATGTGCGTCATGCCTCATGCTTGTTAGGCTCGGCTGTCACTTGTAGTCTCTCTGTCTGCTTGTCGAGTCAAGTCTACCTGCCCTGCCTTGTCAGTGAGTCATCGTGATTCATTCCGGATGCCTGTGTACTGCTTATGCCAATCGCAAGAAGGTCACCATGACGATCGATGGTGCCGACGATAACGCAAGCAATGAAGAGATGATCATGCTCGTGATCAAGAACTTTGACAAGCATCAATCTGAGCAACTCAGAGCATTCGTCAGCAACGAGCTCCCCAAACCTTCCGCATTGCACACCGGCCTCAGCAAGTTCAGGGTGGACTTGAATAGCAAACTCTCACAGTTCGTCGAGCTTCCCGACCTGGCTGCTCAGCTGGAGCTCTTGCTCGAAACAATGGGGAAGAGCGGCGCGGCCCCATCGTCTTGGATAGCCTACGCGTCGGCCGTGTCATGCCAGTTGAAAGTCGCCGGGGTGTTTCCTGAAGGTTCGCAGGACATCTTCGTCACAGAGGGCAATCTGGGTGCAATTTGTGGGCTTCGGGCAAGGTACACTATCCTGGCATTGCGCAGCCTGCTGGATTTGCGTGTTCTCAAAGTGCAACCGGCGTGTGCCCGAATGTTGCAGCAGATGGTTAATGCCGTTGACGCTCCTGAGCTTGCTGACCACTCCTTGGTCACCTGTTCTCACGATTTCGGAGCAGCATTGGCTGGATTCGATTCGGCGGCTTGGAGTAATATTTATGTTGTTGCTTTTGTAATTGGCTGACCATACGTGGCATGCAAGATGTGATGTGGCAGTGATGTGGCATGGCATGCAATGTATAATGTAAACCGTGTGTCGTGTCTGTTCTCTTCCGGGGTTTGTAACTTTGCAACAATGCATAGGCACGCATGATCAGCGCAGTGTGGCAGCGTGGTTTGTCGTTTGTTTACAAGTTTAGAGCAACCATCAGCCGGCAGCCGTAATGTGACATGTGGAGTGGCGCGGATTGCCCAGTGGACTGCTTGTCAACTTGTCACTTGACTTGTCCATGCGAAACCGTGCCGGATTGTTCTGTGCAGTCTCTGCTGCAGCTGTGCCTTTGCCCAGGTGCTCTCCCAATCACAAGATGCTGACTGGGCAGCGAAATGGTGCAACATGTTCTTGAATGCAACTTCCTTGTCAGAGGCCACGAAGATTCTGCGCGAGTCGTGCGGCGTGACAGCCGAGATCGAGACAGGCGAAGCAGTGGTGCCAGCCACGCCCACGGCAGATGGAGACAGGGACACGGTGACGAGCCAAGTCAGCCGGATGATGAATGCCGCAGGAAGCCCTTCAAAAGCCAAACGAACCAGTGCACAGGAGCTGGACGATGAGGACGAGCCTGAAGATGAGGATACGCAGCGATGCATGCTGCTCATGATGATACTGTGATACTCATGATGGTACACAGGTCACATGATGCTAGGCATGGCTGCATGCTACTGTGGTCGTGACTCGTGTTCTTGAGTGGTAGGGCCGCGCTTGCAGATCCTGCCTGCATCTTGCACTGCATATTGCTGCTTGATTCACTAATGCCGCATGCCTGCCTGCTTGTAGGTCACTTGTAGGTAGTAGCAAAGCCGCTGCTGAGCTGCTGCATGCATGCATCCATTTACAGATTTACAGACTTCCTAGACAGGGCCAGCTCTCATGTCTCATGTCCCATGACTGTCGCGTGACACGTGTTTATCGTGGTTGGCGGGTTCGTCACTCGTGACGTCATGTTTAATGTTTATCCCAGGCGAATGATTCACTAATGCCTGCTTGTAGTAGGTAGTAGCAAAGCCGCTGCTGCATGCATGCCAGCTCTCATGTCACATGACCACTGACTGTCACGCGTGTTTATCAATCCTGATTAGAAGTTCTGATTCCACACTGATAATTCTCAAAGGACGTGGTTGGCCAAGAGGTCCGAAGTATGCAGAAGAGCCTCTGCAAGCCCTTGATCAGCCTTGCAGACATTCACAAAGCCCACGTGGGGGTGTACGATGACGGCGGGCTTCATGATGTACTCAGAGACTGGGATGCCTTTGGAGAATTCCTGGTTCAGAAGGATGATGTCCAGTCGGAGTTGGGCGTGCGCATCGATGCAGTGTTCCTGAAGGCTTTGTGGCAGTGCACAGATGTCACGGTCGCACCCACACAGCACAGACGCATGTCATGTCCAGTTCAGAAATTGCTCAAAACCACGATCCGCAATGGCCCATGGCTATATCAAGCTATAGTCAGCATGCATGACATGACTTGATGTTCCTCTGCAACGTTATGTCTGAATTGTGAGTTCCATGGTCTGCCAGTCTGCCAGTGTCTGCGACTGCTGCTTGTGTGCAGGCGATCTGCAGGGGGCTCGAATCACTCCTGTGGCGGCTTTACGCCAACACAAAGGAAAAGTCAGATGCTCACGTGTTTCTGGTCGCAGATGCTGCTGCTGCGGCCACACGGGAAAGGGTAGTGCTGTGCCACGCGCCGGACGACATGGAATTGCCTTTCGTAGGACCTGTCTCGCTCAACAAAACCCCGCAGTCCCTGATGCTGCTCCAGTGGGGAGGCGTGGAATTCTTCGTGAATCCGCCTCCATCCCCGCCAGCCGGGGACGTGGTGGTCCCTGCCTGGCTGGCCAAGCACGCTGGTCCCAAAGAGCGCAGCACGGTGGAATTGAAGTCGGAGGACATTATGATCTACATCTCGAACCATGGCGCCGTCAGCATGACCAAACCCAAACCGCCGCCCAAAAAGAGCCCACCTGCCATGGATATCGGCACACATGCCAATCTGCCCGGTGCAACCCAGGTCACCCAGGAAGGCAAGCAGGCAACACAGGAAAGCCTCCAGGTCACCCCAGAAACCACGCAGCCAGCGCAGAACACCCCAGAAACTTCGCAGCGAGCGCAGAAAGGCACGGCAACCCCCAAACAGAACAAGGCGGAGGTGGAGGTGGTGGACGTGGACTTGGACGACGATGCTCCCGGGGTTATCACGTCATCCAATGAGTCATCCAATGCGAAGCTCGCCGTGCCGATTAAGAAGGAAAAGCCGGTGAAGCGGTGCACTGGTCGCGACCTTTGCGACCAGGAGCTTGGGGCCCTCATGTTTGCTGATGAAAGGACACCTGCAGCGCATTTCAATCCCGACAAGCCCGACAACTCCGACAAGCCTGAGCAGAAGGAGATCTGGAACGAGACAGACATGACTGTCTATTGGCTTCGTGTCCTGAATCTGCTGTGTGTCACTGCACGTGCGCATAGGACGTATAATAAGTCGCGACTTGCTGGCATCGTTCAAGGTAAACTTCGCATTACCCTAGATTGTTGACTCAAAGCTGTCTGTAGCCACCTTGACTGCTGGCTGCTGGCGTATGATGCGTACTATGATTGGTTTGAGCCGTGTCAGCGAGCTGCCTGAGCTGCCTCCTCTAAACCGTTGCCGTAGACCGCTGCTGAAGCCCTGAACCCCAATCAATCAGGTTGCAGTGCGAGGGTGTGTCGGGAGAGCCCGCCGCTTCATTGATTCGAGAGAAGAAGCCGAAGGAGAAGGGCGCGCGGGTCAAAGCAGCTGCGGACGAAGATAAAGTGGTTGCAGCAAGCGGCTTGGGTGCCGTATGCGTCCTTCGCGCGGCAGCAGGAGTGGCAGGATCGAAGAAAAAAGGCGGCGACAAGAAGGATGCAAAGCAGAAGAAGGCAGCCGTGAGGACTGTTCGAGGAGTGCACTTGCTCAAGTAGAGTCGTAGAGATTGCCAGAGGAGTGCAATGAGCAAGTAGGGATTGCCATCAACCACCAATTGTCACACCATTGCATGTGAATGATTGGCTGAGCATGCATGCATGCATTTTGCACGGCACTCACTTGCATGATAAAGCAGCCAAAACCGTACCGAGCCTGGCCCTGGTGTTGAAACGAAAGTCGGACCGCTGACGTAGGTGTCGTAAGTCGTAGTACGTCGTAGTACGGTTATAGTCACAGTATCCTCCGTCCTCCGTGTCCGTTTTTGGCCGGCCGGTGTGGTGGGCTGCCAATCTCTTTCTTAGATGGCTGGCAACCGGCAGACGTCATGCAGTGTGAACAGGCTGCATGCGCATGCAAGCAACGAGCGCGATCATGGGAGAACGATGCATTGAACATTGTTGTGCATTGGTGCAAAGTGCATAGTCATAGTCTGCATAGTGCATTGCTGCATTGTTACATGAGGTGTGGGTTCAACAATCCGTAGTTTAGAGATCTGAACCAGGTCGAAACCGTTGTTCATTGAGTTGTTTATTTACTTGGAGATCTGAGCCAGGATTAAACCGGCAGTTCATTGACCTAGGACCTAGTACTGCGACAAGCTGGAACAGCTGGAACTTGGAACTCTGCCAGCACAGGCACAAAGCTTTACGAGTATTGTTTGATTGAGTTGATGATTTAGACTTTGAATCTGGGAGTTACGTTATGCTGAAGATAGAGTCGTACTGAGTCTAGTCCTGAGTCATGCTAAGTCTGCTACTCGTCATGTCGTCCCGTCTACGTCATACGAACTCAGACAAGTCTAGGCTGCAAGGATACATAATACACTTGGCAGCTCACTAACTCACTAACAGTAGTCAGTAGTTCTGCACCGTTGTTTGCATGTACTGCATGGTCGCTCATGCGGATTGCACAGTCAGTACAAACTGCGATCAAAAAAGTCTTGCTGGGTCTTGCTGGCTCCCGCCGCTGCACTGTTTGCACATGCTTCAACACACGACCTTTTGATCCGCTGACTGACTGGCTGACTGAGGTCTGTCCGACATTTGCCAGCGGCCGCGACGGCTGCACCAGAGCATGCTGTCGGTGGCGTGCATCAAAAGCAAGGGAAGAGTCGAAGAGCGTCAGTGAGTGTAGCAGTGCATGCAGTGCAGCAGCGCATGGCGCATGCACATGACATGACTCTGACATGATCATGACCATGACTGCAGTGCATTAGCATGCAATGCTGTGCATGCAGATGCAGGAAAAAGAAACACCAAAATACGCTACCATGCGACCATGCGACATGATAACGCATGCAGCAAGATTTCATGAACAAATGCTCATGCATCATAGCCCTTGCACATGACCTCAGCGGGCAACATGCAAGACTCAATGCAAGACTGGAGCGGTATGTGTCACATGAGCCCATGCAGGCAAAATGCAAAAAGCTATCGTGCAACAGTGCATGTGCATGCAAGCACCTCTCATGATCAACCGCATTGAACAGTGAAAATCAATCTACCAGGGACATGCCTCACATGGAACAAACTGCCCAAAAGTTATTAAAGTTCTGCGACAAAGTGAAAAAGTTTTACATCTTTGTGTGGAAAATCAACATAATCGGTGGCTAATTACAGTTCTCAATCCAAAAAAAACATAAAACAAAGTAAAACAAATACCTTTGTTGGGCTGTTGTACGGCAATTCGAGTGCAGTGTACCTGCTGTTGCTGAGGAGGTCAGACAGGCTTAAGCGCATGTGAGCCTGTACATGGGAAGTGGCTGCCCCGACCGGCTCCCGAGAACCTGCCGGGACACCGGCTTCAGGCGGTAGGCTAGTCACGCACGTCCTAAACGCAAAGGTGTCCAAGTTGAGGAACTTTTGGGCCAAAGCCTCAGGGTTTGAGGTTTGGTCCCAGTGTGGAATCCAAAATATTGGGGAAGGGGTGGGGGGGAGTGCAGCAGAGATGACGCGAAAGGTGCTAGCTATGGATGAAATATGGGATCGGCACAAAGACGTGTACTAATGCTGAGGCTCGAATTAGGTCGCAGAACTCTCCAGAGATAAACCAAAGGTGCAGGCTTCCAGCTCTGGGAATTAGATCTAGGCCGAGCTTCAAGCTCGCAATGAATCCTTCGCAGTTGCTGGTGCAGGACTGAAGTGTAGATCTGGTCTGACGATGTGCAAGTCTTTGATGAAAACTCAACCCATAAATCTAAAAGACCTGAATCAATCTACATCGAATCCTACACGTACATGGTCGACTGCTGTGAGGATGTGCTGTTTAACTTTTAACATCCTGGATTCTGAAGCATAGAACGGCCACCGACAGTACCTTAATCAATGTCTGGGAGATTTCGGGAGAAAGAGTCTGCAGGTCCCTGAACGAAACTGCCTGGATGAAAGCGGCCGCTGGGCGATCATCCCTTGGTCAGAAGAACCGTACATCACAAGGGAGCACCCTCAAAATATGATCGGCAGGTAAGTCGGTAGGTAGGAAGGTCGGTGGCAGGTAGGCAGGTCCGGCCGGTAGGTCGGTGGGTCGGTGGGTCGGTAGATCGGTAGGTCACTCGATAGGTGGGTAGGCAGGCAAGCAGGCGGTCAGGTGTAAGCGTGCCTGTACGTGCCTGCACAGATACAGGTATACATGAGTGCAAAGCATGCGCACACCTGCATACATAAACTTCTACGTACATACTTACATACCTACACACATATGCACATCTGGACATACAAATACCTGTGTGGGTGCAGATGTGCACCTGCCCGTCTGCCCATCAAGCTGCGGACATGTGCATATACACAAACACAAACATACACATGCCATGATTACCAAACCAGTTCTGACATGCGGTACAGAAATACATACAGTCACCTCCATATTATGTATGTGTGCGGGTATGTATGTATGTATGTATGTATGTATGTATGTATGTATGTATGTATGTATGTATGTTGGTATGTGTCTGCATATATATATATATATATATATATACATATATATATATATATATATATATACGTATGTACGTATGTATGTGTATATGTATATGTATATGTATATGTATATGTATATGTATATGTATATGTATATGTATATGTATGTGTGTATGTGTATGTGTATGTGTATATGTATATGTATATGTATATGTATATGTATATGTATATGTATACACCTACGTACATACATACATACATACATACATACATGCATGCATGCATGTGTGCATACATACGTGTATACATGCCGACACATACATATACACATCCACATGCATATGCATATACATACATACATACATACATACATGCATGCATGCTTGCATGCATACATACATACATACATCGGCAAGTGCAGTCGTATACATAACAGCAAACTGAGCATCCAGTTCCGACACTTTACACATACGCTCACATGTATCTTTACATGTACATACATAGACATAGTTGTATACTGCAAACTGCACATGTGGAACCCAGCCGGATGGAGAAATGCATCCACCGTGTCTGTCGCATCAAAACGCTCGGCTCGAATGTTGGGGTTCTACTCACCATGCACACATCTGATTGCACATGATCGGTACCTCTATACATGCGGCAGTCTCGAAGCTTGTTCAGCAACGCGTCGTCGAAGAGGAGTTGAAGCCCATCTCGAAGAAGAATGCATTTGCTGACGCAGTGGGTGTCTTCGCCGGCACCTGCCGCAGTACGGAATTAATTTTGGCAGTGTCGGAGGGCGGCAAGTATGGACATACGAACGGCCATACCAACCACTGCAGTTCCCTCCGTGCGATTTCTTGCAGGCCTCGTGCCCCTTTTGAGTGGCGATACTACTGGTAATCAGTAGGGGTTGCACAACTTTGTTTTGCTGCGTCTGTAAACCCAGATCAGACGAATTATGCAGCGTGCTCATGAACCGAAGACTATCAAGTCGAATACCTGGGGCCCAATATACAAGAGTGCCCATGCAAAGTTCAGGCAGCTCGATACAACATTCTGCTGAAGCTTGTGAGAATTCCGTCCCTCTTCGCCGTCAGGGCAAAAGCATTTAGCCCGTGCACACACATAAAGATGCCAAGGAATGCAACACAAATTCAACGGTAAGGCAAGAATAGAGGTGGTGACAATGATATCGAGTAGCTATCCGTATCATGGCTTAATACTTATTGTGACTGCTAAGACCGCAAACCCTAACTTTTCACGTTCCGCAAAGCCTAAACCCTGACCCATCTCCAACGGAAGACCTTTCCATGAGAAGAGCCAGGGACTGACTTTGCAGTTCGAATCTCACAGGAGTCCACCCGAAATGAAGCCCCAAAAAGCTCCAAACCCCTAAGTTCTTAAACCCTATTCCGGTTTAATGTAGGAACCTGAATAAGAAACCCTGGGCCCATAACCCCCAAATATAGTAGGATTCATAAAATAAGGGACCCCAATAGAGGCCCAAGGTTTCTTAATCAGGTTCCTACATTGGGGTTTATCGCTGAATTCTGGGTGGGGCATCACAAGTCCACAGACCCATGTCTCGGCAAAGGGGAAGGCCCAACCAAAAGCAGCTGTCCAGCTAACTTGCAGCCTTCAAACAGCTATACACCCCGAAGCCCTTAACCCTGAAGCCTAATCCGAGACCCCAAAAGCCAAACTAACCCCCACTAGTACGTGGCCCCTAAGCCCTAAGCCCTGAATCCTTGGAGCTTCAGGGGTAGTTATAAGTAGGGTTATAAGTCCCTTCATATGGGTATAGGTATATGGTCACCCTACTTATAACCCTACATGTAACTACACATGAACCTCCAAGTATCCGAGATCTCAAACTCACTCCTCTTTGGCCTCTACTGGCGCCGCGAAGCCGTAGATGGCAAACTCCGCCATGACGCCAGGTCTCCGAGAGTTGACATGGTTGTAGGAATCTATAATAGGGTCCCGTTAGACGGTACTATACTGGTCTATGATAGGGTTCCCTTTTCAGGTCAGAGAGGGTGTCGTGTTCGAGTTTGAAAGGTGCTATAACACACAAGCTTTGGGCTTCAAATCTTCGGATGAGTTTTGGGATTCAGAGCCAGTGCAGAAGGTTCAGCATGTAGCCATGCTTCGCGAGGAGCCTCGGGATCTGACTCCAAGAGGATCTTTCAGTGCACGGCCGAACTTCGGGGGGCCTGTTTTTTGGTTGCGGAAAGACCTGAAAACTATGCCACGGCTGGCTTCACACACCAAGAAATGCCTATGCCCAGCCCATGCAGCAAACAACTGCATCAGCCTGAAGATCAGCGTTTTGGTGCCATCTCTGGGGAGCGGCGTGCCTGCAGGCGCATGCATGGAGAGCCCTGGTAATAAAGGGAACCAGGGCATCAGGTCTTCACCGCTGACAGTTTAACACTATATACCGTGGTATGACAACGTAGTGGATTATGTTATCTTGTTGTAAATTATCGTAGATTCATCTTGATATAGGACAACTTGCTTTTTGGAGTTCAGGTGGCCTCGAAGAGACCCTCCAGCGATGACACTGTTTCTGGTTTTGCTTGCTCCAAAGCCTCAACCCTTTAAACATCCAGACAGCTTCCAGCCTAGAAGCTCGAGCGCATCTCGGGCTACAGTATACTACGAGGACTGCAGACTTGCCGAGACAAACCCTCCAGGTCTGGTCCCTTAAACCCTAAATGCTGGACCCCGAAACCCCCGAACCCCCAAACCCCTAAGCCAATGCCGTCCTGATGGGAAGTCGGCCGTCACACCGTCGGGGACCAAGGCGCGCAGAGCTGCGACGGAAGTTTGCGGTTGAAGGGGTTTCGCCAGGGTGCCATACAATTTCGGCTTGACTGTATGGAAACGAAATGATCGTCTCAAGAGAATCGCATGACCAATGAGTAGCCTGCATGAGGCGTGGGAGCACCTGCGACTCTGGAGCCTCTTGTCTCCTTCGCGCATCTTGCTGAAGATCCCGTCTCTGGATACTGCTTGCCATTATTCAATCCTGGCGGGGGTGGTGGGTTTCATAGGTGAGGGTCAAGTGCCACCGCCAAAAACTCAACTCAACCAACATCAATGACCAATGCTTGCTACATTGCCTACTCCTCACCCGTAGCCGCCCCCACTGCCAGGATCGTTCGTCGTCAAGAGATTCGCAGGCAGCCCAAACAGGCAATACTCTGCCGGCTATGTGGACTCGGATTGGCACATGCTTGCAACATGTCCGTCACGTGGGCTGTGAGAGCCCTTCGGCGTCCCAAAGTTGGCAAGCCTTGTGCAGTTCCGGGCCCAAGCCGAGTATAGAAATTTCTGATACCGCAGCTTTGCCGCGGTTTGAGTTCACGAAAAATGCAAAGCGCCAGCCAACCGTTGCAACCCCTCCCGATGCCCGCCGTTGGGAACGGTGCCGATGCATCCGGAGGGAGGTCCAGGGCAATAGAATGAGAAGACCTGTGATGCTTCGTGCAATCCTTGTGTATATGAATATATAGCATAGATCTATGTCCAAATCTTAGATCTAGATCTATACGTCTATATATATATATATATATATAATCTATACATATATATATATACATATGATGTAAAGAGATAGACATAGATACAGATGTAGACACAGACATCTCTGGACTCTGGTTATAGCCATAAGGTGCCATAGAGAGAGATGCAGATAAATGTACAGATACATAGATATATAGATACATACAGAGATACTGGGTCTCTCTATTTATATACAACAGAAAACACATATGAATGTAGAGTTTTGCATGTTTAATACAGATCAGATACATGCAACACCTGGGAAAACTTGGACTAGGACCCAAGTTGAGCTGGCGCCTTGCGGTGGTGCTCTAGGATCGGCTGAAAAGATCAGGCGTGTGAGGCTGTACAGCACGGGGTCATGCGAAGATGTTTCACCCCATTCTATACAGAGCCGAGGGCACGTCGCACGGTTTGGCGTCTCGTGCTCTCAGAGTTACGGCTAGCTCAGAGCCGTGCAAAACTGAAGGCAAGGAGCAACAAGCTCATGGACACAGCGCCCACTTCGCGCGTGCCGCTGGTGTCGGTGGCCCCGGTCTCTGTGGTCGTAGCGGTGGGGCACTCAAACTCCCAGAAAGACATTGTTCCGGACCAGGCACCTGCGAACATCACACCAGCCTTGCCCGACGGAGAGTGCGCATCTTCGAGGAAGATCATGGCTTCGGGATCGATCTCTCCCAGGGTGCCGTCGGCATAGGCCACGCCAGGGTTCTTGGTCTCGGAAGCCGGAGAAAGATGCTTCACGAAGAGCAGGGTGGGCGAGGCGATGTTGGAGATGTCGTAGACGAAAGCAGTGCCCTGCTTCTCTGTGGCGGTCACCGCCAGGAGAGAGCCGCAGGCCTTGCCGGCCACGATGGCTTCCACGCCGGGACCATCCTTTGCAGAGCGGTCATCCACCATCTGACCGAGAGGGCACGCACCTGCCTGGCCGTTGCCGCCATCTGCGCAGCCGTCCTTGCTGGGGTCGTTCATCTCATCCAAGGTCTCACGGAGCTTGGATCCCGCCGACATGTAGAGGTGGCCGTTCACGGGAGAGAACTCCTCGTCCTGGATGGCGTTGTGTGCCCAGGGGTAGTGGGCACACTGCTCCTTCTCGACTTGATCACCAGAATCCCAGGTGAGTGCGAGGCCGGATGTGCCGTGCTCATAGATGGATACACCACGGCCACCGAAGGCCACGATGTGCTGAATCTCTGGAGCCGACGGGTCCGTGTAGTTGATGGCCGTAGAGCCAACGGTGATCCTGGACTCGTATGCGAGACGCTCCTAGGTTCTAGCTATGCGCCCATCCTCTCCCTTCTGCATCATTCTCGACACACACACACACATATATATATATATATATATATATACATATATATAATACTCGGCTCTCTTATCACTTTTCTTTTATTGATGAATTGATATGTTCAAGTTCTGTACTGCACCTACGCATCCCCGCCCTGGAACTACAACGGCTCCTCAAACTGTCCCCGACGGCGCTGACGGCCATCGCGGTGCTGCGCGCGCTCGCGCTGACTGTCATGCCCACCATGTCACCGTCCACGGTGCCGTCGTCGTTCACAACATCCTACAGGGTCATCTGCGCACAACACCTAACATCAAACAATATATTCAGCGGACGCATGCAGGCTGTGTCTGCTGGCCTTAAGCTTCATCTTCTCCTCGAAGTCGCCGTAGCCCTGAGAAGCACACAGACGGACTTGCACTGGTACCCCGCGCTTATCGCAATCGCAGCATAGAGTCAGTAGCATGGCATGGGGCAAACTTCAAGGGCCTTGTCGTCACCTTCGTTGGCAGTGATGACGTAGGTCTTGCCGTCCACTTCCACGGCCTGGATGGCATCGGGATGGCGGAGGGCCATGAGGCCAGTGTACCTCAGACGGCAAAGAGCACAAAGCCGGAAGCACAAAGAATCGAAGATGTACTCTCGTCTTTGCTGAGGCCAAGGGGCGTGGCTTGGACGCAGGCCTTGTCATCAGCATTGATATCGATGGGAACGCTGCCATGGTCCTCACTGCCAGAGATCCCTCGAAGTCCCCGCAGGAACATGTGCACTGCACTTCATGTAGTTCGGGTCCTTCAGGCCGAGGCCTGAGATCGTGCTGAGCGTTGGGGAGCCCGTCGCCGGCACCTCGGCTCTTCACTTAAAGCATCACAAGGCCAAGGGGCATCTCCGCCAGGCCGAGCCGAAGCGCGTCGATGATGGCCACAGCATTGTTCTCCTGCAGATTCACGAAGAGCGTGGAGTCGTCGGCGGACCAGGAGAGGTACTCCGGCTCAAGGTTCCTCAGGCACCGCAGCGGCGGCTCCATCTCAAAGCAACTGCGCTCAGAGGGGCTTCGTGGACTCTGCAACCAAGGATCATGGCAGAGGAGTAGGAGGCCCTGGCAGCGGAGAAGTTGAGGTCGTCCTTCCACTTGGAATGGTCATCGAAATACCTTGGTGCAGCCGCGACACAGGCAAACTTCCTTCCCTGAACAAGACGAGCGTCTGTGAGAGAGTGTGCACTGCTGACCTAAACGTGGGCCACCGAGGAGCACCATGGCGTCCAGGGGCAATGGCAGGTGCCTCGGCCGAACGTGTGCCACACTGCAGCAGCAAGTACCAGTAACTCCATCCCTCAATCTGCCGATACTTACGGTATCGCCCGAAGCAGCTATATATCTCACGTCGCCCAGACACACGCCCATGTCCATCAGCTGGCTGTCAGTGTAGCCAGCGAGGCTGACAGACTTGGTGACGGCAGCGGCGGGAGTGGTCCAATCGGCGGCCTCGATGATCATGACGCTGCCCTGCGGATCAATCAGCTCGCTCTCGTACTCTCCCTCTCCTTCGTTTGCCACTGCCAGCTTGGTGCAGTCACTGTTGGGCAAGATCATGTCTGGCAGCGGTCCCGTGGCGAGCGTGCCGTAGCTCGTGGGCTTTGCCGGCGAGCTTCGCTGCACTGTTGACAGGATGTGGACCTGGCCATTGCTCACGGTGTCTGCAGCACCGGCGCCCACGAACATCACACCCTGCGAGGAGCAAATCTCGATGTCCGTGAGCTTCGCGCCGTTGAAGTCAAAGGCGTAGTTTGACAGGACCTTAGTTGCCAGAAAGCAGTGCTGCTGAGTGGGCCGCATTCGGGCCGCAGACGAATGCTGGCTGCCCACCTGAGGATTGGCCACGTCGTTCCAGTCGATGACGTTGAGCACTCCCTGCTCGGAGACGGCGTAGGCATACCTGAAAATGCGAGCTCTATAGGACGAGCCCAACATGTCGCGGCCAGAGCGACGAGCTCTATGCAAAGAACAAGCAAGGCGCTTCTGCACGTGGTCGTAGGCGACCTGCTCGGCCGCACCCATGCCAAAAGCCAACGCCTGATCCGAGGTGTTGTAGGGAATGTAGACCTCAATCACAGAAAGAAAACACAGAGAGGCGTCATTGGGATATGTAGCTGTGCAACAAGCTCACTGCACCGATTTCGTGTGCGAAAGGTCGGTCAAGCAGCGCGGGAGACCATGCTGAAGTTCGTTGGCGTCTCCCTCGCACTGCTGGAGTCGAAAGAGGGCGTCTTCCCCAGTCGCCGCGGGTGGGCCAAGGCCGGCGACACAACGAGCACCGTCAGCAGCGAGCGCAGCATGGCTCAAGACTGAGGGTGTCGATGATATTCTATCTGGGGTCTCTGAAGCGGCACACGCTTTGGCACACTTGTCCTCAGCCGCCGATGAGCCAGAGAGGGGCAGAGTACCAAAGTGTCCAGAAATAACTGACGTGTTTTTATCAGCCTACTACTACTACTACTACTACTACTACTACTACTACTACTACTACTACTACTACTACTACTACTACTACTGCTACTGCTACTGCTACTTCTACTTCTACTTCTACTTGACTTGAAGGAACCTGTCAGGCATGCCCAACTCCCTTTGCTTTTTCCTTTCAGGATCACGTAGTTACCAAACAAACACTTCGGGCCGATGGCTGTGTATGGTCCTGCTAAGCTCTAATACATGCTTTATAGGGTTTAGGGTTTAGTATAGGGGCCTTAAGATTTAGAATAGGGTTTGGGGGTGTGCTATACTGTACTTCTAATAAGGAGCCCCCACAAAAAAAACAGTATAGGTAGTTATTTAGGCCCATATAGTAGGTGCGGCATTTTTGGGCTTACAATCAGGATCCTACACTTACCCTCTCGATGCTGCAGGCTCCTTCCCGAATCGACTACTCTCCAAGGATCATCACCAAAGTGCCGGATGCCTGAGACTCGTTGGCATGCACGCAGCGTTTCAGGGAGAGGGCTTGCAAAGATCGATGCTGAAGCCGTGCTCTCTGAACTGGAAGCCCTGGCCCCAATCCGCTAGCCGATATTTTAAATTGACTTGCAACCCGTCAAACCAACTAGTAACTAGAAAGCTTTATCATCCTCTGCGTGAGCCCGTTTCCTACCGTGCCCCCGAACTGCTCGAGTTTCGCAGCCGACTGAAGCTGTCAAGAGCCAGCTCATGGCTTTTTGTGGCTATCACGGGGGGTGGGTGCGAGGGCAGACAAGACCCGGCTTACCATGACATCCTTTTGCCAAGTCCCAGCTTTCTGACGTGCCTTGCGATGAAGGTCTCGATGCTGCTCGTCATTGCGGGACTCTGGCGGGGGTGGCGAGATTTACAGGTGAAGCTCAACTGCCCTTGGAGTGGCTAGCTGCACCTCACCCGTAGCCGCCCCCACTGCCAGGATCGTTCGTCGTCAAGAGATTCGCAGGCAGCCCAAACAGGCAATACTCTGCCGGCTGTATGACTCGGATTGGCACATGCTTGCAACACTTCACGTCACGCGGGCTGTGAGAGCCCTTCGGAGTCCCAAAGTTGGCAAGCCTTGTGCAGTTCCGGGCCCAAGCCGAGTATAGAAATTTCTGATACCGCAGCTTTGCCGCGGTTTGAGTTCGCGAAAAATGCAAAGCGCCGGCCAACCGTTGCAACCCCTCCCGATGCCCGCCGTTGGGAACGGTGCCGATGCATCCGGAAGGAGGTCCAGGGCAATAGAATGAGAAGACCTGTGATGCTGCGTACAATCCTTGTGTATATGAATAAGCATAGATCTATAGGTCTAACTCTATATATCTAGATCTATACGTGTGTATATACATATATATATATATACACATTACATGTGATGTAAAGAGATAGACATAGATACAGATACAAATACAGATAAATATATGTAGATCGATACAGATGTAGACATAGACATAACTCTGGACTCTGGATATAACCATAGTGCCATAGAGATAGACGCAGATAAATGTACAGACACATAGATATATAAGATATAGACAGAGATACTGGGTCTCTCCTCTCTCTCTGTTTAAATACAACAGGAAACACATATGAATGTAGAGTTTTACATGTTTAATACAGATCAGATACATGCAACACCTAGGAAAACTTGGACAAGGACCCAAGTTGAGCTGGCGCCTTGCAGTGGTGCTCTAGAATCGGCTGAAAAGATCAGCCATGTGAGGCTGTACAGCACGGGGTCATGCGAAGATGTTTCACCCCATTCTATACAGAGCCGAGGGCACGTCGCACGGTTTGGCGTCTCGTGCTCTCAGAGTTACGGCTAGCTCAGAGCCGTGCAAAACTGAAGGCAAGGAGCAACAAGCTCATGGACACAGCGCCCACTTCGCGCGTGCCGCTGGTGTCGGTGGCCCCGGTCTCTGTGGTCGTAGCGGTGGGGCACTCAAACTCCCAGAAAGACATTGTTCCGGACCAGGCACCTGCGAACATCACACCAGCCTTGCCAGAGGGAGAGTGCGCATCTTCGAGGAAGATCATGGCTTCGGGATCGATCTCTCCCAGGGTGCCGTCGGCATAGGCCACGCCAGGGTTCTTGGTCTCGGAAGCCGGAGAAAGATGCTTCACGAAGAGCAGTGTGGGAGAGGCGATGTTGGAGATGTCGTAGACGAAAGCTGTGCCCTGCTTCTCTGTGGCGGTCACCGCCAGGAGAGAGCCGCAGGCCTTGCCGGCCACGATGGCTTCCACGCCGGGACCATCCTTTGCAGAGCGGTCATCCACCATCTGACCGAGAGGGCATGCACCTGCCTGGCCGTCGCCGCCATCTGCGCAGCCGTCCTTGCTGGGGTCGTTCATCTCATCCAAGGTCTCACGGAGCTTGGATCCCGCCGACATGTAGAGGTGGCCGTTCACGGGAGAGAACTCCTCGTCCTGGATGGCGTTGTGTGCCCAGGGGTAGTGGGCACACTGCTCCTTCTCGACTTGATCACCAGAATCCCAGGTGAGTGCGAGGCCGGATGTGCCGTGCTCATAGATGGATACACCACGGCCACCGAAGGCCACGATGTGCTGAATCTCTGGAGCCGACGGGTCCGTGTAGTTGATGGCCGTAGAGCCAACGGTGATCCTGGACTCGTATGCGAGACGCTCCTAGATTCTACCTATGCGCCCATCCTCTCCCTTCTGCATCCTTCTCGACACACACACACACACATATATATATATATATATATATATATATATTCGGCTCTCTTATCACTTTTCTGTTATTGATGAATTGATATGTTCAAGTTCTGTACTGCACCTACGCATTCCCGCCCTGGAACTACAACGGCTCCTCAAACTGTCCCCGACGGCGCTGACGGCCATCGCGGTGCTGCGCGCGCTCGCGCTGACTGTCATGCCCACCATGTCACCGTCCACGGTGCCGTCGTCGTTCACAACATCCTACAGGGTCATCTGCGCACAACACTTAATCAAATTATAGATTCAGTAGACACATGCAGGCGGCGTCTGCTGGCCTTAAGCTTCATCTTCTCCTCGAAGTCGCCGTAGCCCTGAGAAGCACACAGACAGACTTGCACTGGTACCCCGCGCTTATCGCAATCGCGGCATAGAGTCAGTAGCATGGCATGGGGCAAACTTCAAGGGCCTTGTCGTCACCTTCGTTGGCGGTGATGACGTAGGTCTTGCCGTCCACTTCCACGGCCTGGATAGCATCGGGATGGCGGAGGGCCATGAGGCCAGTGTACCTCAGACGGCAAAGAGCAAGGCCGGAAGCACAAAGAATCGAAGATGTACTCTCGTCTTTGCTGAGGCCAAGGGGCGTGGCTTGGACGCAGGCCTTGTCATCAGCATTGATATCGATGGGAACGCTGCCATGGTCCTCACTGCCAGAGATCCCTCGAAGTCCCCGCACGAACATGTGCACTGCACTTCATGTAGTTCGGGTCCTTCAGGCCGAGGCCTGAGATCGTGCTGAGCGTTGGGGAGCCTGTCGCCGGCACCTCGGCTCTTCACTTAAAGCATCACAAGGCCAAGGGGCATCTCCGCCAGGCCGAGCCGAAGTGCGTCGATGATGGCCACAGCATTGTTCTCCTGCAGATTCACGAAGAGCGTGGAGTCGTCGGCGGACCAGGAGAGGTACTCCGGCTCAAGGTTCCTCAGGCACCGCAGCGGCGGCTCCATCTCAAAGCAACTGCGCTCAGAGGGGCTTCGTGGACTCTGCAACCGAGGATCATGGCAGAGGAGTAGGAGGCCCTGGCAGCGGAGAAGTTGAGGTCGTCCTTCCACTTGGAATGGTCATCGAAATACCTTGGTGCAGCCGCGACACAGGCAAACTGCCTTCCCTGAACAAGACAAGCGTCTGTGAGAGAGTGTGCACTGCTGTCCTAAACGTGGGCCACCGAGGAGCACCATGGCGTCCAGGGGCAATGGCAGGTGCCTCGGCCGAACGTGTGCCACACTGCAGCAGCAAGTACCAGTAACTCCATCCCTCAATCTGCCGATACTTACGGTATCGCCCGAAGCAGCTATATATCTCACGTCGCCCAGACACACGCCCATGTCCATCAGCTGGCTGTCAGTGTAGCCAGCGAGGCTGACAGACTTGGTGACGGCAGCGGCGGGAGTGGTCCAATCGGCGGCCTCGATGATCATGACGCTGCCCTGCGGATCAATCAGCTCGCTCTCGTACTCTCCCTCTCCTTCGTTTGCCACTGCCAGCTTGGTGCAGTCACTGTTGGGCAAGATCATGTCTGGCAGCGGCCCCGTGGCGAGCGTGCCGTAGCTCGTGGGCTTTGCCGGCGAGCTTCGCTGCACTGTTGACAGGATGTGGACCTGGCCATTGCTCACGGTGTCTGCAGCACCGGCGCCCACGAACATCACACCCTGCGAGGAGCAAATCTCGATGTCCGTGAGCTTCGCGCCGTTGAAGTCAAAGGCGTAGTTTGACAGCACCTTAGTCGCCAGAAAGCAGTGCTGATGAAGTGGGCCACATTCGGGCCGCAAACGAATGCTGGCTGCCTGATTGCACAGGGGCACCTGAGGATTGGCCACGTCGTTCCAGTCGATGACGTTGAGCACTCCCTGCTCGGAGACGGCGTAGGCATACCTGAAAATGCGAGCTCTATAGGACGAGCCCCACATGTCGCGGCCAGAGCGACGAGCTCTATGCAAAGAACAAGCAAGGCGCTTCTGCACGTGGTCGTATGCGACCTGCTCGGCCGCACCCATGCCAAATGCCAACGCCTGATCCGAGGTGTTGTAGGGAATGTAGACCTCAATCACAGAAAGAAAACACAGAGAGGCGTCATTGGGATATGTAACTGTGCAACAAGCTCACTGCACCGATTTCGTGTGCGAAAGGTCGGTCAAGCAGCGCGGGAGACCATGCTGAAGTTCGTTGGTGTCTCCCTCGCACTGCTGGAGTCGAAAGAGGGCGTCTTCCCCAGTCGCCGCGGGTGGGCCAAGGCCGGCGACACAACGAGCACCGTCAGCAGCGAGCGCAGCATGGCTCAAGAGGATGTCGATGATATTCTATCTGGGGTCTCTGAAGCGGCACGCGCTTTGGCACACTTGTCCTCAGCCGCCGATGAGCCAGAGCAGGGTCAGTCGAGCAAAATGGTCGCTTCAGCACAGCTCACGAAACTCATCAGTGCATCTTGCAGCAGTACCGGTAAAGAACATCAAGCACGAATAGAAAGAAGGGGCTGTGCCTATCGGCGTGTTGGCCAGTGTCTGGTAGACAAACTCCGTGTCATCAAAGTTCCACACCTCCCATGTCACCCAGTACCATGACAGGACTGGACCATCCGGGGCAGAAAACAAGGTAGGATTCTACATTCGCCGGCGCGGTGTGCACATGCATACTGTCTGTCCTGGATGGGATGTTAACAGACCGGATTCATCATCCCATTGCGGTTGGAACCCAGTGTCGCCCACAACAGCTAAAAAAAGAAGCTTGTTGCAGACCTGCCTGCAATTTGCATGTGATTCGCTTGAACTTTGATGCAAGACGACTTGCGCTTGTATGATGCGTGCGGATGGCAGGCACTTGCGACCCCTGAGGCTGTGGCGTTGTAATTGTGGCACCAATGGAGGCTACCGGGCTCAACATGCTCAATCATAGGACTGCCAAGCTACGGCCCCAGCTGCACAAAACCTATCGGACTGCTTTGAGCAGCTAGGCTCCGAGCATACCCGTCTGGTGCTCGGAAGCGTATGAAGCCGGTATCGCCAACCGGGTGGTTGCTGATGAGAACGGACCTTGGCTGAAAAGCTCCACGGCACCCGGTAGCCGAATGGGATCAAGATCCATGCTGGGCCCTAGACCCTAAACCTCAACCCTAAACCTGACCCCTAACCCCCGAGACTTCTAATCCCAACTCTACACCCCTCTCAACCCTCAAATCCTGCAGCCCTAACCCAAACCACCTCTCAGCTCCCTTAGTGCCCCACACCCAGGAGCGTCGCTCCGTCATCTGAAAGGGCCGGAGGTCGCTGATCTGAGCAGGGACGATACTGCAGCATACTTGACGATCCTGTACGGTATGCTGTAGATATACACAGAATATGACATAGTATAACATAACCTACACCGGAAACCGTGAACTCTATAGATCCCTTATAGATCCTTTAAAGCCTTACAGATCCCTTTAATATAGAATAGAGTTATGGGCCCGGAGTCTTCTAGGAATCGAAGACGCAAGGCAACCCCTTCTATAGGCCTAAAGGAAAAGGTTCTACGCGGTATATGGGGCCTTTGACTTAGGGTTGAGGGTTGAGGGTTTAGGGTTTAGGGTATGTCTGGACCCTTAGAAACCTACCGTTACAGGGTCACTTAATATGATTCCCTTATATGAAACCCTAAACCCTAAACCCTAAACCCTAAACCCTGAAACCTTGAACAAGGTAGGTTATTTGGGGTTAAGGTAGGGTCTGGGGGCTTCTGGGGCTTAGGGTTTACGATATGTCTCGGGGTTTGCGAACAGATCCCGAGAGTGCAATCTGCGGAAAGTTTCACTGCCAGCTAGAAGGAAACCGAATAGTGGGCGGAAGACTTGCGCTCTGAAACATGGGTTCTGACTTTCTGTTTCATGCACTTTACTATCGGGTAACAGTTTCAGGTAGGCGAAAAGACTAGGCGGATCAACAAATTGCGGGCTGCATGTTGCGAAGTTTTGAGCAAACTACGAGGGTTTAGGCTGCAGTGAATTCGACTTGATAGCTCAAAACATTTCGAGGTTAATTTCCAGAACTTGACCTGTGCAACGGTGGCATCCAGTCACAGTCGTCTCCCTGTGCATACCCGGCGACACTATGCAGTCTGAAGAAGGATTAGCACATAAGATCCGTATCTCCGATACGCACACGATTACTACTAAGAGCAGATACGGTCATAAACTACACTATGATACAGCGTACAATGCGGTTCTATACTATGTGATAATCTACGCTAGTCTCTACTCTACTCTGCGGTAGTGTACGACTATACCCTCGTATACTAAGTTACCAGGCAAGCCTAGACTAGACTAGACTAGACTGTACTGCACAAGTAAGCTTACAATGCAACATGGTGCAACATACTATTAGTATGATACAACGCAGTTGCCTGCATTTCAACTTCAGACAAGGCATCACACTGAAGATCTTGATGGAGCACATGAACTTCTGAGAGCCGTCAACGTCTAACACATTAACATGCACTATGCGATTCTCATGTGTCACAAACTGTAAAGCATTATAAAATGCCATAGCACATTATAGCAAGGTTTACTATCGTAAAACATAGAATGCCCAAGCATACAAAACCAAATGTTGATGTCTTGCAGCATATTATGCCATGCTGCAATACGTTCTGCATAAGGACTATAATGACATAGGCAGCAGAACCCTATAATCACAACAGTAGTAGTGGTTATAATAGTAGTCATTAGATGTAAGAAGCATTAATACTATCGTTACAGCAGTTATAACACTAAATGTAACTGACAATATAACCAGCAATAGCACTTGCCGCGATTTGCTACAACATGTTACAACGTGTTGCAATATGGTAGCATATGTGATAATGGGTGACATTTCGATATCTATGTCGTTATCTATCGATACTACTTTATTTAACTCTACTTCATATAGTGTGCATGTATCTATATATATATATATAAACAGGTGGTCTACAGGCTCTAGAATTCTGTTACAAGGCAAAGGGGCCTGAAGCCCCAAACCTAAAAACCCTGACACTCAATGAACCCTTCCACAGTTCGTTCCGTAGGTGCCTTGACCATCACTTCCAAGGTTGAACTGGAGTAGATCCCCCAGCCTCGAAGGATTTCGGCTGGGGGCTTCTAGGCGATATGCAGGCTTTCTCTTTTGCAAACAGAGAGAGAGAGAGAGAGAGAGAGAGAGAGAGAGAGAGAGAGAGAGAGAGAGAGACAAAGAGAGAGATGAAGAGAGAGAGAGAGAGCGAGAGAGCGAGACAGACAGTGCACGAGAGCGAGAGCGAGATGATAGCTAGAGATAGAGAGATGACATCAAGAAGTGCCAAACTCCAAGTACCAGAACCCTAAACAGGGACACGGCCATTAAGGACCTAAACGCTCTGAGCCTATAACATTATGAAAGGCCTAAGACGTATAGATATTGTATCAGATTGGGTCAGCGCCACGTGTGAACACGGAATGGACAGATCGAAGAGCTTGATTTCTGCTCTCAGAGCATTCCGAGAAAGCCCACGTGCACAATAGAAGCCAAAGAAGCCAGACAATTCATTTGCTATTCCTCATCGCGTCTTCTTCCTGGATGCATTACATTCATCTCTAAACCCGTAAATCTGAAGTAGATCCCTACGGCCCTGTCCAAAGTCCGTCCAGCAAGGGCCAGGCTTGTGCTGTCCATAGAAGTGAAGGGAATGGTCCTGAGAGAGAATGAAGTTCTCGGCTGATTCGCGATGTTGCAAGCTTTGTAACCAAGGCTCACGGCTACAAAAGTCTGTTGAACCAAGTCCGAAGCATGATCTGCGTACTGTCGCAGCGTAGTCTTTCTTGTTACATGCTACACAGCTCCGACTTGACAGCAGGTACTCTCCCACAACCTTGAAAGACAAAGCCTGTGCAAACAGCACGTTGTGAAAGAGCCAAGCCTTACGGAACCCGCGAATGAAGCATTCTCAGCCGCTGACTGTGGCGTGCCATCGACTACATACTCGCTCGCCTTAGGAGCTGTGGACTCCAGACAGGTAACTGGACTTTGACGTAACCAGGGAGAAACAAGTATAGACTAAAACCCAGAGAAAGTACTAAAGTATGGTTCTCCAAAGCCCAGACGAGACAGAATCCGTGCAAGCATTCCGCGTTTAGGGCTTGAGAGATTGCTTTCCGTGGTCGCTACCAGACATCATGATGCTGGCATGGCTTGATGCAAAACCACACCTCTGGCTCGAGGACGTAAAGGCCTCAAACACCCGCGTAGTCGGAACCCTCAGAAGAGGCCTCTTATCATTTCCAGACGTCAACAACGAGTGAAGCCAGCAATGCAGCGGTTTGAGAGTCATAGGACCACCAGGACCGCCAGGAGACTGCCTGGAGATGCCAGGAAACGACGCAAAGACCACCGGGCTTCACAGGCGCGACCAACGCTTTCCCAATGTATTGGCGAAATTCATGGACACCTGGCCACCGGCAATTGGCAGAACCTTCGCATACGTGGCGGGATTCGGAGACACTTCACCATAGCGACAGTTGGCGGACACGTCACGTTGCACTTACTGGCGGGAATCGGGAATCAGAGACACCTCACCCGGAACTCTCCGGGTTCGCCGCTCGGGCAACTGGACCTAGACAGTGTACATGGCCGAAAACCGCGACAAAATGCTATCAAGCCAAAATAAAACCCTCAAACCCCTGTAAAACACTGAACCAAAAACCTGTGGAACTCCTCGGAGTCCGGCATCTGCGGTGAAGAGAGTCCATCCTGCAACCTGGCTCGGATCGAAGCCTGGCGCCACACAATCACAAAAACAGGAAACAGACAAATGAAAATGCACATTAATAGATAAGTCTGCAAGCACATGAATATATGAGTATATGAACAGTGTGTACAGACATGACTACAGAAGTAAGCTAAGATAGTATGCATGCACGCATACATACCTACGTACATACATACCTGCGAACATTCATCCATGCATGCATCCATGCATCCATGCATCCATGCATCCATGCATCCATCCATCCATCCATCCATCCATGGATCCATGCATCCATGCAGCCATGCATGCATACATACGTACATACATACATACATCAACACACCAGATGCATAAATGAGCGCAGAATGAAGTTGATACACAAAAGTGGCAGGGGTGTGGATAAGGGTTAGTTATGTCTTGATGGGTAGTTCTGACACGCTAATAAAAAGGGCCCTAAAAGGAAGGGACTCTTGATTTGAGAACTAATGTAAGGGCCTTAACAATTAGAATGGGGTTTTGGGGGTTCCTTATTATAACTATAGTATAATATGCCCCCCCCAAACCCCAGTTCTAATGATTAAGGCCCCTACATTACCCTGGTTCTTCGGGGCTTCCTGAAGAGGCAAACTGTGACAACAAAAGAGCCCGGGGTGTACTGGCCTTCGGGGTTCTGCACGCGGATCTTGAAGCCGAAGAGCTTGGCGATAGGTTTAATATGGGGGCCTTCATAAGTAGAATAGGGCTTTGGGGCCCATGGTACTATAGTTATAATAAGGAGCCCCCAAAATACTACAGGTATTTATTCAGGCCCCTATAGTAGGAAGCTATAATTAGTGTGTAACGGTTGAGGGTTTAAAGGTTTGAGGGGGCTGGGACTTGGGTGCTGTGGTCTGCGTTCGATTGGACTTCCAAGGGCTTTCCCGGCTCAGGATGGAATCTGAATGCCTCAGCCGATTGAAAACTCTTCCCAGGCGACGACAACCACTACAACGTCAACAACACTGACAACAATATAACAACGACAATGCAACAACAGCAGCAACAACAACAACAGCAACAACGACCACAACAACGACCAGAACCACCACCACAACCCCAATGACAATCACAACCGCAAACACAACAGCAACCACCACCACGACGACGACAGCGGCAGTCAAAGCAGCAGCAGCAGCAACAACAACAACAACAACAGCAACAACAGCATCAGCACCAGCACCAGCACCAGCATTTTTGCATTGCATTGCAACCACGTAGCGGTGAAGTGTCAGCGTTTGCATATCTACATCCCGCTGTTGTGTAACCACAGTACTAGGACTGCGCACACGAGCTTGAAGCTGGTGGTGGTACAGCGACTTGGGCATCGAATACCCTCAAAAGCTGGCCCTGCGACCCTTTGCAAAAAAGGGGTTAGGCTCCGAGGGGGGCACAGGTCCCCTCTTCAAGCACTGCAAGCATGAGCACTTGTGTGCAAGATGAAATGCAAAAATTGGCTTCATAGCTACTTGTCACTCTTTGTGAGACTGCGAATGATTGGCCCAGGAGGTGCCGCCGTGTCCTTTGCCTCAGCGAAATCCACTGCAGACAGCACTGCGCTGACTTCTGTCCACGCATCCCGCATCTGCAAGTGGGGCCTGATTTTGAGAAAGATGCGCCCGTCCTTGATTGGCTTCACGAAAGCGAGCTGAATGCTCGACTTCATCTCTTCAATCGATGCAATCTTGTCATGAGCATCCGCAAACTGGGGACAAGCAGCACGGCGCTCAGGACTGTCTAGCACCCATTTCGCCAGAGCTGCTGCTACGGTGAGCCTGGCCGGTCCGTCCGGATGAGGCTGCCCCTGCTGTGCTTTCTGCTTCCAGGAATCCATGTGAGCCATCAAATGCTTCGCGAGCTCGCTGTTCTGATCGAGCAACCAGGTCAGAGTTGACCAAGCTTCCAACTCTCGAAGGCTGTGATCGTGACTGGCTAAGACTTGACACATCTTCTGCATCTGTTGGCTGAGCTCTTGAACCTGCTGTTCCGCCGATCCCTTCGGGCGCCCGACTTCTGGTCGACTGCGCTTCGAGGGCCGCGATGCGGCAGGGCTCGCGACTGCCGGAAGAAAGTCCAACCCCGGCATGGCTATGCGTGCCGAAGTACCTGCGAAGTGGAGCTTGAGTACTCCGAGTAGCAGTTTGAGCCTTCGTCTTTGCAGCAGCGTGAGCGGCGGCACGAGCGGCTGCTTCCGCAATCCTAATTCCTGCAACTGCACCTGCATGACCATGATTCTGCACAGCTTTCCCGCACGACTGTTTTTTGACATGCCTTTGTGCTGCGCTCTTGGACGTGAACTCCCGATGACAGATAGGGCAGGTTGTGGTTTGAACAGCGTTGCGATAGCCGTGCTTACTAATCTTGTGACCTCGCAGGGCCCTTGTGTTCTTCCATGGGCCTTCGCCGCAAATGTCACACATCAGCTGCTGCAACTCCTCTGGTCCAGGATGGTTTTCTTCAATTTCTGCGATTTGTTCAGCAGCAACAGCAGGATCCACAACTGATGCAGAATTGGATTCCAAAGCCGTGCAAGTGCGCAATTGCTGGATTGTGTCAACTGGTACACGTAAGAAATCCTGCTTCCAGTCTGCTTTGAACCCAGTAAACGAAGGCAGAACGCGAGACAGGTCCTTGAAGAGAATATGCAAGAAACGTGGGGCCTTTTGCGTCGGAAGGCCCGAACGCAGGTCGACCGCATCGGCAAGCTTATCGCAGACACCGAACAATGCAGCAAGCTCAAGCTCAGCAAGCAAAGAAGTGCGGAGCCACATTAACCTGCGCACGGTCAGCTCAGAGGCAACAGTGGAAAGCTGCACGCGCCGTCTAAGCGATTCAACCGTGACGGACTCATGTCTGTCATCACCAGCGACGGCACCGAACCCTTGCCTGCCAAACAAACGTCTGAGCAGCAGCCCACGTGCTCGCTCTAATGTGTGGCACTCACTGCAACCCACGGGGCGAACCTCCAACGCAGCCAGCAGAGCTTCGTTCACCACAGCTTTGAAGATCAGCACTTTGCGGGCAACAGGAACGGTTCTGCGCTTGAACAGCTTCGAAAAGCGGGCAAAGCCGGACCTTGCAGCACCAATCCGCTTCTGCAGTTCCGCTTGCAAAGAGCCATTTGCTTGCAACTGCGCTCCAAGGTATTTGACGCAAAGCTTGACAGGGTAGCCTTTCCATTCACCACTGAAAGCACGCCTCGCGGCGTTGTAAGCACCCTTGCCTTTGCAAGACGACAGTGTTTCACCCTTCCTCGCATTCAACTTCAAGTTGCGGGGGTGAAGCTCGACAGTCAAGGCATGCGTGCACGCAAGTGTGCGATCTTCAAGTTGTTTCAAGGTGCTACCACATTGAATGCGAATAAGGTCATCCGCATAGGCAGCTGCGCTGAGCGAAAGGCTGTGACCGTTGTAGCTAACTATCAGATCGTTGTCACGAGTGGCATCACGCCACCGTGTGATGCACGCATCGTAGACCATGCGAAATATGCGCGGACCAGTTCCACCGCCTTGCAACACACCTGACTCAAGCTTCATTTGCAAGGTCGCACCGTCATTTTGCTTCAAGCTGATGCGCAAGCGGCGATGCAAATCAAGAAGCAGCTCACGAACTGACACCGGCATCGGCTCAGTGTGGCACCAGCACCAGCAACAACAACCACAACAACTTCACTACCACCACGAGCACCTCCTCCTCCGCCTCCTCCTGCTCCTCAACAAACAACCAACAACCAACAACCAGAACAGCAACAACAACAACACCTGCAGCAGCAGCGGCAGCAACAGCAACAGCAACAGCAACAGCAACAGCAGCAGCAGCAGCAGCAGCAGCAGCAGCAGCAGCAGCAGCAACAGTCAGAGCAATAGCAACAGCACCAGCACCAACTACAACCGCAAGCATGGCAGCAAACCGACCCACAAACATGTTCGTATGATGATGGTGCGGTGCTGGTGATGGACGATGACTGTGTTTGTGTCTAGAAGATGATGCTGTTGGTGGCGATGACGGTGACAGCTTCACTGGTGATGCTGAGGATGGTCACGATGCGGATGGCGGCGACAGTGCTGAAAATTTCTCCGGTGATGGCAATCATAATGACACCAGCAGCTTGCTTTTCAAACACTGTCCCCCCAGCAGGGCAGCAGCGCGCGATGTCTGGCGCGTGGTAGTCTTTGCGAAAAGATGAAGCAACTCTGAAAGCAAAAGGGGGGCTGCCGCAACCGCGACCATAGTATAGGGAATCTTGCACTCTGATACGAACCATGGCTGACAAGGGAACGACTATGATGGATGCATGGCTGTGCTTTAGACCTCCTATTATCTCTTCATCACCGTCAGTTTCTGTCACTTCTGTCTGCATGTCGTCAGCCTCAGCATGATAAGATCAGCATGGCCACCATCGGTAATACAGTATAGTGAAGGTCTGCTGAGATTGCCATGGCTGTGACTCGACGTTGATGGCACTGCGGCAGCCGAATACAACGGATTGAGCTGTGGGCTACGACTGATGGGTAGGTTTTGACGCGGTGCATTGCTTACTCAAAACATTGATGCAGCTGTCTTCCCACATCTTAAGTTGCAACACATCATGGCATACCACTGAGTACCACTCTATATGAAGCAGGGAGGGAAGCAGCACCATACTCCATCATCTCCCCAACTCGCATATGGCCCCGGGAGAACGGCGGCGCGCCCCGAGTATCTCGGAACATCGTAGAGGCCACTTGCACATGCTCTTGCTGCAAGAGATTCCAAAAAGGAGCCTCTTTCAGTCTGGCAGTGTCATTTCATTTGGGCCTGGTGCCTGTATTCGGCAATGTCTCACATGCTCCAATCTCCAGAATACAGGCCGCAAGTCTTTCGAAGGGCATGCCAGTCAGTGACGCACTCAGGTGGAATCCACAGCATCTGCGACCCAGACGCAGGACAAGTTCGCTTCATTTGGACAGTTACAAGTCAACCAAGATGGCCTCTTTAAGTGCCCTCGACAACAAAAGACAAACGGATGGCTCTCTCTGCAAGCTGTGACACGACACTACGGTGTCGTCGCGAGTTGTCCTTTCCCCGGGCCGGCAGAGCGGAGCTCCACCCAAGTCCGTCAAAACTAGAAGACAAGGGCCCGGCGAAATTGAAATGTAGGGTTTCGGGTTTTTATGGGTTTAGGGTTTAGGGTTTTTAGGGATTTAGGGTTTTAGAGGGCTTGGGAAAAGCACTACCGGGCCCGGTTTCGGTAGCTGGCCATTGGCACCTTTGCACAGATATGTACAAACCCCTCCATGGCAAAAGGGTTGCTTCCTAGGCGTCGTCGGATGTAACCCAGGGCAGCGACACAGAGAAAGCCATGTGGATCTTGTATGATCCTGTACCTAAGCTTATATATTCGAAGGACATGCTGTGGGAAGCTGAAGCATTCCTGATGGTGCGGGAATGATCTGGTTTAGGCTGTGATGTAGACTGATGTTACCTTTTATCGACAATATTCAGCCATTCAGTTATGTGGTCATTGAGCGATGGCATCACCTGACACGACAAAGTCCTTTACTCAAATGGACGAACAAAGTTACAGTGCACGTAGCATGGCAGAGTTGATTGGCATTGAAACCTGTCACATCATGGCAGTGTCCCAAACAGTGCTGCGAGGAGACCTGCTGGATGCTGGAGCATGTTCACAAAAGGGACTGTGGCATATTTAGTGTTCTCAAGGTCAATCGGGTTGTGGGAGTGCGACCTTACCGTCGTGGTTCATCGCGGCATCGAGTATTGAAGCTACTGAATCATGCCCTCAGCCGAAGATGACACCCACCCCTGGAGGTTCCACCCGGATGCTTGAACTCCGGGCGGGACGGCTCCTGCTTCAACCAACACAATAAGGTTCCAAAACTTCTGTCTCTGGGAGCAGAGTTACCTGGCTACTTCCTGCAGAGTGTTTGGGGAAGCTGGGCCGTAAGCTGGCAGCGGATATCGATCGTCATGCCAGCATGCACCGAATTCGATCTCACGGAAGATCGGCCAAATCATGCCAAATCCCCCAGGGAGTTTCAAGTGCAAAGGTCTAACATGACTCCTGCAGCCTTCAATGAAGTGTCGCAACGACAGCACCAAGTCGTGTCAATGCATGTATGCATGCATAAGGAGTGTGTACATGTACATGTAACATGTGAGTGCGGGCCAGGGTGTGTGTTGCTTTTGCTGTTGCCCCTTCTTGCTCCTGTCCCTGGGCGTCCAGAATTTGTGTTTCTGTTCTGCCCCCTTGGCCCGGCACCCTCCGTTTCTTGCTCTCGCCTTCCGGGGTGGTGCCTGCTTTCTTTGAAGTCACAGGCGATGGCCCTTCTGCAGAATCGGCTGGTGTCTACGGCCGTGGGCTTGGGCTCGGCCACGGGAAGCTTTATTACTTGCGGTCTTGCGGCGGGTCCCCGTTGAGGCCGTGCTTTAGTTTAATTTCGCCCCCTCCGCCGGCGAGGTGTCTGTATTGCTCTCTCCCCAAGCCGGTGTTTTTTTCTGCACCCGGCCGGGACGCTCACTCACTAACTCACGGCGGTGGGCTTGCAAACGCGACAGGGCAACTACATAAAATGCCTGGTATATTGCATCGGGTCCAAAAGACCGGGCGGGGCGACAACAACAAAAAGTACCACTTCCATGAATGTGGACCTGCCCTGGCACATGCCTGGGTATTTCATCCATCTTCATGATAAACACGTCAACGCATGTGTGCCTTTGCTACTAACCCCTGGCACACAATGACACACTGGCCCAACTTTGCCTGCCCGTGAACTCCTGAAAAAGCCCCAAACGCAGGGCCAGTGCCAGTCGCTCTCAAAATCCTAAAGCCTCAACTATAAACCTCAAACTTGCTCCCCAGGGGTTCATGCCGCCTGTATTTCTGGCCCCGTCACATCTCTGTGGAGGCCAGGCCACACTCACGCTTCTGCATCTCGTCGAAGGAGTCCAGAGCCTCACGAGGTTTCTGATGTATCACTGAAAACCCAAAATCCAGAAATCCCTATGTCTATATACATATGTACATGTATATACATATATACATATGCGTTTGCATTTACAGATAAATTAATATACATGTATATGTATACACACACACACACCTACATATACATATGTGTGTGTATATATTATCATCAAATATATGAACATAAACATAAATGTAAATTGTAAATATTGCACTAGGCCACGGAGACTAGGCAGCTGCACGACCTAAACCGCAGTAGCCACATGTTTCGGCAAAGCTGCAGATTTTTGCTAGCCGATCCTGTAGAGATCCGACTGAGAAGAGCATCTTCTGTGACTTCATAACAGCGTCAGAGCAGCAGGCACCTTCGTGAAAGTGCTCCGACCACAAAAGCTAGTTTATGCTTTCAGGTGATGCCATGCGTACGAACTACTCTCAGGGCAGGAAAACAGAGTCACCAGAGCTTTGCGGAGCCTGAACTGTACAAGTAGGCAAGCGCTGCTTGTCTGCTGCCCCTACAAACATCCAACGAGAAGGAGAATCAGCACGCCACATCATTGCAGACTGCACTCGGGAGTAAGTCTCCCCCACGTAGTAGGGCGGAGCATAGGGCGTGTGAGTGAGATTGTAACCCCAGGACTGCAAGGCAGCCAGAGTCTCTTTGTCCTCGTAGAGCGCGAGTTCCACGACTGCATTTCCCATTTTCAGCTCATTCTTGCCGATTGCACGCGGGGCGTTGGTGTGCTTCTGCAGCTGCCGAACATCCACCCCCGGGGCGGTGAGGGTATATCTCAGGACATTGGCTACACCACCAATAATATCCGAGCCACCGGGCGCCCCCAAGCCAAGCAATGAGAAAGCCGCTTTGCCTGGCTCTTTCGGCACAACCAGAGTCGGGCTCATTGAAGACCTCGGCCGTTTTCCACCTAAAGAACTGCCATCGTCGCCCAGAGCCGTGCGCCTGGGGCGCTTGCCCCCCTCCGCAGCATTGACGGTCATCCTCCCGGCAGAATCGATGCCTAATGCATCGAAGTCGCACATCTCGTTGTTTAGTAGGTAGCCACGCCCGGGCACGGTTACCCTCGAGCCCATGATCATGTTCACGGTCGTGGTCATCGCCACAATGTTTCCCTGTGAATCAATGATCGTCATGTGGGATGTGCCATGATCCTCCGACGACGATGCACCATGCTTTGAATTTAGGATCCCAGGGCTCACTGGTACAGCCAATGCCCTCATCTCATTCCCGCGGATGGTCTGAGAGCCACCGATCAAGTCCTGCACACGGCTTGCTGCATAGCTTTTTGATGTCAAGGTCCTGACGTCGACGTCGACAAAGTCTGGATCAGCAACATACAGGTTGCGGTCAGCAAATGCTGCATTCTGCGCATCCATAAAAAAGCCAAGCCTGCGGGCGGCCGTGGCATCTGTCCCGTCCACATGCTCGAGGTAGTTGAAGATCTGAGCTTGCGCCACTCCACCGCTGAAGGGCGGGGCGGAACCGGTGATGTTGTATGTGTTGCCAGAGACCGTGGTGTACTCGTACTGCAACGGTTCACGATACACTGCCCTGTAACCATGCAAATCTGCCATAGATAGCAAGCCATGCTTTCCTGTGACACTATTGAGGCCTTGTGCTGCTGCTTGCACAAATTCTGCACCCAGGTGCCCTGTATAGAAGTCTTCCGGTGCAGCCACGATCAACTCCAAGGTGTCAGCAAGATCTGGATTTCGAAGGAGTTCGCCAACCTCTGCCTTGGGTCTACTGCCGCTGTCATCTAAGAAGAGCGCTCGCGAAGCAGGGTCTCGGGCTAGCTGCGGGGCATATTGCTGAATGCTCTTATAGAGGCCCTCGTCCATGATCCAGCCATTGCGCGCCAAGTCTATCGCTGGCCCCGTGATCTCTGAGAGTGGCAGGGAAGCGAGTTGCTCACCTGAACTTAAATGATCATAACAAAGAAACCATATAATGTGTGTATATGTATATATATATATATATATAATCCACATTATTATTGTAACTTGAATTGAAATACTTAACAAGAACCCAGTCACGCACTGCGAGCGAAAGAAGGGCTGGGAAGCCGGGCGTGCCAGTAGCATGTCCGCCAGTGCAGCGCTCTGTGCTCGGCCAGGTTCCATTACAGTCGCAGTGGGGGTCAAGAACACAAGTCGCATTCTTGCAGAAGGTCTTTGGATGGTACAGTGCTGGTGCTTCCTCACGAAAGTCCACGTGGAGAGCCTTTCCATCCAGTGGCTTGTAAAGCATAACACCTCCGCCACTGATGGAGACATGCTGCGGCTCCACGACTGCAAGCATAAAGTGCACTGCGAGGGCTGCATCTACTGCATTGCCGCCTCTCTCCAAGATGTGTGCTGCAGCTGCACTAGCCTCTGGATGCGACGTGGAGACCATGCCATGCCGGCCACTTACAGACCCGTGTTCAAACTGGTCTGCAGCTGCGGCCGCAGCAACAAGAACCAAGAGCCGCCACATCTCGGTAAAGGAGTTTGATAAGTTGCTCGGACGCTGCTTGAGATCAGTTGCGGGTGTCGGTTCATCGGCAAGAAAAACCTTAATTATGGCATCACGCAATCGCCCAACTTCTATCATGGAGGCAGTCGCAGCCCAAATCCCTGAGCCCTCCAACCTGACACAAAAGCCACCGAGCATCGCAGGCCCCTTAAACACACGCTGAAGCCTACACCCGTCAACACGAAACTGCAAACAGCAAGCACTACAGCTCTGGACCGGCGCCACACGGGTAGTTGTCAAAACTAGGGTCCCTTTTTGGGTCCTTACTATGCACCTAAAATTTAGGGTACCCAAAAAGGGACCGTAATTTTGACAACCACCCACATTCAACCCGTCCAACTCCGAACACTAGTTGATCCTAAAGTCTGCAACCTCCAGCTATTACGAAGTGTTTCGACCCCTCGTCCTAGTGCCCATGTGAGGAAGACAGACCCAAACCATAACAGCAAATCCTAAATAGCTACTTTGGACCCTTTGGGTTTTTTCGACCCCTGAACCGCTCTCTCTCTATACCTCTCTTAGGGATGATAAGGAATATCATTAACAGCCAGTCCGACCCTTTAAGAAAAAACATCTGAAGCCCTGGACCCCGAAACCCTAAACTCCTAAACCCTAAACCCCTCAACCCTAAACCCTAAACTCCTAAACCCTAAACTCCTAAACCCCTAAACTCCTAAACCCTAAACCCCTAAACCCTAAACACTAAACCCCTAAACCCTAAACCCCTAAACCCGAAACCCCTAAACCCCTAACACCCTAACCCCGAGACCCCGAGAGTGCAGCTCCACCTTGGAAAGCCTGCCAAAGCCATCCCTGAGCTGCTCCTGGGAGATTTGTCGGGGGCCCTTTCAAGGGTTGTATGAGGCTTTGTAGGGGTTTAGCCAGTGTTCAGGGTTTTTTTTATATATGGGTCCTTTTCCGTCTGCACTTGACGTCCGAAATTCCAGGTTTGGAGTGTTCAGGGTTTAGAGTTCGGGGTTTAGGGTTCTATAAGGCTTCTAGAAGGGTTTCATCTAGGGTGTTTTGGGAGGGGGGTGGATGAGATAGGGTTTTATGGGTTTTATGGGTTTTCGATCATGGTTTGAAGTTTTGCTACACGCCGATTGAAAGCCGTGGGAATGTTCAGGGGGTGCCCGACTCTTGGTGTTCTCTGGTTTTGCAGTTTCGGGTTTTGGGGTTTGAGGGATGCCAAACCGCCAAATCCTACTCCCTTAGCCCTATTGATCCGAATTCTCCCAAAACCTGAATCCTCACGCGGAGGCAATGGCTTGGGGGCTTCGGGGTCGAATCCGCACTGAGGTTTATGAGAGGGCCGTATTGAGTGCAGCGAACCCCAGAAAGTTGGAACATGGAGTTAGGATGGATAGTGCCAGGATACCCTCTGCTTTACCTTAACGGCATGAGGTCCAACTGTATGGCTTCTACTATAGGGGCTATCCGGGAGTACTACGTAAGACCAGTCTGTCCCACCCCAAAGAGGGGAGCCGGGGAGTCGGACCGACGGGCCGGCTGGGTTCGATTTCTTGCCGGACATCTTCGACCCCTATATTCCTACATTCACGGACATTCTTCTGGTCCCTGTCCCGCTGTATATGGGTAGTTCTCTATGTTAACCATGTTTTCGAAAAAGCCAAGTGACTTGGAAAGTTGTTCCGCGCCAAGAAACCACAGTATCGAACGGGGTGAGTTGTAGTAGTCATACTGCACGAAGAACTACATGACATGAGCAGCATCTGCAAAGCACTGGGTTAAGCACACCGCAACAAGCTCACCATTGCCATTAAAGATCAAGACTCTCAAGTGAAAGCAGCTGGCAAAGCGACGGTCCTCATTGATGATCAGCGGGGGCGAGCAGTGCAACAGCGGCGGCCGGAAGAGAGAGAAGAGGCCATTGTCAAACATCGCCTGCACGAAGTCCCCCAGAACAGTCCCAACTCCCAACGGTTGCCTTGAACCCAACCCTAACACCCCAAATTACAGAAGGAGAAGTCAAATTAAAGCAAACAGATCTAGACCCCTTCGCCTACAGGGCCTACACCCTAAACCCCAGAGCCTGGATACTTTCAACAGAGATGTCCCTCCCAGCAGCACAGCCTCTAAGGCAAATTCTCGCGTCAGCCCCCAAGCAAATCCCGAATCTCCAACCCTTATGAACCCCAGCAAAAATTACAATTTTAGCTGTTTCTTAGAGATTATAATAACAAAAAATGAAAAAAATCTAAGTGCCCCTATAAGCCCGAACTAAGCCCACAACCAAAGCGAAAGGATGCTTTCTAAGAGGCTGCTCGAGTTATAGGGGTTGGCTACTTAGGACGAGGGGTTACAGATTGGGTTTGGAGAACCCCCGAGAAGAAGCCAAACTTTCAGGCTTTTGTTTGTATTTTTGAAGGCCGTGCCTGTTGGCAGCGCATGCCTTCAACACCTAGTGTTCAATTTAGCGATTATAGAGTTCACGGCCGGAGCTAAAGCCGCTAATTACCCCGCACTTCGGAGCCCCATCCCTACAGCAAGGAACCCGGAGCTCTAATCCCTAATCCGCCATTCTAAACCCCAAGCCCCTAAACCCTGACTCAGAGATCCCAATACCCCTTAATTAAGGAGCATACCTTAAATTACAGGGGCCTTAACAGTATGGTTTTCAGGTATATTCCTTGATTCAGGGGTATTGGGATCTCTGGAAATTTTCCGAAGCCCCTAAACCCTGAACCTACACGCCCCGAGACCCCTCCGGCCTTTCGTAGGCTTTGCACTGCCGGCGGAGATGGCTCACCCAAGCGCTGGACGGCCTCAAATCTGGGTTCTTCTTAAGGAACTTTTTCAGGTGCCATCATAGGCATCTATGGTAAAATATTATGGTGTCCTTATTTTGGTAATTCGATAATTAAAACCCTTGACAAGGACTGCAGCTGCAAAATTGGGTTCGGGCATGTTGCACTCGAATAGGCACGCCCAAATGCAAGCTTCCAGCAGTGATTTTAGATGTATCGCCATCGACAGACCCAGCTACCGCACTAACCCGGGAACAACCCAGAGAGCCCAATACCCCTTAATTAAGGAATACGGCTTAAATTATATAGGGCTTCATATTATGATTTAAGCTATATTCCTTAATTCAGTGGTACTGGAGCCCCAACCCTAAACCCTGTAGATTCCTTTTGGATCCCCTAAGAGGAACCCTTGTTATTCCTTGAGTAAGGGGTATTGGGCTCTCTGGGAACACCTGACATGCAGCAACCCTGCGGCACCTGTCCGATGGGGGTTTGCAGGTCCAAGCAACCTCGGCTGCGAGTCGAAACCCTACACCCTAAACCCTAAATCCCTAAACCCTATAACCCTAAACCCCTAAACCCCTAAACCCTAAACCCCTAAACCCTAAACCCCTAAACCCTATAACCCTAAACCCTAGAACGCTCGCGAGCGACCGCGAGGGAGTTTCGGACTGCAAAGCTCTCGTAAAACCTACTGCTCGGAGCACTGAATTACAAGAACCTGTACGAGGCTATACTACAAAGCACTGTTACTCTTGGTGGCGACCGTGGTGATGTCGATGTTGAAGTTGGTGCCCATGTCGATGTGGGTGCGTTGCTGTTGATGTTAAGATCCTATCCACACAAACTTACGACATACTCCAACCATCCGCGCGGAAGGTTTTTCACAACGCTGCGATCTGGGTTCCAGGAAATTTAAACCCACTTCATTACATGAGTTTCCAGGGCTCTGCCTTCAGACCTACACTCTTGGTTCCAAGGGTAAAAGAAAGGACCCTTAATAAGGACCCATAGGTATATACACCCTTAGTATAGCTACTATATACCCATTATATAGCCCCTTATAGGGTAGGGGTCCCCATTAGGGGTCCCTCCTTTTCCCCTTTGATTGGTGGGCTTCGGAGATTCAAGGCATTAGGGTTTGTTTGGTTTTCTCCCACGGCCTTGCGGATTCCCCCTTCCTTCTGGGTGGTCTCAACATCTTGGGCTTCAAAGGCTGGGGGCTTGGGGAGAGTGCTTTGGGGGCCCTCATTTAAAGAATATGTAAGGTTTTGGGGCGAATTAGACCATCATTACAATAAGGAGCCACAAAATTGAATGGGGTAATTAAATAGGCCCCGATATTACAAGGATCTTCAGTTCGGGTTTGGGGTTTGGGGCTGAAACTGACAGAGATGGGAGCGATATAAGTATACTAGTTACTACTAGGTAGTACTAGTATTCATACTAATACAAAACATGAAGACAAGCGGGCAAAAATCTAAGATGAAGTTGCCGTCGAGGCACCAAAAAGGCCCACCGCCCGGGCCTCACACGGCAGATACGATAAAGCCCGACAGTTGTATGCAGCTGCTCGTGCCTTTCGTCTCATACCATTACACGAGTCCCTCTCAATGGACGTTGAAACACCCCCACACAGTGGCAGTGGTAGTGGTAGTTGTTATTGCTATTATGTTGTTTGTATTATTGTATTAGTGTAGGAGGCCTTGGCGAAATGATGGCCTGGTCTCCCCGCATAAGCGGTTTAGCAAAGCACCCTTAGCCTTCAGATAGCCGGGCCTCATCCAAAAACCCTAAACCCTTAACCCCAAACCCCACACCCTAAACCCTCGCGCCATGCAATGGGTCCCCTAAAGCTTTTCTGTGGTTTCGGGACACCTGCTTCCCACAAATAAATCAGGTTGGAAAGCTTTCCATTAGTGGGTTCCCCAGACTCATCTTGGAGTGCCAGTACTTAACAATGTTCATGGGGACCGTGGTTTAGAGCAATCCACGCACGGAATCTGCTCTTCCTGCTGCCACGGCTGCCCGCGGATCACATTATTCAGTACACTGTCATAAAGAATATAGAAATAGAACCGTAATGAAGAATCTTGCAAGTCCGTCGCCAAACATCGCAGCACACCCCTGAAACCGACACGCCTCCCCACACACCCTTTCGATGCCTGTCGCACGGAGGCATGCTTCAGCGTCAGTCTCTGAAGCTCCTCTTCCAGTCGGGGCAGGAAGGATGTGAGGCAGTGTTCTGGTCTGCGATTGGAGATCTACTACGATCTGATGCACGAGCCTGGGGCCGCGGCGAAGCACTGAATCCCTGAACCCTAACTCAACTCTAAGAAACACTAAACCCTTTCAACAGACAACCCGAAGCCCCAAACTCTAGCTAATCGCTAATCCCTGAACCCTGACCCCTAGCGTACTCCCCGACACCCCTCAATCCTAATCCCTTAGCCCTGTAACCTACCCCCCCCACCCCCAAAAAAAAGAGTGTAATGCCTGAAACTCTGCTGTCCTCCAGCATGACAGGCTCCAGGTTCCTCACATTCTCAAGCACGTTCTCCTGCAACTGGGTGCGTAGCTGCGCAACAGCCAATACATTTTGTACAACTATTGTAGTTACTATACATTACCATACTCACCATAGTGATGGTAGCTTTTGTAATCATTTAGTTGATATATAATGGTTACTATAGTTGTAGTGTATGCGTATTATTGTTTTTATTCACTGTTCTCAGTACTATGAAGATGATGATGGTGATGATGATTATGGTTTTGCTACTATCATGGTCATTAGTGTCATTATTCTCAGTGTCAGTGTTACCTATGGCATAGTTCTGAGCAGCATGGCACCATACACCCTGCTGGTAAGCGTGACTGCAAACCCTCACGCTCCAAACCACGCCATCGATACAATCCCACAGACTTTAACATCTTGTTCACAAGTAATGCACGACTTAAAGAAGAATGGCAGAATGGATAGCCGAAATCAGATCCTGGGCTGCACCTGGATCACCCATATGGGGGGAACATGGCAGAACATTCCAGAGAAGCGCAGAAAACCAGAAGGAAATCTTATGCACAATGAAATGCTCGGGAACAGATACCTGAAGTTCCCATCCAACATTTCAAAAGGGAAGCCCGGAACAAACTTCTTGGCTTAGTCTTCCTGTGACCTGATTGAGCTGTTGCACTAGATGTCATCCGGGCAAGCATGCCAGGGACGAGCCTTCAGCACGTACTTCACAGTCTCGTAGGCGCAAGCCAGAGCCACCTGAGCCGCCGTTGAGGGTGTGAGGGGTGGCGGGTTACAGTTTATACTTCTAAATACAGGCGGCGCAGATGGTGCAACTTTCGATCTAGGGGGTTCGATGCTGCTTCAATCTGACTCCCTTAGAGGCTGCAGCTCCATCCAGGTGCTGTGCTTGAAAGTTACATGAAGTAAGGTCACACGGCGAAATCTTCATAAGCGTCCCAAAAAGTTCTGAGGCTTCCAGGATCCGTCAGAGATATGAGCATGCTGGCCAAGCAGCTGGGTGGGCATGGAACGTGGAGCCCCAGCCAATGGGGTGCGTCATGAAGTAATCCTTGATCTTCTGTCGGACCTCGGATCGAGTTTGAATTCGGGCGGGGTTCCATATACAAATATATGTATATGTATATATATATATACACATACATACATACACACACACACAATCTCATCTATATATATATATATATATATGACTCTGATGTATATATGTATGTGTGTGTATGTATATATATATATATATATATATATATATAGGTATATACATATACATACTTACACATACATATGGGACTTCTCCTGTAAGTCGCCAATTTAGGGCTCCGCGAAGACCAGTTCCACTCGGCAACACCCAAACGAACTAAATCTGCAGTAGACCTGGAAATCTTCAACCATGCACTCCTGAGGCCTAAACTTCTAAACCTAAGACGCAAACCCACCAATCCCAAACTCCTACACCCTCTGCACCCCAAATCTTTAAGCTCCTTAAATCCCTTCACAACCCCATTGGGTTCCACATTTCGAGAATCAGAAAATGAGAATTCTAAGGAGCCACCCCTAAACCCTAGACACCTAGACGCCTAAACACCCAAAATCCAAAACCCTAAACCCTGGACCCTAGAACCCCATAAACCCGAAACCCTTTAGCCATTCACAGGGCCTTAATAATTATTATAGGGTTTTGCCCAAAGAGCATACGTAATTATTAAGGCCCCTATACTAAACCCATAATACCCCTGATAGTAATCCTTATAGACACCTTTAAAAGGAGCCCTTGAAAGGAGCCCTATAAGTAATTCACAAGGAACCCCCCATGTTAAACGCTTGGGGAGTGGCTCCGACCATGGAAAGCGGCATGAACGAGGCGGTGAGGCCCTTGGCGGAAGTCACGATGTCCGGCACAACACCTGCAATTCAGGGGAGAGACAACGGGGGTTTTTAGTTTGGTTTAGTTTGGTTTGGGTACATGATGGAGCATTTTAAGTTGGATGTTAATAATATACTCGGGACTGTAGTTATATGAGTGCTCCGACCCTTTCTTAATTTAGAGCTTGGTTTGGAACTTCCCTTTGCCGGCCTTCGAAGTGTTGGAAGCCGAAGAAGTGGCCGGTGCGGCCAAAACCCACCATGACCTGACAACCGGTTAGAGTTTGGGGCAAAGGGTTGGGGGTTTAGGGTTTGACGGTTAGGGCTTCTGGAATTAGGGGTTTAGGGGTTACAGTTTAGGGCTTTTTGGGATTTTTGTTCGAAATCGAAAATCCATTGCGGGGCCTGGCCTCGTCGCAAATGAGCAGGATCTCGTACCTGGCAGGGTATGTATGTACGTACGCATGTGAACATGCTCTATCTACCTATCTGCCGATCTACCTGTCTGCGTATCTACCTACCTATCGATCTACCTATCTATGTTACTATCTGTGTGTCTATCTATATGTATCTATCCATCTATATCTACCTATTTACCTATATACCGATCTACCTATCTATTTACCTACCTACCTATCTACCTACCTACCCACCTGCAAAGCTATCTATCTACCTACCTACCTTCCAGTCTATCTATCTACCTACCTATCTAACGATGCACCTATCTATCGAGAGTCATATGGATGGATCGTGGCTGCCCTGTGAACTCCCCGAAGGCTCGTTTCAAACCGCTGCTTCTCGCAGGACCTTACATGAAACGTCTGCACTTGCATGCTGATTCCTATGGCCAAAACGTCGGAATGAACTGACGGGCACTCTGATGTACACCTGGCGACGTATCTGATGTCACGGAGCGAACTTGCAGTGCGAGACAAAGGTCGAGCAGAGGGCACTTGTCACAAAGAGCTCGGAGACCCTCCATGTATCCCTCGGGTGGGACCAGGACACCACCAGCACCCACGATGCTTTCCTCAGCCGACTCTGAAAGAGTCATGGCAGGCAAAGGGTGGGCATGGAGCTAAGCTTCGGGATGGCTGCTGTCCACATCACAAGCCAGCAAGACATCGACTACTATAGGAGCCTTCAAAATTACAATAGGGTTTTGGGGCCCAATATACTATAGTAATAATAAAAACAAGGAACCCCAAAATAGTACTGGTAAATCTTGAGAACCCTAAAGTGTCAAAGCAGCAAAACTTGTGCACACCTGTCTGTCAACAGTCTTCTGGTGGATGCAAAGGCTCAACCAGGACGGCAGCAATGGTCTCAGGCCCTTCAGCCAAGATTTGGTCCTGCAAGGCTTAGGGTTTAGGGTTTTCGGGGGCGCACTCGCTGCATCAAACTCGGCAGCCTACACCAGCCGGGGCGAAGCAAGCAGGCTTACAGTCACTCAGTGGCAGTAGTAACTCTTCCTCGAGGCAGGCCAGAGTTCGCTGTGTTGCCGAGTAGTCTGTGGTGCCCCAACTGAAGCCGTTCGGCTGTGGGTTGAAGAACTTCACGAAGCCTGAGTCAGGACTCAGGCTTCAGGGCTCACCAAAATGCTCACGAAACGACTGCAGCTGCTGCCACTATGCTATTACGAGTTTTATGAGTACTGGTTACAATGCCGATGACGACTACGACGCCGAACAACTCCACCACCACCACCACCACCACCACCACCACTACACATTTCCATCTCGTAAAGCCACTCTGAATGCGCACTTCAAGCCTAAAACATGCCTAAACCCTAAACCTCTAAACCCCTAAACCCCTAAACCCCTAAACCCTAAACCCTTATCCCTAAACCCTAAACCACCATGGCGCCGTTCTGCCCGCTCTCCGCGAACTTCCGGCGGAAGTCGCCCGTGGCGCCCAGGGAGGAGGCCGAGGCGCCATGGTAGGACCTCATGAGCTCCGGCTTTTTGGTTTAAGGTAGAGAGGTTTAGGGTTTAGGGGTTTAGGGTTTAGGGGTTTAGGGTTTAGACTTTAGGGCTTTGGGGTTTTAGGGTTTAGGGTTTAGGGTTTAGGGGTTTAGGGTTTAGGGGTTTAGGGTTTAGACTTTAGGGCTTTGGGGTTTTAGGGTTTAGGGCTTTATGGTTTTAGGGCTTTGGGGCTTTGGGGTTTTAGGGTTTAGGGTTTAGGGTTTAGGGCTTTGGGGCTTTGGGGTTTTAGGGTTTAGGGCTTTGGGGCTTTGGGGTTTTAGGGTTTAGGGTTTTATGGTTTTAGGGCTTATGGGTTAGGGTTTAGGGGTTAGGGCTTAAGGGTTTGGTGCATTTTTGCCTCTCTGCTGTCGGGTTCGAGCTTTCTAAGATTTAAGCAGTTTGGTCCCCAAGATAGTATGGCACCCTTAATTAAAAAACGGACCCCGAAGGGACCCCAGTTTAGAAAACTATACCAATTTAAGAAGTTAGGGTCTAGGATTCCCTCCGATGCAAACTGGACGGAAGCGAGATACCGCAACTTCGGGAAGCGATCATGGCGGTTGGCTCAGAGATTCCAAAACGGATGTGGATAATATGAGGGGCCTGAATAATCTGAATAGGGTTTGGGGAGTATACTACAGAAAATAAATGTGCATCACTATAGTAGAGCATCAAGAAATACCCTTGGAAATTACTTGTAATTATAACTTCCATAACACGCCTTGCCCAAAAACCCTTCACACGAAAACGTCGTGCCTGTACTGTGTGAGGATCTTGTGCTTGCCCGTGTACAGGCGTGCGAGGCGGATAGCAGCCTGGACAGTAGTGCCATGTCATGTCATATATTATAACTATATACTATATGCTTACAGTATATATCTACTAGATGATATAACATGTATAGTATCTATCTATCTATATATATATATATATATATATATATATATGGGTGGTTGTCAAAATTAGGGTCCCTTTTTGGGTACCCCAAATAGCAGGTGCCGTATTGCATTGAGGATCCAGAAAGGGCCCTAATTTTGACAACCACCCATACTGATATTGTTTATATCCATGTACCTACTTGTTACGGATCGACGGTTTACGAGTTTTGGGCTTGGGGAGCTACGGAGTTGTAGGTTGGATCGCGGCGAGACGTAGACAATCAATGAAGGTACGACGAACGGCAGTATAAGGGCACCGAGATCTTGCTTCGGGATGGCAGACGACTAGAACCATGCCTGCAACCAGGATCCCCTAAACCCCACATCAGACTACCAAAACAATCGCATCGCCAGGGCTCAGAGCAGAAAAAGGTCTGACAAGGGTCGTGCTTCCAGAGGTTCCTAGGCGACGTGTGGGTAGTAACTTACCCTAGGGCTCTGATCTCATATACTAAGGCTTTTCGGCTCAAAGGCCATACTATATGAGGCCTTTGGGCTATTTTGATCCCCAGGGGTTAGTAAACCCAAACTTGAAACCCAACCTCCAAGCAAAAAACCCAGACTTTACAGCAAAATTTCAGCCTCACTGCTAAACTATGCGGGGATTAGGGTTTACGGTTTGAGAAGGGTTAGGGTTCGGGACTTCTAGCCGGCCAAAAGCCTAGAGCCTTCGAAAGCTCCCCAGCCGAGACGCCTCGTTTGCCTCGCCTCCGCCACTGGGGAAGAGGAAGCCTACGGAGGATTTCCGCGCAGTGTGGAGGGGTCTGGGGTTGTTTCTGGGTTGATGGCTTAGGGCTCTAAAACCTAAACCCTCAACCCGGGGTTTGGGGTTGAGGGTAGATCCTCATCACAGACCATGCAACTGAATTGTCCAAAGCGTTAGGGGCTTGAGTCCGGTCAAGGCAGGATAACGGCCTGCAGAATCAAGATAGGGGTTCGGGGTGCGTAATGCGGGTTTGGGGCACATTATGCTGCAGTGTCACCCAGAGGAGTAAGATTCGCAATCAGGCAGGCTTCTTGAGCAGCCCTGCTTAAATTACTAGCCCGTATGGTCTCCCCTGTAATAACCCTCATAATATCTGACCCCTCAATGCGCCCCGGCAGCTTCATCTGCCCTAATTACAACAAGAGGACCCCCCGAATCCCCATCCGCTACGAGGTTCTCGTTTAGAGAAGCTTTCGAAAGAGCTGCCGAGACTGTTTGCTTTTGACTCGGGAGCGGGCAGCATGCCAAACCCTCTAAACCCTAAACCCCCAACCCCTGAACCCTAAACCGTAACGTTCTCTAGGTGCAGGTTATACGGGGGTATATACTTTGCAGGATTTAGGCCTCCGTGGCTATGCTTTCAGGCTCAAGCATTAAATGTTGACGCACGCCATAAAAAGCCCTTATGATAGTCCCCAAATAAACACTACCATAATAATGTGAAACTACTCTGCAATACCATTCCGCAAACATCCGACAATACTGGTCCTGTTTTGATCATACAATTGTAACAAGGTAGTAAAGTATACTACAGAAACCGTAAGAACAACTAATATAGGGGCCTTAATCATAAGGAACCCCCAATAATATTACTTTGGTGGCTCCTTACCATAATCATAGTATAAACCCAAAATCCTAGTTTGGGGCGGGGGTTCCTTACTATAGATATAGTATTATAGTATAATATACCCAAATTCTAATTAGACCCTGGGTCCTGTCAGGTCTCCGGGGCAGATCTCAGCCAAAAGCCTGGCAAGAGGCAGCGAAGGGCGGCAGTCGATTCTTTAGGCAGCTGCTGGCATTAATTCGCTAAGCTTTTTTTGTTCTTTATCTTGTTTTGTTTAGGGGCCGTTTTCTTATTTGAGCATCCAGAAGCTGGCCAGGGTTTAGGGTAGTAGGCTTTGGGATTAGAGTTGAGGGACTCGCGCTCAGGGTCGACATGCAATCAAAGATCCTGAAGACTTAGTAGAACGCTTATCCGGCAATCCCTGCAGGAGTGGCACAAACATTGTGCGACATCCCGACCGGTGCTTAAGCAGCTGTTAGTGCTAATTTGTGCTGCTTGGACCCGCATGCCACTGACATGCGGGAGTACTTGGAGGCTTGGAGGTTCATGGGTAGTTATCAGGAGGGTGATAAGTAGGGTAACTATACTTATAACCCCATATTAAGGGACTTATAACCCTACTTATAACTACCCCCTGAACCTCCAAGTGCCCTATGTGAAACTCATTCGTTTTGTTCTTTTCACCTCGCCAGTGCTGCTCCTCACGAGTTGGATTTGAGCGACTAGGATTGCAGGTTGGAGATGCTGGCAAACAGTACCAGTATGACGTATGAGCATTCAAACCAATACCTGAACCCCCCAAAGTAGCTAAAATAATGGCCCAATACCTTCAAAAGGCTTTTATTCTACATACTTTTGGGGTCCAGGTACTGGAAGGAGTACATTGCAACATGCGCAGATTGGAGAGCTCAGGACTCAAACCAGGACTACATTTGAAGCTGAGACAAGCGCCAAAGAAGACTAGCAGCGCAGGATACGGAGGCCTTTCAAACTCAACAACTAGGGCCCCACTCCAAAACATGCTGAACGTCCTGAAACGCTCTAGGCGGACATTACTTGCACACCCTTCCGGCAATTTCCTGAGTTACCTTTTCGACCTCCTCGGTATATGGGGGGCTGCAGCCCTGAACTCGAATCAAATGGCCTCGATGACCTCATACAAACCGTTTCGCACTCGCCCCTTTCACCGTACTTGAAAATCAATGAAGTCCTTATAACACCCTGGAATGCACGCATAAATCTCTTATGAAACCTTATCTTCACGAGATGCCCGACATACTTCTTCCTTGTTTTATCTACAGCAGATAGTATAGAGTAGAGGACTTGATAAGTAGGATAGGGTTTCGGAGTATATTATGCTCTGACTACAATAACAGTAAGGAACCCAAAGAATGCTATTGTTATCATTCCGACGTCTACAGCAACAGCTAAAGTGTGCCTTGTACTCACCCACGTGGGGTCCCTCGTTGTATCCCTTCAGAATCCAGACTCAAAACCCTCAACCCCTAAACCCCTAAACCCCCAACCCTAAACCCCTAAACCCTCAATGCCTAAACCCTCAACCCCTGCACCCAAACCCCTAACCCAATCCCTATACCCTAAACCCACAAAACATCCCAAACCCTCCCCCTCAACCCCAAAACCCTCAACCCCTAAACCCTGAACCCGAAATCCCCAAACCCTGAACCCGAAATCCCCAAAGCCTCAACCCCTAAATCCCTAGACCGATTGCCACTCCCGGGCTTCGCAAGCTTCGCCCTTACTGGAGCCAACCCGAGGCCGCCATACCTGACGGATTTCTGAGGGTGTTGCTTTTTGTTTTTAAGGGTGTCGGCTTGAAGGTTTTAGGGTTTAGGGCATCGGTTCTACGACGGGTTCCATGGGTACCTGACGGATTCGGGGAGGGTGGGCTTCGGTTTTAGGGCTAGGCGTTTAGAGCTTCGGGGGTTTAGGGTTCCGGGTTTAGGGGTATAGGGTCGGGGCATCCAAGAGCCCCTTCCAGTACCAAGCCTCATAGGCCTCGAAACGGTTAAGGTTTCGGGCTTTTAGGGTTTAGGGGTTTAGGGATCAGGGGTTTAGGGCAAAGGGGTTGAGAGTTTAGGGTCTAGTTGAGGCAGGGCTTCGGTTCTACCAGAGCTTCTGGGCGGTTTAGGGTCAATACAGCACCCAGGGGTTCAATACTGTTCTACAAGTGATCCTGTAGGTTCCCTTTAGGTTTAAACAAGCTCTACCTACATCAAACTCCCCATATGGTCGTTGTCTGAACAGAGCCGTAAGAAGGCTTGCAAAAGTAGCCGGAAGCATAGAAGGCAACATCCCTAGGTGTGTAATTTAGCTTGCTAGAGCTAAGCCGGGCGGCACGTAAGGCAGCGAGTCCAGTTGCTCGTTGATCCCTTGCTTGATTACTTCCTCAGAGGAAGCGGGGATACTTCGCTAGAACGCAGGTCCAGAGTTTGGGTTCTTATTGGTGATGGCTGATTTACGGTTTGAGGCTGGGGACCCCTACCCTATAATGGGCCATGTAATGGGTATATAATAGCAATATTATATAAGGGATCCTATTATAATTTAAGGTATATTCCTTAATTAAGGGGTTTTTGAGGCTTCCCGGACTTCTGGTTGACGATGAAGTCAAAGCATGCGAGCGAGGCAAACCCTGCCGCTCAACCGGGCTACTTAAAGGATCATGGGACGTAGTAACTAGGGTTATAATGTAGGGTTCTTTAAAGGGATCTATAGGATTTAGGGTTTAGGGTCTACTTAAAGGATCATGGGACTTAGTAACTAGGGTTATAATTAGGGTAACTATACTTGTAACCCCAAGTAAGGTACTTATAACCTTACTTACTAAGTCCCATGATCCTCCAAGTACTGTCCGAAACAGCAAGCGCTTCGCGGGCATCAACAGCGTAAATCATGGGCATCGGCATCCTCCTGCTCCTCATCGTCATCAGCACCATCATAAACATCACACCACCACCGTTCACAACCATCACCATCATGTCGTCATGTTTATCATCATCACCGATATCATCATCACAATCACGACATCATCACTGTCACGCCAGCAGCATCACCATCACTATCGTCACCGACAACACCATTGGCAAAACCTCCATGCATCCATCCATCCGTCCGTCCATCTGTCCATCCATTCATCCATGCATCCATCAAGAAGACAAGAGCCCTTCTCTGCCATAACCATCGACAGGATAGCAGTGGCCGTTGTCCCCAGCAGCAGCACCACTGTGAGCACCAATGTCGCCATAATGAGCTAGATGATAACCGCAATGGAAAGTCATTTCTTACATCGTTGAGAATGGTTGCCGAGTGGAAAATACGGAATACATACTTAAGTGAATCTGTTGATCAGTACATAAACAAGTTCATAGCTACATAATTAAATTATACAAGTACACAAATGTAACCAGCTGTGTATATATATATATATATGTATATGAACAAACAAAAGGACTACTCAATGTATACATACATATGCGTAAAACTGTATATATACATGCTACATGATGTGATTGAACCAGTGAGTAAACTCTATACAAACAGACAATCAGCAAACATATAGAACATTATTCTGTATGTGCACATATATATATATATATATATATATATACACGTACATATATCTATACATATACACATATATGCACATACAAACACACTCTCGTTGCAGGCTCAATATCAGAGCCAACGAGAGCAGTCTGGTATTCAGTTACGACTCGGGTTGGAAACGATGCCCACATTGTCATTCATCGGCGTATTTGTAGTGTAGTCGTCGTCGCAGTAGTAGGCATGGTGGTAGGAATAGACATAGTAGTAGGGATTCCACCACCGCTCATATTGCTACTTCTCCTGCTCCCAATATTGTTCAGTCTCAGGGTCAGGGACAGTGTGCCCCAGATTCACACAAACTGCCTGGCTCGTCCAGTCCAAATACCTGGGTTGGGTCGAAGACTCTTGAGGCAAACACGCAACTCCAGCAAAGAGACTGTTCAAGATGCAGAGACATAGAGGACTCCAGGACACACAAAGCGGCTTTGGTGGCTGGAGCCAGCCATTTCGTCTGCAACCTTTCTACAATCGCTTCTTTGGGTTTATGGCCTCGGGTGCCTATACTTCATGCTGACAAAGCACTTCTTGCCGTTCGTATCGTAGAGGTAAACCCCCTCACCACGCTCAATCACTGGCAAGGCCTGAACGATGAACGAACAAGGTGGTGGAACTTTTAGACGGAGTCAGGGCTTCGCTGGGGTTCTCAGCGTGTCACTGTTCTCAGATATACGCAGGTGCCATAAGTGACTTCTCATGGTATCGGTAGGATGCAGCATAGGCCCATACAGTCACAGCCCGTGACTCATACAAGTCCGGCTCAACCGCCCAGCCTTTCCTGTCCGCTCGGAAATCGCAGCCAAGCCGTGCAGTGCTTCGGCGGCTACTAATTACATGGACACCGAGACTCACCGAGAATAGCGAACATCAGGAATATTTTATCATTCAGGGCTTTAGGATTTGAGGCTGCCAGAATTTACATGACAGCGCACGAAACGCTCTTTGGCCTTCACCGGATTGCTCGCTGTCCAGGAGAGCATCACCTAAGATGTGACAGTTCACGCTTTGGGCCAAGAGGTCAACAAGGTTCTCCAACAAATGCAACTCTCGAACCAGCTGCGCGTAGGACCGCTCATAGAAATTATCCTGAACTCTACGCACACAGGCATCCTTAAGCCCTATAGCCTCCCACTCCCAAATGAAGGCTCGGCCCCTTGAGGCTCAAGACTCTACACCGTCAGCATCCGTCAGCCCTAGCCCAAAGACTCCTAGGTACTGTTATGGGGGATACTTCCCTAAATCATAATAGTAATTCCTAACATAGAAACCCTGCATTCTACTATATACGTACTTTGGACCCCTTGGGCAGAGTATCAACCCTACACACCGACTGCGAAAAGCCACATGTTCGTCGGCGGCTTCCCGTAGTTCGGCTGCAGACCTTGACGGAGGCAATGCAAGGTCTGGTTAATATGACGGTTCTTATCGTTTCTGCTACTCATACTTTGGTCCTGCGATTGATTTGTCTGGTTTTTAGTCGTCGTCGTTGACGTCGTAGTAGTGGTAGCACCAAAACTACTGCTGCAGCTGCTTATCTACTACAGTGACTACTTTGTACTTCATAAATACAACATGAGCAAGCAACTTTCTAGGCAGAACCAGTGACTCTGAACAGTCTGACATAGCAACAGCGAAGAGATTGTGCAACAGGTCAAGAAGTATGAAACCAGGCAGGCAGAACATGAACGTGCAGCAGTTCTTCCAGAGTTTTGCGCTCACGCAGAGCAATGTCTTCGTCAAGCAAGCTAACACGACATGTGGTCTGCAGGATACTGCTGTCTAGCAGATTCCGTGAGATGCTCAGACACTGGTCGTACTGAGGCATTCACCCCCAAGTATCCCAGTGTTGCACCTGTTGCCACTCGGTCTATGTTGTTATTCCTACTATTTGCTAAAGTTGCCCTGGCCGGGCCGCTCCTCGTGTCACAACTATTGCTTGGAAAGCCAGCAGAAATCATGCCAAGGCACCATTCGGAGCGCCAATGACACTCCGAGGGCTTGCCGACGGCATTATCCTCGGTTTCAGAAGTTGGCGATTAGGGTTTCGGCATTCGGGTTTGGGAGCACATGAGAGGCTAGTTCGGATTATGGCTATCTTAATGCTGGTTCTGCGTGATTCAGTGTGATGTCTCGCCCTTCCGAGCTCATCTTTTCATAGACAGTTAAGCAACGGTTTCTGTCCGCAACATGACGGCCACCCGCAAGCAGCAAATTTCGAATGTTTTCTCGACCCGCGCCTCATGCCAAAAAACACACACGGCCTGAGCATGCACTTCGCAAAGTACTGCAACCACATCGTACAGTTGTTGGAAGAAAAACTCACATCCTGCGAGTCTACCCATGAACAAATAAAACATGAAAGCGCACTCTGATGAAAGCTCGGCCGGGCGCAGAGGTGGAAAAGCAATAAGCCAGACAGACTAGATAGCTATGTAGACAAGACCGGACCGCACAAGCAGCAGGAGAGCGGAACAGTGAATGACGCAAACCACACAGCCAAGCAACACATAGATTCATAGATCGATAAGCACCAACCGTCACCAACCTGCACCGATCCGTGGCTGGCTCCATGTCGGCCAGGAGTCTTCGGTCGGCATCGGAAGCTGCTCATACTGCTCGCCGAGATAGCGCGCGTTTACCTGGCTTCGTGTGCTTAATCGATCCGATCCACGGATTCAAACTCGCAAGCCGTTCTGATCGAATTCGAAGGAACGCCACGAAACGTCTGCTGGCTGCTGACGGCTGAAAGGGCCCCTATCGTCTCGTCAAGATGTGGCAGTCAGTCTACTGGATTGGTGGAACGAGGGACTCTTTGACGGGTCGAAGGATGGAGGAGAGTTGGAGGTCTTGGGCAGCCCGTATATACAACTCCACTGAAAGCCTTTCCTCTTCGCATGTTCAGAACATATTCCCGACTCTGCAAGCTTGGCATCAACCCTCAGCGCCAGATGCTGCAGCCGGAGCAGAGAATTATATCATAGGCTTCTGCAGGTACATGCAGCATCCCCACACAACCAGAAAGCGGTTCGTGCTGGAGGCACCCATGGAAAGCCATCGGCACCAACTGTGCTCGAAAGCCTGCATTCCGACCGGGACGTGTAGGCTGCGTGTGTGGAGAAGGAGATGACAGAATGGCTTCATAGTGCTGGACTGACTTGCATTATGTCATGACGTTGAGTTCTAATTGAGCGCTTGTCTGCGGCTCGCACACATGTCACTTCGTCTTCGGCTACTGCGCTGCTACTACAACTACTGAACCGCTACCGCTGCTGTGGCTTCCGGTGCTCCTCATCCCACTGATCCACCGCACGACGACCACTGCCAAATCATACAAATGATCTTAGTTTATAGGGGCCAAATCATTAGAATAGGGTTTTGGTTATAGTAAGGAACCCACAAAATAGTATTGGTAAGTATTTAGGCCCCGAGATTACAGGATCCCGCCTTCCCCAGGTGGTCATGCGCCGCTCAGCATTCTGAGATCCCACCTCTCGTTCCGCTTGTCTTGTTGAGACTTCGTGTTTCAGGCCCGAAACCCTAAACCCATGGTTGGCCTTTTTCGACTTCTCACCTGACCAAGAATATCAATCAAGGTTGCCCAACGTTTTTCCTACATTATGTCGATCGGGCAAGCGATTCAGTCGCAACTGAAACTTTCCGGAAGTAAGGCATGGTCAAAGCTGAATGAGAGCTAGAAAAGCGCGCAAGCCATCCAAACGCGCCTGAGGGTATATAAAGTAGCAGATGTCAAGAAGCATGGTACGCAGCAAACCATCCACATCTTTGGCAGTTCCCCAAACCTCAAGAGCAGAAACACCCTATTTAAACCCTACGCCCCAGAATCCCTAAACACCAAACCAAACCCATAAACCCTGAACCCCTAACTCATGATCACAGCCGGTCGAAAAGTCATCGGTAACCTTCTGAACTGCGGCTTTGAGTTTTGGGTGCCAGCTTTTCGGGTTCTAGAGATTTCGCCGGGTCATCTAGGCGGTGAGGGTTCGGGGCTTAGTGCTTGCAGGGTTTGGGGCGTTTTTGCTGTTGGCGAGGGTTGGGGATTTATAGGGTTTAAGATGGTCTAGGGTGTTGACGGTTTAGGGCTCAGGGGCTTCAGGATCTCTAGCTCTTCGGGCTCTGGATTGGGGATTTGTCGGGGTTTAGGGTTTACGGCCGTTTAGAGGGAGGTTCAGTTGGGGCTTCAGGGTTGGAGCGAGCCGGTCTGGGGAAATCTTCTTTGCAGAACTGACGGCTAGGTGGCCCTTTTTTCTCGGTTTAGGGTTTGGGGTTCAGGTCAGTAGTTAGGGAACCTTGAGCCTTGTGCCATAATCATGGAGCGCATACAAGAGGCATTTCCTTTCCCAACCCTGCCCCCTCGACAAGTTGATATCGGAACATCACACTCGGAGATGTGGCCTGTGCCGCATTCTGGGCCGCTTCAGCAAAGACCTGCTCAGCGAAGGATCTTAGGAGGGCTTGCAAGTGCATTGCGGCGGCAGCTTTTGGTGACGAACCGCATTTTCCACCTTCAACATTCAGGCTGCACACTGAGTTCGATGCCGTTCTCCATAGAAAGCTTCGGCTGCTGTTGCACCACTTGCGCGCTGTTGTTGCGAGTAGTTGTCGTGCAGTATTGTAGTGATTGTCCTTGTCGTTCTGGTGGTTGTCGTTGTTGTTGGTCCGGGTGATATCATTCCTTTCGTTGCATCGGCATGTGCTGCAGGAGCTGTTGCCGGTGCTGCGGCGGTGCTGGTGATGATGGCGGTGATGAAGTTGGTGGCGCATCAATGATAGCGGGGGTGACAGAGTAAGCAGCAAGAGGAAAAGGAAAACTGGGGTGTCCGATAAACTTCGGACGCCCGCATCCTCTGCAGTAGCAAATTTAAGTGTTTCGAATCCCAAGTCATGAAATCTAGAGGGCTCCCAATGTCATGCCCCCACAAATTTCAGGCGCAATTCGAGAGATCCAGGCTCTATCCAGAAATTGTCTGCTGCATCCCTGCACTGTCCGCCTTCGCTGCACGGCTGACCCGTCCACGAAACATGGCAGATCACACAAGGGGTCAGCAAAAGCTTTGAGCGACCAGAAAGCAAAAAAACAATATAATCCAGAAAACTATGCTCGAAACACTACATGCGTGATGTGTGTGCATGTGCTCTGCGGTTCTTGCAGGCACTTGGGCAGCTAAAAGCCGGCTCGACACACACGCAAGACAGCCACTTCTGCAGAGCGCGGTACGTTCTCTGATCTCCCCTGCTCTACTTTATTTACCACTTGCAATCGGCTCGTCTCGATGAAAGACGACATCCCGTTCTGCTTGATATCGGTACCAGGGTTACCCATAGGCCCCATAGTAGTTCCTTTTTGGGGCTCATATTTAGAATCCTATAAGGTAATCCCTAAAAGGAGCTACTATGGGGCCTATGGGTACCGTACCGTTTTAGGGCCTTTTGGATCCCAAAATAGTAGGATTCATATAAGGAATCCCAATAAAGGCCCAAGGTTTCTTAATCAGGTACCTTAGACCCTAAACCCAAGCCCCCCTAGACCCTAAACCCTAAACCCGGGCCTATGGGTGCCCTAGGCCGAAGGCCAATCCGTTCCCAGAGGCAGATCCAGAGCCCCCAAAATGGTCCCAAAGACGAAGCCGCTCCGAAGTTGACGCTACCCCGCTACTCCGCTTGAAAGCCTCAAGCCCCTAGGGATCTAAGGACTCATATAGAGTTCCTTTACAGGGATCTATAAGGGGTCCTTTAAAGGGATCTATAGGGTGTGGGACTCATATATTGGCCCAGAGACCATACTATGTCAGGCTTTTGGGCTGTTTTGATCCCTAGGGAAGGAAGAGAAGAATCCGATGTTGTCCTATGAAGACCTGTATACGGTGCTTGGACGACAAAGTTTCCAATGCGCATGTGCCGAGAAAACCCCGCACATACCCCCTACGAAGCCACATGCCCGACACTAATTTTCACCAAAACCCCAGCGGAAAATGAAGACTCAAACTAAGGACTCAAAGAGGTCTGACCGAAAAGAACACAAACCACAATCATAATCATATTGACAATCATGGTAACCGGAAATCATCATTATAATCATCACAAGCATATTAACTATACATTACCTATGGTCTCCATTGCAGTTCCTACCAGACATGGACGTTGCCGGCCGCACTGCTTCTGCCGCGCGTCGGATTCGGAGCCCGTGCGAGTTATACTTAGGATCCTATATAGTAGAAGCCAGAAAGTTGGAACATCAGACTCCTCGTGCCCTAAAGGTAAAGTATAAGGGATCCTAGCACTAATCCTCCTAAAGCCATGTTTCAACTTTCTGGCTTCTGCTGTAGGGTCACCCCAAGAAGGAACTACAATGGAGACCTACGAATCGTCATGGGAGTTTTCGAAAATAGGGGGGGGGCCCCAAAATAGTACCCTAAGTAGTAGGATCCTTAATTATAAGGCCCCCCAAAACATGGTACCCCTAATATTCGGAAACTCCACTTATAACCCTACTTATAATCTACTTACTAAGTCCCCTGGGCCTCTAAGTACGAATCGTCATCCTTATTATAAGGCCCCCAAATAAGGCATGGCACCCTTAATTTTCGGAAACTCCCTCATCATCAAGCAGAACGCCAACTCCGCAGGCCGCTGTTCCCCTAAGGGTCCAAGTACCCAAATAGTAGGGCTTCAAGGTCCAAAAACCATTCAGAGTACGGATTTTGGGACCTAAAACCCTACTATTTGGGTACTTGGACCCTCCCTCAACCCTAAACCCTAAACCCTACTATTTGGGTACTTGGACCCTCTGGGTTCGTTCGAGTGCCAGGCCCGTCCGCCGTGGAGGATACGTTCCAGGCGAAGCTCGGCCTGGAGACTCAGAGCTGAGGGGTCATTATTAAAAATGTCATGGCATGTGTGTATATACCTATATATATATATATATACATACACATATATATATATATGTATGTATACACACACACACATATATATATATATATATATATATGTATAAATACGTATATGAATGGGTAAATAAATAGACATGTGTATAAATATATATATATATATATATAGTGTGTTAGTTAGACTTATTTATACATATATATATATATATACATAAATATTAGATTAAGCGGTGGGTATACTACTTAGATGAGATATGTAAGAACAACTAAATATACGATCATGAAGATACATATCACTAGATTGAAAGTTCACGGGTTCACGTGGTTCAAATTGCAAAAGAATGGTTTACAGTTTAGGGTTCTAGTAGGGTTCAACAAGGATAAGGGTTCACAAAGGGCTCCAGCAGGGCTGGGATCTAGGTTCAAAAGGGGGTCTAGTAGGGCTCTAGCAGGGTTCAAAGACGGGTCTGGAACGGCTCAAGCAGGGTTCTAGTCGGGTTCAACCAAAGGGCCTTTAACAGTACAGGAAGGTTCAAAACGGTGCTAGACTCTGGGAGGAAGGAGCCTAGGGAACACTCGCTGCTAGCGCTCGGGAGCATGAGCGCGATGGACCGAGGCCGGGGGGGCCCTTGAGAACAATGTCGATTTCCAAGACGGGACCAGAAGGACACTGTGGATTATTCAATATGGGAGTTTCCGAACATTAGGGGTACCAGCTTTTTGGGGGCCCTTGTAATAAGGATCCTGTGATTTAGGGTGCTATATTAGGGTCCCATACATTCCATTTTGGGAGAAAGTTCACAAATGTTTTGGTTATTATCATAAACTAGGAGGTAACTGTTTAACTCCCCACTGCCTCCCGCAACTCCGATCCGCGACTCACGCACCTCAACAAGGCAAGCATTGGGCAAAGTGCTATTGAAAGCCTGCTTGTGAGTGCACGGTACGTTGAAGCACGGAAGCCGGCAGGGTGTGGGGAACTGAAAGCACTACATCCAGCTTCAAGCGAGACAAGCTCCACAGTGTCCGAAGCTAAATGAAGGGGCTTGAATAATTAGAACAGGGTTCTGGGGGTTCCTTATTATAAGATAGTATAAGTATAGTATTATGTACCCCAAACCCTGTTCTAATTCTTAAGGCCCCTACATTAGTCATTAGACATCGAAAGCCCTTGTGTTTCGGGCTACGAAATACATCGATATGAGATATAGCCATATAGCCGGCAGATGTGCTAGGTCCACACTTCTGTTCTGCCCTGGCCGAAGGCTTTCGGATGTTCAAGTGGTAGCCTTGTCAATCCCAACGGCAAACGCTGAAATCGAAGTCCTTCTCCCAAGCCTAAGATACCCTAAGGTAAAAGCCAGAAAGTTGGAATATGATTATCCTAAACCCTTCTAGGGTAAATTATAGGGTATCCTACCCTGAAACCATATTCCAACTTTCTGGAGTTCCCTGTAAGGCACTGACGACAGAATCCCCGGAAGCGGCAGGGTGGCGTCCGCAGGATTCGCTTGGGTGGCGTAGTAGGGAGCCTGGCCAACACACCGTTTTTCAGTTCAAGAAGCTTGTAGGAGCATGCCAAACTCGAAACCCGGAATCCGAAACCTTAGGCCTTAGATGTAGAGGGTTTTACAATCCCTGTAGCCTAAACCAATTTTCGCTTGCCTTGAAGGCATCCTCCCTGGCACAAACTACGGCGCTCTCTTTTGCCGTCGTCCCTCCCCCATCTTGCTTCCTTCTGCTTCTGATGATTCGCGCCCGACCCCTTACCCAACCCCCCCCCACCCAACCTCCCCCAAGCCCCCCTGTCATCCTCAACCCTAGATCCCTAAACAATCCTGAAGCCTCAACTTCAAATCTTAAACGCAACTCTAACTCCACCCCCCCCACGCTTAGCCGCGGGCTGGGAGGTCCGTGGCATTGCAAGGCTGTCCGAAGCTGAAGCCTCGCTGCAGGGCGGACGAAGATGCAGACTGGCGGTGGTGCTCGGAGGCCCAGGGAACGAAGAAAGCCGGTTAGAATAATCAGGGTCCCAAACGCAAACGACTCCTCCCTCAACCCTAAACCCTTACAACCCTCCCTCTGCACCTGACGGTGCAATGAGTCGAACGAGGCCACCCGGGCCCACCTGAGTCGGGTTTCGGTTCATCTAAGTGTGTGTGTGTGTATATATATATATATATGTATACATATATACATATGCTCGCACCCCCACCCCAAGACCTGCCGCGAGGTGCTTCGGCTAGCAATGGGTAGAACATGTAAGGACTTTTGGAAACGATGATATATGAATAAATACAATCATACATAAACAATGATATCATATATCGAGTATAAGGTCATGGGGGTGTGTCCATACATATATATATATATATCTATATATTTATACATATACCTATATACATATATATATATATAGAGAGAGAGAGAGAGAGAGAGAGACTACACAGGTCTAGACTACGTTCGTGGCTGGTTTTTTGGGTGGTGTATGTTGTGCTATCATGCGATGATCATATATAGAAGATTAGATGGACTATGCTCTCTGATTCAAGCCTCCATGTTGAGATTGGGGCCCCTGCTCGGGGTCCCTTGGACCCTCTACGCCCAACATCGTGAAACCTAAGCTCTTCAACCTGAAACTCCGAATCCTACACCGTAACTAGTTTGGCTTACGAGATTGGCTTCAGGGTTTAGGGATTTTGTGCGACATTGGCTCTAGAGGTTCTGTTGGTGCAGAGGATGTCGATGTTTCAAGGGCTTCAAGTTCAAGCTCGAAGCCTTGGACTTCAGGGTCTTAGGGTCTGAGTACCAGGGCCCAAAGAGGGTTTCTATAGGGTTTGGGGTTTAGGGCCTTTTTAATTATGGGAGGGTTCTATAAACACAAAGAGGTCAAAGGTGGCGTACTCAGCTACGTACTAAGGGGTTGTTACTCTCCTCAGGCTTGGATTTCGATTTAGGGTTTAGGCTTCGCAGGTTTAGCGGCTTTGGGGTTTAGATTTAGCGTTTTTGGGGTTTAGGGGTGTAGGGTTTTGGGGTTTTCGGGGCGTAAGCCTAGAAGAGTTTGGGATTTGGAAAGTTAAGGGTCTACATTGACGGTGTTGGAGATGCGGATGTGCGGTACTGTAGTACCTTTCTGAGGATAACCACTTCTGGTTATGGTTAGGGTCCTACAGTCTAAGCAACTGCGGTGAAAGATTCAGTACCACGAAACATGTACAAAGCTGCAAGCCCAAGTCTTCACCATGTCTCTTAAGGCCTTAGCCCCTAGAACTATGTTACGGATATGATTTTCTCATAGCCCAGTTGAGGTTTATTCTATTCTATCAATAACTGACTAAGATGTTGGTTCATAATCCCGTGGAGCTTTTCTAGGATGCCCAGTAACCTGGGCATAAAAAGGGCTCCCTTTTTGGTATTGGGTGCAATACGGGAATAAGGATACTACTGGGCATCCTAGTTTTATTCTATCAAGAATGCAGAGTGATTCCTAAGAGAACTACAGAGTCGCTCTCAAGGGAAGTCTCCGACCTCCTGCTCCGTTCGGAAGAAGAAGTGGAGGTCCTGAAGAGTACCATGGAATGCTGGAGCTGAGATGGCGCCGGGTTTCTATAACATGGTCCCGTTCCACGCCCGTTCACTATGTCATGTATTATGATGGGGTTAAGAATTCCTGGACTAGAGGGATCATGCCTTTAGAAATCTTTCGACGACCTCACGTACAGGCAACGTAGATGGCTTGAAATGATTTCCGCGCTGATAGGGTGTCATAACGAAGGTTTAAGGTTTAGGGTTTACCCTAAGGCTCCAAAGTAGTTCCTGTTTGGGGTTCATATATAGAATCCTATAAGGTAATCCCAAAAGGAACAACTACTATGGAGCCTTATGGAGCCTCTGGGTAGATTATGGGGTCTGCAAGGCGCAGTCTGGAGAGAGGCTTTCAGACCGTCTGTCCTGCAACACCGCCTTCTTCGTCGATGCGGAGAGTACTTGCGGCTGACAGGTGGCATCGGTGATGATCCTTGGGGACAAGCTTTTTTGATGGAGACTCCAAGGCCTTTCAGAAGCAGAACTGTCGGTGAGGGATCATGTTCATCTGGGTTCACCATATGCCAAGCAAACTGAGGACATGCAGGTCGAGGGGATGGCGCGGTGTTCTATCCCAAGACATCCCCTGGAGCACTTCATCAGCTGGACGGAAGGAGCTAGGTGCCGCGCCCCAAGACAGCATTGTTGGACTGGTACATCCTCCAAGCCACGACAAGCGTGCAGGTGTGTGTGTGTGTGTGGGGGGGGGGGGGGGGGGGGGGGGCGGGGGAACAAAGTCGCAGGACACGATGAGGGACTTATCACCGTTGTTCTTTGCTTCCAGGGTTGGACGTGGTGCGAGCTACGAGGAAAACTGCACCACAATCTGTGGCTCGACGGGAGGACACAGAGAGTGTTCCTGATGCTAAGTATAGAACCCTGACAGGAGCCTTTCCACGTCTAACATCTGATGTTGGGCAGTTTGATGGGTAGACGGAGCAACGGTCCTGTTGTGCCCCTTTTAAAGGTGTACTATAGGGTCCTTAATAATTATAGTAGGGTTTGGGGACCCATTATACTAATTATAATGATAATAAGGAACCCCAAAAATTGGTATGGGGAATTATTGAGGCCCCCATATCAAGGTCGTGGGTTAGGTTCGGGTGTCAGCCAGGCGCCGGCCGAGAGAAGCTTGGGTAGGGTTTATAGAAATTGTTTTGGCCGAAACGTTTCAAGCAGGTGTCCTTTTTGAACTTGATTTCGGTGTTGGACGGGGGGGGACGGTATTCAGGGTCTAGGGTTTAGGATCAGGGAGTTTCCGAAAATAGGGGACCCAAATATAGTACCCTAAATAGTAGGATCCTTAGTATAAGGATCTGGGGCTGGGTTTTTCGGAAACCGGGCTGGGCCGGGGGCCGAGGAGTTCTTGGCTGGGTGGGGAGCTGGGGGCTGGGGGCTCTGGGTTGGGCTAAAGGTGTACTATAAGGTCCTTAATAATTATAGTAGGGTTTGGGGACCCATTATACTAGTTATAATGATAATAAGGAACCCCAAAGCCTGGGAGTGTATGGGAGTGTGGTTGGGTTTGAAATTGAGGGTTTAGGGGGTTCAGCGCAAGCAACGACAAGCAAGTTCTGTTCGGCTTTTTTTTTTAAGAACTCCATCAATAACAGTCGCAGTCAGAGTCAGAGCAAGGGTAAGAGTTAAAGTAATTGTAATACCCTGGGTTTAAGGACAAGTCGTGTTCAGGATTGAGGGTTCGAATTTAGGTTACTGGAGTCTTTTGGCACACTGTGCTCTTGCTGAGCAGCGGGCAAGTCTTCAGCTGAAGTGAAGCGATACTCGCTGGTCTTTTGCCGTATCCTGGACAGGAAGCTTCTGCGGCCTAAGGTCAAGGACACTTGAGGAAGCCCGTAGGCCCCTATGCATGTTAGGGCCAGAATTGAGTATGAGGGATGTCTCCGGGCCTGAACCACAAACTTCAGATCCTAGACAGAAGGATCTTACTGTTTAGAACCCCGGTTAGAATCCCGTAGTGTCTTAAACTCCCATTTAATGCCTAGGTCCACGGCAGCGCGGCCTCTGTGTGCCGAACTGGTGCAAGCCAATGTTGGAATAGCTGACGGTCCACACCTAAGCATGAACTGGTTTCCGCACAGGCCTGTTGTAACAGTGGGTCGGTCGGCTGTATATCCCAATCTCAAGTAGGTACGGCCCCCACTCAGAAATAGTTGAATCATATGCATAATATAGATATATTAGGATCGTAATAGTAGCCCTAGTATAGACTCTTACTGTAAGGAGGCTGTACCCAAAATCTCAATATCAACTTGCAGTTGCGGTTTAGGGTTTAGGGCATACTTCTCAACAAAGTTGTCAGCCAGACTAACGCAATCGACCAGGGCACTCCAGGCATCGTGACAGCAAGGTTCTCCTATAGACTATATGGGAGTTTCCGAAAATTAGGGTACCTTAACTCGGGGTCCTTATAATATGGATCCTACTGTTTGGGGTACTATATAAGGGTCCCCTATTTTCGGAAACTCCCAAATCAGGCAAGGACTTTCTGCTAGCACGGCCTGGTGGCTGAGAAGGCTTCTGGCGTCAATCTCAAGAGACTCCCGCGGAAATTGAAACACGCCACCCAGCCTAAATCTCACCCCTTACCTACAGCCCTACCCAGAGGCTCCATAGTAGTTCCGTTTTGGGATTACCTTATAGGATTCTATATATGAACCTCCAAAAAGGAACCACTTTGGAGCCTTAGGGCACAGCCCTAAACCCTAAGACACAAGCGTCCATGGGCAACCCCGCATTTCGGCTGTCGGCTCGCTGCAAGGCGAACGGAGGATTGTCCTCCCGACAATATGCAGCATCCATGTACTACTGTTCTTGATCTGCAGAGAATTTGTGCTCTAGGTCTAGTAATGTAGGGTCGCAGGGTTTGCTTCAGAGTTTGAGGTTTTAGGGCTTGAGGTGTTGGGGCTTCGGGTTTGAGGGTTTTCCGGTTCAGGAATTTTCGAGCTCCGGGAGCTTGTTGCCAGGAAGCCATTAGAGAGCCTTCCCCAAGTTGACACTCATATTTGCCCGGACATAGCTGTATTTGCTCATCTCCAACGCTGAAAGGCTTCACATGACAATAGGCGTCCGGTGAGAAATCGTGACGGCTTGGGACCGTGTTCACCCTCGGTCTAGCTGATGAACCCTAAATCCTAGACCCCAAACCTTGAACCCCTAAACCCCAAACCTTAAACCCGAAACACTGAACCCTAAATCCTAAACCCCAAAAGCCTTAAACCTAAACCGAGTCGGGGTGCCCAGTTGGCCTGGGACTTGCAAAGCATGCAGCATCCCTCTATGACCGAAGCCGTTGGCTGAGCCCACACCCCGAACCGAGTACTCCTCCAAACCCTAAAGCCCTAACTTTTAGGCCCCCAAAAAGAGGCACATATTAAAATTAGAGGCTCTATCAGAGGCTAGGAGGGGGATGCTAGCACTCCCATAAACCCTAAACCCCTAGTACCAATGCTTCTGACCTCTGCGCTAATATGCTCAAAGGATCTAAGGCACGGGCTGCTGTGATTTTCACCACCTCAGAAGTCCCCAAGCAGTCCAAGAAAGCGAAGCCCAAATAGTTTCAAGGGTTCTATAAGGGTTCCTGCATAAGACAATGAGGGCTTGCTATGCTGTTTTAAGTGTCTAGGTTCAGTAGTTAGTGCTATCTAGTTGGTCCGTGAACCCCGACAATTGGAACATGGGATAGAGACTAGTGCCAGCATCTCTTGTACTTTACAGTTAAGACATGAGTTTAAACATGTTCCGAAAGTGATTGGGGCAGCCCGGGGGGTTGGGGGGTGGCGACATTGGGGGCCTGCGGTTGATGAGGTGAACCTGGGGTTTTAGGGCGTAGGATTCCGGAGTCTTGGTACAGGCGCGAATCAACGAGAGCCGTGCTGGTAGAGTGGGGGTGCTGCTAGTTATGCTTACTGACGATCTGACTGTCGTACACTCACATAAGCAGTCGCTGACACATCATGTAAACACATCATACGCGAGCCCGAAACGCTTAGATGAAGACAATGCTGATGATGATGGTGATGATGATGATACTGATGGTGATAACGATGATCGCGATCATGATCGTCTTGGTTCATGATGTGGATGGTGAAGAAGAAGGCTATGACGATGAAGATGATGTTGATGATGGTAATGTCGGTCATGATGACGACGACGATGACGGTGGTGATGACGATGAGGATGCTGACGATGACGATGGTGGTACGTATCTGACGATGATGCTGACGATGATGTCACTGATGCTGTTGTCGATGATTATGGTGATGATGATGATGATGATGGAGATACTCCAATGACGATGGTGATGACGATGCTGGTTGCGATGCTGCTGTTGTTGTTGATGTCGATGAGTCGATTATGGTGGTGGTGGTGGTGATGACGGTGATGATGATGTTGACGAACATGCTGGTGGTAATCCAACGTCCAAGGCAGCAGGACTCGTAATTTCAGGCGCTACCTCGCTAATGGCTGACTTCCGAACGGTCCGGCATCGGCGTTCTGCTGCTTGATTCAGAGCCCGCAGACCAAGCAATGGCTAAAGGATACGCGCCTGGCATAAGCGTTAAAGGGTGGAAAGTCGTGTACTGTACTAAGCTTGAAGTTAGAAGCATGTTTCTGAACCGGCCCATCTTAAGTAGCCCACCAAGGACGAGCCCGCGTAGACGATGCCATCCGGGTGCTTCGGTGTGAAGGTGCACTTGTTGCTTTCCACACTCCATCCTGAGTCAAGGTATTGCTGCGGACTCGAACTATTGGCAAACGACGGATGGAAAGTGATCATGCCATGATACCTCTTTCGACCGTTCCCGGTCCCCGAAGCCGGCTGTCCACTGTGTGTAGTTATCAGGTACTTCACGGCCGGCGTTGCTACCAAGAGCCTCCATGCAGATACAGCACGAAGTGTTATCAGGGCACAAGGATCTCCAAACGCAAGATAGCCTCCTCGGGCACAACTCCGCTATTCGCGGCTGAAGAACTTTTCCGTTGCATAGGCTTTTGTTGATTGCAGCCGAAGGATTGCCGTGGTACTAGCAGTGCACGGTCGCCCTAGCAGTGGTTCGGCATTCCCGGAGGTCGAAAAGACTATGTCAGCCTCAGCATACCCCGTTCGGACAGCGAGCAAAGACAGCAAATCAAACCCTGAATCCTGAACCTTTCGGGTAAGCCCTCCTAAGCCCTTAACCGTGAGTCCTGAACCCAGAAAGACCAATACCCCTTAACTGAGGAATATGGCTTAAATTGTATAGGGCTTCATATGGTGATTTAAACTATATTCCTCAATAAATTAAGGGGTAATGGAGCCCTAAGCCCTAAACCCTCACTTATAGATCCCTTAGAGGAATCCTAGGTATTCCTTAATTAAGGAATATGGGGCTCTCTGGGAAGCTGAGATCCGGGCCAAAAGCTGAGGAGCCATCGGTTGGGGTCCCTCGGCCCTGAGGCACCTGGCAAGCCAAGGGTTGCCTTTCTTTAAGGCCGGCTCAAGATATGGGAGTTTCCGAAAATTAGGGATCCTTATTTTGGGGTCCTTATAATAAGGATCCTATTATTTAGGGGACTAAATGGGGACTACATTAGGTTCCGGTAGTTCTCAACATGAGGGTCCCTTTGTGGGGTTCCTTCAAGGGATCTTCTAGAAGGGTGCTATAGGGGGTAGCTCTCTCAATTACGTTCCTTTTGAGGTCCTCCGAAATAGTGCGGCACCCCTAATTTTGAGAACTACCCCTATAGCACCCTTCTAGAAGATCCCTTTAAGGAACCCCCAAAAGGGGACCCTAATGTTGATAATACCCATATGGGAGTTTCCCAAAATACGGGGTACCTTATTTTGGGGTCCTGATAATAAGGACCCTACCTTTTTAGGGTACTATACTAGGGTCCCTCATTTTCGGAAACTCCCACTTTGGTAGTACTCTAAATAGTAGGATCCTTATTATAAGGACCCCAAATAAGATACCCCTATTTTTCGAAAACTTCCTAATATGGGGCCCGGCTTGAATTCTCTGCTTCAGAGCATGGCCTGGTTCAGAGTTCACGGACTTTGCTGACAGCTGCGTGGGCTGCTGCCCATGCACTGGCATCAAACCCTAGGGATCTAAGGACTCATATAGGGTTCCTTTACGGGGATCTATAAGGGGTCCTTTAAAGGGATCTATAGGGTGTCGGGATCTAAGGACTCATATATTAAGGCTTTTGGGCCCAAAGACCATAGTATATACGGCTTTTGGGCTATTTTGATCCCTAGGGAAAGGTACAAGGAATAGCCACATCCTTCTCTTCTTCGCACTTCAATCAGCTTGGGAGTGTCTGTCCGGGAAACAAAAAAGGCCTTGTCTGCCTGAGGCGGCACGCTCCCTACCCCTACGCCCCTAAGCTCAAAGCCCAAAGCCTCAACAGCAATCCCTAAACCGCAAACATCTTTTAACCCTGACGCTCAAAAAATCCGTCAACCTTAAACCCTAAAGCGCTTAATTTCAAACTCTACAGACCTAGACCTTAAACCCTAAAACACTACAAGCCCAAGTCCCTAACACCCTAATCCCGAAACCATAGACCTTACCCAGAGGCTCCATAGTAGTTCCTTTTTGGCATTACTCTATAGGATTCTATATATGAACCCCCAAAAGGAACTACTTTGGAGCCTTAGGGTAAGACCTCAAAGCCCAAGCCGTCTGCCTGGCTGCCGAAGGCGGGGAGAGTCGTGGCAGCTTCCCATGGGTTGATGCCTGGTACCCAGAGAGCCCAATACCCTTTAATTAAGGAATAACAAGGGTTCCTCTTAGGGGATCTAAAAGGGATCTACAGGGTTTAGGGTTAGGGCTCCAGTACCCCTGAATTAAGGAATATAGCTTAAATCATAATATGAAGCCCTATATAAGTTGAGCCATATTCCTTGATTAAGGGGTATCGGGCTCTCTGGGTATTAGGGAAGTTTAAGGTGTAGGGCTTAAGGGTTTAAAGGTTTAGGGTGTAGAGGTTTGAAGGGTTCAGGTTTAGGGTTCAGGGGATTTTTGGGTTGACAAACTAGGGGCTAGGGTTTGGAGTTTTAGGGGTTGCAAGGGTTAGGGGTGGGTTTACGTTCGTGATTCAGGCCCTCATTCGCTTCGTCATGTAAGACTGACACGACTCCCTCCAGCTTTTTGCGGGCTGTCCCTTCCCGCAGATTTGATGCTTCCGGGGAGGATTCGTAAGTTTGGGCAAGCACCAGTATGTAGTTGCGCCAAGACCGGTACCAGTAATCAACAGCTTTGCAGACCCTGCATCCAGTATTCAATCTTAAACCCCAAACCCCTAAAACCTAAATCCCTAAACCGTAATCTCGGGAAGCTTGTTTTTGTCTTTTATGGCTCCTATTCTGCTTACATGTGCCGATCTGTGTGATGCAGACCCTGTCTTGATACATCTGCGAGCCTTCGAAGGCCGTGGGCATTCTGCAGGTGTAGCCCTGGCTTTGCGGCATGCGGCGTGGTTATGAGATACTTCAGACAATTCACGAGTTCGGAACAAAGATTTCAGGACTTGGCATTTCGAGAGCCATGCATTTGCACCGTTGGGCTGGCTTGAAAGACTGTTCGGAGTTCATCAGGATTTAAAGCATCAAATTGGGACTTAGGCTGCAACATGTTCGTGTATTCACGTGTGTTCTTGGATATTCTAGTGTGTTGCCACAGGGCAACCACCTGCCAATGCCGCTGTCTTATAGGATAGCAAGCGGCTGCAACCCGATGTGTAGCGTATGTATGCTTATGCACATATCGGTATTACGAACTGTTCTGCGCTCTACGGAATTCTCACGTGACTTCTGTGCTGCTGTCCCACTTTACTAACACCGCTAAGCATACAGACACCTGGACATGGATCTTAAGACAGATACCTACACGTGCAACGGCCTGCATGTGTGTGTACATATACGTACATACAAATCTATGTATATATATATATATATATATATATATATACATACGTGTTTATACAATATACATAGATACATACCTAAACACCGTTATACATGTACGCAGAAAGCGGGGTTCGTGCATCCAGTCTTGTGTAAATATGCACAAGCACATAAGTGTGTATGAGTGTATGTATGTGTATCATGCAAAGACATGCGAGCTTAGAGCTTGATTCACATTGATATAGGGGACGGCCAGCGCAGGCTGCACCCACTGTAGGCTTTGCTGTCAACGCGAAGGGCTGAGTAACAAAACAACACCTAACACCGGGACCTCTTGAACTCACAACCCCAACACTACACCCCAAGTCCCAACACTCTAAATACAACCTGAAACCCAGCCCATGAAGCCCTAAACAGCAAACATGCTGAAGAACCTTGTTTAGGCGTCCTTACAAGCCGGATGGTAGATTACCACCATCTACAGTCTATTTTAGGATACGTTACTGTGCTTGCTGAAACACTCATATATTCTCACATGCATCCACAACCACACCCCATGCTGTCAAGCTTGTTCCGGCCTCTGGAAGCGTAATGGTGAAGGAGGCATCGTTCTTGGCAGCAAGAAGTGTTACGGATTGAAGGTTCCGGGAAGAAGGCAGTTTCAGTTCATGGCTTATAGGTTTGAAGTTGAAAGGCTTGCCAGTTAAAAGCTCGGTTGAGGGCATCCTAGGCTGTGAAGCAGCCGTCGTTGTGATCTGGGGTCGTCAGGTCCATGCGGTCGAGGGTTTGGCTGGAACTCTGACCTCGGCGGTCGGCTATGTTTTCAGAGGAATGCTAGTGCAGCTCCCTATATGTCATTATACTGGAATATGCCATGCGCGCCTATTGAAACTGCTACGGGCCACGCGAAACCCTGAACCATCCTCTTATGCGCCCCGTAACTCTTCCTACCGTGCCGGCGTGGGCCCTACAGTAAACAGCCAAAGCCGACATGATGGTCCAGCCGTGAGATACCTCCGTCCACCTGTCACGAATTCAAGACTCTCGTGCGCAAGTGGTCTTCCACTGAGCACCCGGAAAGCTCCCGACGAAGAGAGGCTAGGGAGTGCACGTTACGGTGTGGGGTTTAGGGTTTCGCATCCCGGAATGTCATTTCGTAGTGCGAGCGCGCGAAAATCCTGCAACTTGAAGATGCCCGCTGTGCCCGCTGGCAGGTGCGCATTGGGTGCGTGATGTGCTTTTGGAGCAAATCGAAGCGAGCGCTGCCCGGACACAGTAACCCGAACGTTAAACGTAAGACTCGCCCGGTGTTGCCACCTTGCTTCTCGAAAACGATCGAAACAGTCGAGGAACCCTTCAACTATGAACCTCGAACCCACGAGTAACACAAAGGGGCATACTATATTCTATTGGGGCCCATACTAGCTACAAAGTATCTACTCCTACCTGCTGCATTGGTGCTTGGAACCTTGGGTAAGTGCAAGCCTTACCTTTGGTTAGTAGGGAATGGAGGAATGGGGTACAATTGTAACTACACTACTACCATTCTTCCATTCCCTACTAACCAAAGGTAGGAAGCCGAAAGATATGGGCTGCGGACGTAAGTGTCATCTCGTGCTTTGATCGTCGAGGACAATGTAAGCCTTGCAAGGTCGCGGCGATCGGCTATGCCTTCCATGCTCAGGATTAATGTTATATGGCCTGTGGTTAAAGGTTACGATCAATGCTGGTATCTTATGTTGTCTATTCTGAGCATGCCTGCTTCTACGATTACTCTCAAGTCAATGCCTTCTATTCTTGTTGCGATGTGGGGGCAGGCTCAGGGTGCCGAACAGGAGCAAAGCAACAAACGAAGAACAATGCCGCCGCCTCTAGGGTTGCCTAGCGAAGCCAACTTTTTCGGGAGCAGAGAACACCGTCGAAGCGAAGAGTTGCTCAACATTCCATCCAAATACAAAAGCCAGGTGCACCTCTAAACGTGAAGCCTGAACCCTGAACCACCATGATGCTGTTGCAATTGCTCTGCGTGGGTGGATCGGAGCAGCCTTGCGTAGAGCACATTCATCTGGTCGCCGCGGAATGGCTTGGCATTTCCTGCGCGGATCAAGCTCAGGCCTGTCTGCTTTAATACAGAGGCTTTGATCATCACTAGAAACAGGTTGATACTGCAGGAATACAAGTATTACTGTTTATTCCGACCCCCCTTGTCGGATCAACAAGCAACTAGGAGTCTCGCCGATGTGTTTCAAAGCTCGCGCTGTCTCAAGATTACTTGGCTGACTTCTGAACTCCTCCAAAAAGTTAAAGTCCTAAGAGCCAACCAGAAGAACGCCAAGAATGGGCACCCTGAAGCATTCAAGAGCTGCCGCCTCCCCCAAGCTGCGAGACGACCTTCGCAATCGTGATGCCCGGGTTTGGCTCCTGCAGCCCATCGTGTGTTGCGTGTGGCAGCATGTACTTTGGGAGCATGGTCGGTCATGAGTTGTCACAACTTTCTGCATTGGCCTTGTAGATGTAGCTCCCGCTCGAGAGCACGTAGTTGGGTCGCTGATCGAATTGGTTCGTGACCTCGTCGCTGGTCGGAGATACGGATAAACTCGGTTCCAGGATGGTGTGGCTAACTGAAACCGTCGACTCCATCATCCGTGAGGCATGATTGCAAACAATGATCGGTGGCACCCGTACGGATTTTATCCCTGCCTCTGCGGAACTCATGCTGTGACGTGCCTGCGCCGCCAAGCGCTGAGCGAAGAAACCGCCGGATGGGATTGTGACGCCTGCACAGTCTAAAATTTAGGGGTACGGTTACTTGTAAACCCCAAGCCAATACTTTTGTACCGAGTGTTTAGGGTTTCAGGGCTTCGGGTTTACTAAGGGTTTCGGGCTTCAGGCTTTAACGTTTTAGGGTTTAGGGTTTCGCCATACTTTTGGGGTTCTTTTTGGGTTTTGCATTCTATGCATGCAGAGCAAACACGTCGATGCAACTTCCTTGGCCCCTTGGGGCTGGCATTACGTATGTGCAGGCTCTCCGAGTCATTTCTTGTGACGAGTTGGGAATAGGGGCTGCTTTGAGCCAATCTGGGATCCCTTTGCAACCAGCGGCTGCATACACAGTCCGAGGAATGTCAGCTTTGGCATGTGCTTTTGTGATGCAACGCATAAAGGCCATACGGGCCATCCCATAGTGTTCAGTGCGGCAGCGCTCCCTGCTTAGTTGCAGTGAAATGTTCCACGAAGTGTTCTCTCAACACTCGTTTTGTAAGACGTAGACGTGTCATGACTTGCCTTGAGTCTTGACGTAAAGCATACAGATGTGTGAAGGGACATGCGCCATCCAACTTGGCGTACAAATCCTGATGTTTCTGCTATGTTGCTCAAGTTTCCATATGTCAGGGCTCTGCTCAGCAGGGCTGGAGGGCATGCAGCAGGCAGCGCTAACAAATCGTCTCCAGGCTGCCCCTGACCTAATTTACACTTAATCGGAGCTGTACGGCGAGTACAAAAGGCCTGGCTTCCGCTTCTGCTTTCTTGGCTTTCCCACAAGGCTTCACCGGCTACCAGTGACTGCGTTTTGCTACGGTGCCTTGTGTTTTCTTCATCCTCGACTACTCCATCCATCTTGCAGTACTTATCTGCTGCATCTTCAGATACCGTACTTTTCCATATCTTGGGCAACATTCAGTTTTTTTCTTGTGCCAGATTCCAGACAATGGCGAACGTGAGCATGTGCATCCTGACGGCATGCAGCATCTGGTCGGAACTTGTTACAGATGAGACTTTTCATTTCTCTGGCGATGTAAAGCTCACCAAACAACTGCAGCGCGACTGCACGGCACTGCTGTGTCGGTCAGTCTTCGCCAGGCTGTTATGCCATTGGCAACGGCCAGAGTTTCCTCGTCGAATTTGGGCTGTGTTGACAAAGCTCCAAAAGCTTCTGCTTGAATACATGTTCCCTTCCGACAGTAAAAAATGCCATATTTCACCGGACATTGAAAGATTGGTATGTCTCTGTGCAATGGCCAAGGGCTTGCTTTGGCTACGCTACAATTGTAGCAAGAGACAGGCTGTGTGCGTGTTGCGGTTGTTACCCGACCATGTTCAGGCTGCTTTTCAGGGTCGCGGCTCCTTTGTTGCTGTCAGAGACTTGGTGAGATGGCATGAGGCCCTGATCTTGGATACTGCTGATAGCGAGGCGGTTGTTTATCAGTGGTTCTCGTGTCATTTCAGATATACAGGTTTCGCACATACTGCCAGGGATAGTGCGCCCAACATTGCTGGGCCTGTGAAACGTTTCTCTGAGCATATGCTTGCGACTATGCGGCCTCACTTACCGGAAGCAAGAAAGCTTCGCTATCGTATGGCACGCAGACATCCTCCTTGGATGATCTTTTTCATAGTCGTTGGTCAGGGCACGGCTTTGCGCATGCGTGCTGTGGAGTGGCAAGACATCGTCAACCATCGACCCTCCGCCAATGGATATGTTGCCACGGGCATGCGCGAGAAGCAGAGAAAGCGACCTCCTAAACACTGTCGGATTCCTCAACCACAAAATCAATCAGAAGATGGTGCCAGACTACGTGCACGCGAGGCCCGTCTCACGAAGATGGATCAAGGAGTTAGATTGCAACATGTTGATGTTCAGAGGATACCATATGCCACTGCTTATTTGGCTCATTCACGAGCAGTTCTGGCTGACACTGGGTTCTTTGGTCCGCACGACATCTACAATCCTGCGAACGCCCACTTGCTTGCACTGTGGTTGGTTACACGACTAGCATGCGTTGATTGGCAACTCTGTGAGCGAAAGTGGGGCAGATGTTTCTTGTTTCCTGCCCTCTGTGGCTTGAAACGGTTCCTGCCTCGTTCCGGTCAACGTGCCATGCTGAGCCGGAGATTGCGAGAGTACTGTGACTACAAGCGCTTGCCGTTTGGCCTTTTGCGTGTTGCCTCTCCGGATAAGGAGTCTGCGCGTGTTCTCCGCAAGGTGTTGGTCCAGTACATTAACTCTGCTGCCAGGTTTTCAGGTGTGGAGAAATCTTGGCTTAAGTCTCGCATACGTGTGCAAGTTGGCAAAAGCCGCACTTTCAAGTCCTTCTGGAACCATGTGCAAGTTGCTGGGAGAGCGTCCCTGACATCACTTGAGAGTCTGAGCATGCATGACTTGACTTCGATCATGTCAGGACAAGGGTTCCTTCGATCGGAAAAGAACTGGGATTATCGATACAGGTTGACTTTTTCTGAGCGTGTGCAGTGCATTCGTGATGAAACATTGAAGGGTCTCAAGTCGCTTGGCTTGCCACAACGTGAGCTTGCCGGTCTGCACTCGACTGTGTCCACTTCCTTGCGTTCTTCTGTTGAAGTTGACAGGTTGTTGGCTCGACAGCGGCGTTCTGCGGATGCTTATGCTTGCGAGACCAAGGGCATGCAATTCTACAGGTTGCGTCGGGCTGTTGTTCCTGATGACAAAAACAAGAAAAGTGCATGGATCTTGCCAAAGCTTGCGTACCAAGTACTCTGCCTTGCTTTCGTGTGCTTGTCCAGTACCTGGACGTTTGTGCAGTACTCGCGGGCCTATGCCAACAGCTTGTTGCTGCAGCGCATGAAGAACACCTTGGGTGCGGCCCTAAGCGCACGGCTAGGACTACATGATGGTGTCTGGGTTTTACCGTACGTCTACACAACATTGAAGAGCAAATGTTTTTATGATGGCTGCAAAGTGGGGCGATGTTGCCAAAAGCATGCACATTCTTGCGTTCGAAAGATTTGTAGCTATGCCAAATGGCCAAAACGACGTGTTTGGCAGTATTTCAATCGAGGTGCAGATGTTATTCTACGACATTTGTGCCCAGGGTTTGAGGCTCATGGGTTGAAGGACGCAACCGTGAAACTACGCGAAGGGCTCAGAGATCTGGATATTCCTGGAGACCCGCACACTTGCTTAAGGTGCCAAGCAGCAAAACAACACTTCGTTGCAATTGTAGCAGATGCTGGTCAGTTTTATGGAGAGGTTGCTCCACAACGCGCTCTTGATGCCGGGTTCACTGTCTTCTCTGCGGCTGCTTCTGTTGGTTGGAAGGGCGTTGCCGTTGCTCGCACCCGGAAGTTCTTTGGTTTCATGACGTGCGAGTTACAAGGTGGACGCGGCAAGTTTGTCCGCTTGAGCTTGTCGGACATTTTTGCTACGTTTTCGACGGCCGTCAGCGTCTCCTTAGTGTCTGTGGGCCACGCAGTTGCTATGTTGAGTGGGTTGCCGATAGGTGGCCTCATGAGCAAACTGGCTTCAAGCATGGTTCTTTGCCAGGAAGAGGAGAACTGGAAAACAAATCATATGCAAAGACAGCGTGCAGGTTTTTACTCCCTGCGACAATCCTGGAGGCGTACGGTTTGCCATGTCAGGTATGTTGATGACGTGTTCTTGGGTACCCACAGTTTTTGCAAAGATTGCCTCGTTGATCTCCTTCTTCATGTGTATCAGGAGCGGTTCGATGTTGCCGAGGATGAGTTCCCCCTCCATTTCCTAGACATGGTGGTGGGCTCTGACAAACGTTTGACACCCAAAAGAAAGGTGCTACAGGTTCCTCCCCCATGGGCGACTGGAGAAGGTTACATTCGGCCTCTGCTGTTGGGTGCAATTCATCGCGCCTCGCAAATATGTGATTCACGTAGTGACCTGCATTTGTATATGCTTCATTTCCTTTTGGATTGTATGTCGTGTGGATGGAATAGCAGAGCATTGTCGAAGGTACTTTTCACAGTGCATATTGCAAGTTTGCATGAGACGATGTGTTTACTTCGCAGTGCTATCCGCGATCCAATGTTCAAGCAACTTGCAGCCTCTTGCCAGAGACAGTGAGCAGCATGATGGTCCCGCTTAGCCTCCTGCTTTGGTTCCTGCTGTTCCCTCGCCACCTAGAGGCGACATGGGGCAAGGGAGGCAACAAAGGCTACTACAATCAGTGGTCGTCTAAGAGCTGGAACCGGAGCAATTGGTCTGGCGGCAATCAGCAGTCATGGAGTGGTAAAGGCGGCTCCTCAAGCTTTGATGCTGGATTGGCTTATGCCATGCTGTTGGGAGATAGGGAGAAGTCTACAAGGCGTCATTCCTGCAAGAAGCGCTCACATCGCGACGATGCCTCGTCAGATTCGTCCCGATCGTCATCTGCAGACAATCACAAGCGATCCAAGCATTCGTCAAAAATCAAGCGGGAGTTGTCTGAACTCCGTGCTTTCAAGGAGAAGACCGAACAGGCTGCTGTTGAAGAGAAGAAGCACAAAGAGTTGCAAGAACTAGAACAACGTCTTTGGGAAAGGTTGCAGTCCACAACTGCACATACGAAGCCTGCTCCGCCGTCTAGTGCCGATGCAGGACAGATCGTGTTGTCTGGCCCTCAAAGACGCCTCGCTACTAAAGTGCTGGCAGGAGCCATCACAGACCAATCGTCAGTGCAAGCTTGGGCTGACATTGTTGCTGTAGTGGATTCCATGGAAGGCCGCCAACTTCTAGAGGTGCTCAGAAGCGAGGGTCTGGCCACTCCACGTGCTTGCAAAGAGCGCCAGAGCATTTTGCTTACGCATCTGCAAGCCGAACTGGAAATCAAGGCCTGAGTGGGATTTCCCGCATCAGGTCTTGTGCAGCATGGCTGGGCTCTTCTCTTTGAGCATCCAGCCCCGCCCTTGTGGTTCTTTTGGGCCATACTTCTGGGGTTCTTTTTGGGTTTTGCATTCTATGCATGCAGAGCAGACACGTCGATGCAACTTCCTTGGCCCCTTGGGGCTGGCATTACGTATGTGCAGGCTCTCCGAGTCATTTCTTGTGACGAGTTGGGAATAGGGGCTGCTTTGAGCCAATCTGGGATCCCTTTGCAACCAGCGGCTGCATACACAGTCCGAGGAATGTCAGCTTTGGCATGTGCTTTTGTGATGCAACGCATAAAGGCCATACGGGCCATCCCATAGTGTTCAGTGCGGCAGCGCTCCCTGCTTAGTTGCAGTGAAATGTTCCACGAAGTGTTCTCTCAACACTCGTTTTGTAAGACGTAGACGTGTCATGACTTGCCTTGAGTCTTGACGTAAAGCATACAGATGTGTGAAGGGACATGCGCCATCCAACTTGGCGTACAAATCCTGATGTTTCTGCTATGTTGCTCAAGTTTCCATATGTCAGGGCTCTGCTCAGCAGGGCTGGAGGGCATGCAGCAGGCAGCGCTAACAAATCGTCTCCAGGCTGCCCCTGACCTAATTTACACTTAATCGGAGCTGTACGGCGAGTACAAAAGGCCTGGCTTCCGCTTCTGCTTTCTTTAGGGTTTCGGAGTTTAGGGTTTTAGGTTTTAGGGTTTAAGGATGTATAAGGGTTTCAGGGCTTTGGGCTCCAGGGCTTAAGGGTTCTAAGGTTCTGGGTTTTAACTATCCCATATATGACAACCATCGTACAACCTTCCTACAATCCTTATCTTCAGCCTGGATCAACCACTTAACAGCGGGATCCAGGCTCGCCAATCAGGTGGTCAACCACTTGCAGCGGGACCCCCATCATGGCTTCTCTAAGCCTATATCTAAACGCCAAGATTAAACCGAGCAAATCTAAACCCCGAACCCGGAAAAGCCAAGCCCTTGAACCCGGTGCCCCTGCGCCCCCTAAACTCTGAAAGCCGAAACACTCAACACGAAACCTTGAAACTCACACGCCCTGAAATGCTGAGCCCTGGAGCCCTGACCCCCTAGACCCGAGACCTAAAGCCCTGATCTCTCAAACCCTAAGCACTGAAACCCTAAACCCCAAGCCCTTAAACCCTGAACCTTAAATCCCTTACAGCCCCTGAGACCCGAAATCATTTAGTGACCGGACATGTTTGTGGTGTTTCGAAACGAAATGCAATCTGTGGTGTGCTGAACACGCATACAAAACACAGTCTCTTGTTTTCATAGCTTTCTTAGTTTTCTTCAATACATGCAAAAACGGTTTCCAAGAGTAGCACAAGAGGTTTTCTCTCTTCTACGGAAAAGTTTTCGGAAATGAAAAGCTGTCCCCGTGGAAACATTTTATAGATGCTGCTGATGGCAACAAGTTTTCTTGTCACACAGCCACATATTTCGTACGGGACACATTTTTCGACCAGGCAAACAACCCTGGTGTTGTTCAAATCTCTTATTGCTTGTCTTCAAAGGCAAACCAGAGCCAGCTGGGAAGGTGAAAAATCCACTTGTGTTTGAAACATCCATGTATCTCGGGGTGGCCTCTGTTCGAATTGTTCAATAGATTTCCGGATTGCTGAAACGAAGAGAGCTCACACACTGACATGTGGGCTACTTTGTCCACAGTGGTGCTTTGCCGGTTTGCCAGTCTCCCCTCACTGTTGTTCCGGGCACTAAACCACCATCGCTACTCTGTTTAATCAAGTGAGGTGGACGATCTAGCAGCAGCGTCAAGCTAAAATGGCGAAAACTCCCGAGAATGGCTTTTGTTGGTGCCTGCCTCCAATGCGAATGCGCACCTTCCGATTTCCGTAGAGGTCCTGGCTACGGGCAGTCGGGGGTAGGGGGGGGGTCAGCAGTTCTTTGCTCAAGGAGAAAGAAGTAGTAGCACTAGTTCTAGTACTGGCAACAGCGGCAGCAGCAGCAGGAGTCGTCGTAGTTGTAGTAGTAGTAGTAGTAGTAGTAGTAGTAGTAGTAGTAGTAGTAGTAGTAGTAATAATAGTACAGTAATAGTAGTAGTAATAATAATAGTAGTAGTAGTAGTAGTAGTAGTAGTAGTAGTAATAGTACAGTAATAGTAGTAGTAATAATAGTAGTAGTAGTAGTAGTAGTAGTAGGAGTGATAGTAGTAGTAGTAGTAGTAGGAGGAGTAGTAGTTGCAGTAGCACGTAGAAGTAGTAGTAGTAGTAGTAGTAGTAGTAGTAGTAGTAGTAGTAGTAGTAGTAGTAGTAGTAGTAGTAGTAGTAGTAGTAGTAGTAGTAGTAGTAGTAGTAGTAGTAGTAGTAGTAGTAGTAGTAGTAGTAGTAGTAGTAAAGTAGTAGTAGTAGTAGTAGTAGTAGTAGTAGTAGTAGTAGTAGTAGTAGTAGTAGTAGTAGTAGTAGTAGTAGTAGTAGCCGTAGTAGTAGTAGCCGTAGTAGTAGTAGTAGTAGTAGTAGTAGTAGTAGTAGTAGTAGTAGTAGTAGTAGTAGTAGTGGTAGTAGTGGTAGTGGTAGTGGTAGTCGTAGTAGTAGTAGTAGTAGTAGTAGTAGTAGTAGTAGTAGTAGTAGTAGTAGTAGTTTAGTAGTAGTAGTAGTAGTAGTAGTAGTAGTAGTAGTAGTAGTAGTAGTAGTAGTAGTAGTAGTAGCAGTCGTCGTAGTAGCAGTAGAAGTAGCAGTAGCAGTAGCAGTAGCAGGAGCAGGAGCGGTAGCAGTAGCAGCAGCAGCAGCAGCACTGCAGCAGCACTAGTAGTGGAGTAGCCAGAAAGAAAGATCGCAGCACAAACAGTAACAGTCATGGTAGCGGCACTTATACCGGCAATGAGCTTTCTAAACCCATAACTGCCATGCAAGAAACGAATGATACCACCACTAAATGATGGCACTGGCAATACCAGCACCAGTAACCATAATGACAACACAGCAACAGCAATAACCGTATTGCAATAACAATGCGACTGGCAATAGCAATAGATACTAAAAAGCTACTAACCCAACCCCTAAACCCCCAAACCTAAACCGTCAGGCACATATCGTTCTGCGAGAGGCCGGGCCTGCCTCGGCTGTAGACAACACGATGTGCCCGAAACTTTCGAGCACTGCTTCACGAATTCAATGAGCACACAGCCACAGAGAGAGAGAGAGAGAGAGAGAGAGAGAGAGAGAGAGAGAGAGAGAGAGAGAGAGAGAGAGAGAGAGAGAGAGAGAGAGAGAGAGAGAGAGAGAGAGAGAGAGAGAGAGAGAGAGAGGGAGAGAGAGAGAGAGAGAGAGAGAGAGAGAGAGAGAGAGAGAGAGAGAGAGAGAGAGAGAGAGAGAGAGAGAGAGAGAGAGAGAGAGAGAGAGAGAGAGAGAGAGAGAGAGAGAGAGAGAGAGAGAGAAAGAGAGACAGAGAGAGAGAGAGAGAGAGACAGAGAGAGAGAGAGAGGGAGAGAGTCAGAGAGTGAAAGAGAGCGAGAGAGAGACACACACACACACAGATAGAGAGAGAGGTACACTATCAGTATGTGTATATATATATATATATATACATATATACATACATATCTATACATACATTCATGTGGGTATCCAATTATACCTCAATACGCATTGATTGCTTCTGCGTCTATAAAGACAGTTGTGTTTGTAACTTTTTGTTATGCACCTTGTGAGTGTGTATACATCTGAATAGGTGCACGATCTCAAGTCCCCAACACACAGCCCTCCGTTCGCGACCAAGGCAAGCATGCGCGGGCGGCATCGAACTGGCAATCAGCGGCCGTCGCGCACGAGGGCAGCGTGATCTTCAGGATGTTCAGTGCCATACCTCCAGACTGCTGCCAGCAACACAAAGGGAAGGAAGTCGTATGAAGGCGTCAAACTGAACAGACTCTGAATATGGAGTTGGTCTCGACCCAAGCTCCTCACGCAGCCAAGACAGACACCGGCGGTCTACAGTGCTGTCTTTGCAGCCTTTGCGCATTGAGAAGGCTTTGCTATGCCGAAGGCACTAAAAATTCAAGCTTTCGTCGAAGTGTTCCGTCCCTTGCAGTCGAAACTGTAGTAACACCATAGCGACCCCTTGTAGCCTTGTAGTAGCTTGGAGAGGATTGAGCTGAAAACCCTGGATGCGCTCTGGGAGAAATCAGGATGCCCAGCACATTTTTTCTGTTAAACCTATACAGCAGTATCTGCAGTGTTGGGCTTTAGCATCAACGGGCATCGGAGCCTGGGACGGTCGGCAGACCCAAGCAAGAGGTGATCTGCCCACAGAGGAAGCTGATCTGCAGGAGCCGGAGGCCATGCTGCTTTGAGGCGATTGTGTGCAGAGGGCCGTGCTATCTGTATCAACGACTTCCTAACTCGAGTCACCGCATCGAAGCGTAAACTATAGACTTTCCGCACAATGCGCTCCTGACAGGTGGTTTGAGGGACTCTTCCTCCATCAGACAGTGCGATTGAACCCTTGCTCTAAAGGGTGGTTCTGGAGGACCCGGGGACTTCGCATGGTCCGTACGCGGAAACGTCAACACAGTGCCTTGCGAATTGAAACCCAAAGGGCAACCCGGCCCTAAACTAATCCTAAAACTGCCTCTCCGCTTTCGACGCACTGGGCCGTGCAGGAGCTGGTCGTCTGCCACCTCGGCTTACGGCTTACGGCTTCGGTCGCACGGCTTCGAGTTCGAATAGCTGGGGCTTGGAGTCTGGCATATTGAGCTGGGAAATCGGCGTGAAAAGCAAACAGCTAAAGGCAAAGACACAGCAATAAGACGTCCTACGGCAGTAGCCGTGAGCTGAGATGCTGCTTATCTCCGATGCGGGATTCATGGACCTTTTCGCCCTCAGCAGTAACTAATTCTGTCGAACCAACGACGTCGAAGTGTCCACAACTCCCGCTTTGTGAAACGCTGACCTCTGCCAGACATGATCACTATATCGCAAACAACACTGAGGAGTCGGCTGCGTCAGGGGCCACAGGAAGATACGCACGATATCCCTGAGACATGCCGATGCGAGAAACACTTACCCATTCGGCGCTTTCGGATATCGAGGCTTCCGTGAAAAAATTGCTAAACCACGCACATCCTCGGATTGAGGTTGATAGTATTACAACTCATCTAGTAGCAAACAATGATCTCGTGCAACGGTTGGTGGTGTTTCTATGCGGAGGAAAGATCTGAGGCCGCGACAGGCCCTGGATTCGCCCTGCAGTCGTCTCCCAGCCCATCATCTCGATGTTCAAGCCTAAGTTACGGCTCTGCGAGAACCTACTCCAACCCCTAAACCCTACAGCCCAAACTCATAACCCTAGTCTGTCTGTCCCTTATATTCGTCTGCAGTGTCTTCGAGAGCCACTGTGACGAGCAGCTGTGGGTGGGCACTCGGCCTGTAGCTGCTACATAGAACTCGGGAGGATGATGCAATTAGCAACACTTCCAGCCACTTGCGAAAGACCGTACTCACTTACTGACCAGCATAATGCGGCTCCTACCTCTAAAGGGAACTCCAGAAAGTTGGAATATGGATTAACGGTATCCTATAATTTACCTTAAAGGGGTTACGATAATGATATTCCAACTTTCTGGCTTCTACTGTACCCTAAACCCTAAACCGTTAAGGCAGCCCCTGGAGCCGACCCATCCACGTGATCACGTAAGCTCCGTCTGCTTCCAAGGAACTATCTCCGGCCTGAAGCAAAAGCAGAAAAAAGGCCCCTGTCTTAAGACTCTTTAGAATAGACTCCTTCTTAGTCACCCTGGATCCCTTACTTGTAAGGGAATCCTTAAAGGAACCCTATACTCTGGTTCAAGAGTCCAAACTTCCTGGTGTAGGGTTTCCGGGGCTTGTGTGGTCTCCAAGACCGAAGATCCGAGAGATTCGTTTAGAGTTTTATGTTTTATGTTTTTGTTTGGCGCCTTTTTTCCTCTCGGTTCGCACTCAGTCTGCTGGATGGGTCTGAAGACATCGGCTGCAAGTATGTATGTGCGTATGCATTTATCTATGTGCATCTGTATGCAGGTATGTACCAGGACACACACCTACTCACAGCTTGTAAATAAACATACGAGTACACACAAACACAGATACAGGCGCAGAGACAGATACATGTAAATACATGTATACATATACATGCATACGTAAAGACATACATATGCAAATGCATATGCGTGTACATATACATATACATATACACTGCAACTGTATGCGCACATGTATACCTATAGTCTCCAGTGTAGTTCAGTTTTTCGGTTAACCGTTTCTATGGCTAGGATCCAATAATTTATGGCTATGATCCAACAATATAAATTTGGGAACAGGAACTACAATGGCAACTATAGGTGCCTGATACGGCCTCGAAGTAATGTCGTATAAACGCCCTAGAGAAAAGCCATATCGTGTTTGTGAAGTTCGCATGTCTATGTCTGGCTGTTTAAACGTTTCCTTGAATGATGGACAATATGAATATCTTAAGTTCTCGGGCCGGTGCGAGTAGCCAACATCAGCTTCTCACTCTCTCTCTCTTCGTTGCTTAATCTTTCCGGCTTTGTGTTCAACTTCAACCCAAACCAGGATGTGTTTTAAGCCAGCAGGACAACTACAAACTACTTACATCAAAATAGAAGAAGCGCGCACGTTTGTGCTCAGAGACCCAAGCACTTCATGCTGCACAGGTAACCTTATGCCCAAGTCGAAAAAATCTGAATGACTTCATGCTCCCCAGCCCGAACCCTAAACCCTAAACCCTAAATCCTAAACCCTAAACCCTAAACCCTAAAAACTTCACAGCCCTAAGTGTACATCCCACACCCCGAGGGCCTGAATGGGAAGGAGGTCCTGATAGCCGCCTTGGGCTGATTCACAGCTAAGGCTTTGGGGCTTAAAGCAAAGGGTTCACACTTCGGGTCTGAGGACGCAGTCAATCCCAATTTGAGACTGGCTAGTCTTCACGGTTTAGAGCTGGAGTGCCTTTTCGGCGTTCGCTCCACGGGGCATGAGACCATTTCGGGTTTAGGCACCCTAAACCCTGAACCCTGGGGTTTATCATGAACCCTGGGGTTTATTATGAACCCTGGGGTTTATCATTTCGGATTTTAGGCTTGGGGCTTGTATTTAGCGGGTCGGGCGGACTTCGGGTGCAGGGATACACAAAGGGTCATAATGAGTCATGATGAGGATACCTGAACGAGAGCCTACTTGCAGCCCTACTTACTGAGTCCCTTAAGCCTCCAAGTAAGGACGAATGGGCTTTAGGGCTTCGGGATGAGGGTTTCAGGTTCTGATTAGAGCGGCTGGGAGGTTGAGAAAGATGAAAGACCATCCAAGACAAGTGGCATCTTCTCCGGATGCGTCAGTGCTGGCTTATTCAGACAGGGCAACAAGGAGGGAGAGAGAGAGAGAGAGACAGACTTGCAAACAAAACGTCAGTGGTGGCTCTGGGAACATTTGCCGCAGGTCCCTCATACGTCAACCAAGCTCATCTTAAAGTGCAACCGCGCGAAACCATATGTAAACCCTAAGCCCTAACTGACACCCTTCCCCGCCGAACCCTGGAGCCCTGACCCTCAGCCCGGAGCCAGCTGCCCTAAACCACTAAACCTGAAACCCTAAAGCCCTAAACCTCTAAACCCTATAGATCCCGTAAAGGAACCCTTATAGTACCCTTTAAAGGAGCCCTAAACCCTGAACACAAGACTATCCCTTCTTGAACTCGTATAGAGCTCAGATCATAAAGACCTAGTATCCGCACAGAACCAATTGTTATATGAACCCGTCAAAAACCCTCACTACAAAGACCTACTTTCGAAGACCCCGAGAACTCTCAACCCTAATCCCTAAACCCGAGAACCCTCATTACAAAGACCTACTTTCGAAGACCCCGAGAACTCTCAACCCTAATCCCTAAACCCGAATCCCTAAACCCTGAATCCCAATCTCTAAACCCTAAACCCTAAACCCAATTCCCTAACCCCTAAACCCTGAAGCTCAGCTCCCGACCGAGGATCTTGAAGCCTCCCGCCGAGAACCGGGGATCTTCGGTCCCATCCGGGCGACTTGGAGACTGCCAAGGCGGGGAGCAGAGGTTACTCTACTTGGAGGGTCGGGGGACTTAGTAAAGAGCTCCTCACAAGGCTCCTTAAAGGGATCTATAGGGTTCCTTAAAGGGATCTATAGGCTATAGGGTTTAGGGCTTAGGGTCTATACTCTATACGCTATAGTATAGCATGGTATAGCATAGTACACTACTATAGAACACTATAGTGTAGTATAGTACGCTACGGTATACTATAGTACACCATAGTATAGTATAGTATAGTATACTATAGTATAGTGTACTATAGTATAGTATACAAGATACAGCATACTACACTGTAGCATAATACACTATGGCATGATAAAGCAGTAGAATAAGTGAAGGTGAGTTTCGGGGTGCAGGTTTGGTTGATCAACCAACGGCCTTTGAGATCTGGAACTGCATAAATGGGCTCAGGTTCGGGGGTGTAAACTTTAGGTGCAAGAACAAAACTGGCTGATAGTGATGAACGAAAAGCCATGCTAATGAGGGTGGCAGCAGCTAACCTCATCCAGTGGCAAGAAGATACTAAACCACTTCAGTAGCAACAGCCACCACCATGCGACTGTACCCAACAGCGCCAGCACCACCGCTTCAACCACAACTACCACCACCAGCAGCACCACCAGACCACCACAACACCGACACCACCACCAACGACAACCACAACAACGACGTTGGAGCCAGAGTGGATGACAAAACGGAGCTGAGCACCCTGAACCGGCTCCTAAACTCTACTAGCAGGCTGTCCGTCCACCTGCAAGTTGTAAACACCTCTAATATGGGGGCCTTAACAATTAAATAAAAAAAAGTTTTGGGGCCCATTATACTATAAATATAATAAGGAGCCCGCAAAAAAGTATAGGTAATTATTGAGGCCCCTAAATTACCTGCCTTTGACATGCCACCAGTTCTGTCCACGCATTTTTTTTACGGAGCCATCTTCACAAGCGAAGGGCATCTCATTACCATGGATGAAGAACCATCTCACATTGGTCTTCAGGCACGCAAAAAAGACTTGCGGCTCTCTACGAAGAGAGTTGAGACAAGGCGGATGGAGCGAACCAGCGCATGATAACTTAGACTAAACTATCCCAATACAAGCCTGCTATCAAAGATCTACTCCACGACTCCCCTGCACCTTCTGGCCCTTGCACTCTGAATGGCTCTAGAAACTACAGCTCTCAGTAGTACGTGCCGTCATCTTTGCCCTGGGCATCCAAGAGCCCCTTCCAGTACCAAGCCTCATAGGCCTCGAAGCGGTTAAGGTTTAGGGATTAGGGTTTAGGGTTTAGGGGTTTAGGCGTTTAGGGGTTTAGGGGTTTAGGGGTTTAGGGTTAGGCTTTAGGGGTTTAGGGGTTTAGGTTTTTAGGGGTTTAGGGTTTAGGGTTTAGGGGTAGCGAGGGCTTGTACTGTAGGGGCCCAAGAAATAAGAACCGGGCTTCCTTTGAAGGGGGTCTATAAGGGTTACTATAAGGGTACTATAATGTAAGGACCTTAATAATTAGAAGAGGGTCTGGGGGTATATTATACTCTAACTATACTAAGGAACCCCCAAACCCCTACAGGTGGCTTGCACACTGGCTTTGCTGTTGAGGTGTTTGGGATTTGGCATGGGGTGGGGGGTGTTATGTAGTTTAGAGTTGAGGGCATTGGTCCGGATGCACGGCTGATTGGGTGGGGGGAGCTACGGGGGGAGATTATGCTCCTATCAGTCACTACAGCGACAATCCCGAGTACGTACGCCAAGCAGGCGTACCTGCAGGTGACAATCGCAATTATTCAAGACAGGGCATAGCATACGATGCGATGCAATATGATGGAAAGCAAACTGGCCGCAATCAGCTGTGGGAGAGTCAGGCCCAGGCCTTCTTGGCATTGGTGTCCACCAGCACCTCGACGTCACCGGTTCCCAGCAAGCCGCCCTGGCGCACCTCGAAGACCAGGAGGTTCTTCTTCTCCACGATCCTAGGTCATGCATGGAATAGCATTAAACTTTTACAACTTGTTATTCCTTATTGGGGTTATAAACACCCATGAAAATCCAAAATGTTCACCAACCATGAGAAAGAGACCATTAAAAAACTACAAACAAATGTTACCCAACGTATGAGAAAAGGATCAGGCCGGTCCCCTACCAATAAGGCTAAAGAAAGAAGGGACAAAAGGGCACTACTGGAGAACCCAGAAAATGCAACCGGTCCCCTAACAATAAGGCTACCCTTGTTCCTACCATTAGAAAAATGCAAAACATGTTACCTAATTATCAGAAAAGGATCAGGCCGGTGAGGGGTCCGATGATGGGAGGGGAGACGCACCAGTCGAGGAGCTCCCCGGTGGTCACCTGGAAGGAAGACTTTTCCGAACGAAGTGGGGGAGCCCTATGTTTTTTTTGGGGGGGGTCCTTTAAAGGGTTACTATAAGGGCTCCTTTAAAGGGCTAAGAAGAATCCCAATATAGGTACCCTGAGTTCCTGAATAGCAGGATACTTATATTATAAGGACACTCCCACCTTGGAGGGGGAGCCAAGAGTAGGGGGACCCTAGTAAAGTACATTACATTGCGGGTTTCGGGTTTGGGGTATAGGGTACCCCGAGTCTTCGGGAAAGTCCACCTTGAAGGAGGAGCCGTGGAGAGGGCAGACGATCACATCGCCGATCACATCCGCGCCCTCGCTCATGGGCGTGCCGATGTGAGGGCAGAGGTTTCCGACGCAGAAAAGGGCACCAGCCTCTGTCTTACCAATCAGGACATCGTTGCCGGCCAGGGTCAGAGCCTTCAGCTGCTTGGGCTGAAGCTCCGAGGACTTCACGCCCGTCTTGATCCAGGCAAGAGAAGGGAGGATAGTCTGCGTGGTGTACCGAGCTGCGGTCTTGGAGGAGCTCTGCTCACGGCTGGAGGTGGTGCCGCAGAGAGCAGGGGACTGGACCTGTGCTGCCTCTCGGGGCAAGGCGGACACTCCTGGCACACTGCCCGGCAAGTAGTGGCCGACCACCTGGGACATGAAAGCCATCATGGCCAGGCGTCCGTTCTTCAGCTCTTTGAGCTGCATGGACTTCATGCTCTCTGCATCCTTGGAAAGCTTCAGGGGATCGAAGCCCAGGTCACCGGGCTCACGGTCCATCTGGCCAATCCAGGAGTCCTTGGGGAAGAACTTGCCTTCGATGATCATGGCGAAGGCCGAGATCTGAGCAATGCCCAGCCCCACGATGCCCGCCGGCTTGTCGTAGCACGCCTTCAGGGCCTCGTACCAAGGCGCCTCGGGGTAGCCGTCGATGTGAAACGCTCCCTGTGCGAAAATGCCGACGATTGCCAGCATCGCGCATCGGCCATGCTTCAACTCGGACTCACGGAGCCACTGCACATGCGGGAAGGTCATGTTGCCGTTGAACTCAAAGTTCCTGTCGTAGAGCTTGCTGAAGCCCAGAGGATCCCAAGGCTCTCCCATGGAAAGGCCGACCTCGACATTGCCAGTATGAATTACTATATCATTATACAGTAATATAGTGCTATAATACTCTCTTACTAGATTTACTATATTAATATATATTACTATATTACGGTTACTTGTTACGATTTAACTTTCACTGTTGCTGTTGCTGTACATTATGTACGATAAGTCTTACACAGCTACTGCTGTTAACCCTGTGATGACTACTTTTACTATTCTGACTATTACCACTCTTATTATTGCAATAGTTTTGGTGATGCTCATCTTTAAACGACTACTGCTATTACTATTACTACCAGAACCAGTGTTAGACTGTCCCTAAACCCTAAACCTCTACTATTGTTAGATCCATAATGACACCGGTAGAAGCCCTAGGAATATACCCTTAGTATAGCTACTATATACCCACTATATAGCCCATTATATACCCTTAATATAGCTACTATATACCCACTATATAGCCCATTATATACCCTTAATACAGCTATTATACTCACTATATAGCCCATTATATAACCTTAATATAGCTGTTATATACCCACTATATAGCTATTATGAACCCTTAGTATACCTATTATATACCCACTATATAGCCCATTATAGGGTACCTAAACCCTCAAAAGTAGGTAAAATAATGGCCCAAAACCTAATTAGGCTATTATTCTACATTCCTTTTGGGGTCCGGGTAGGGGTGGCCTCGACGTCCGGGCCGATCAGGGCGGCGGCGGCCTTGTAGCTGCCAGGCACCGGGGTGCCCCAGTCTCCTTTTGCTCGGAAGTTAGGAGTTTAGGGCTTATGAAGGAGATCTAGGGAGTTTAGGAATTAAAGGGCTCAGGGACTTAGGAATTTAGGGCTGAAGAAGGTGATCTAGGGAGTTTAGGAATTTAAGGGCTTAGGAACTTAGGAATTAGGGTTTAAGTTACCTATAGTGTCCATTGTAGTTCATGTTTTGTGGTTGACCACATGTATGTTATAGTAGCATCCTAGCCACAAAAACGGCTAACCCGAAAAAGGAACTACAATGGAAACTATAGGTAGAGTTTAAGAATTTTCGGCTTTAGGAATTCAGGTGTGTTAGGAGATAGACGGGTTCTAGACATTTGAAGGTTTAGGCACGTAGGGGGTTTCGGAATTGAGGGATTTAGGGTTTTAGAAAGTTGAAGGGCTTAGGCACGTAGGAATTTAAGGTTCCAGGAATTGAGGGATTTAGGGTTTGCGGAATGTAGGGGTTTAGGAATTTGGGAATTCAGGCGTTTTGGGTTTGGGGGTTTTCGTGGTTTTGGGTTTTAGGGGGTTTGTGGTTTGACGAGTTTAAGCAAAAATTTAGGAAATTAGGATTTAGGGTTTATGAGTTTATGTGCTTTAATGGTTGTGGAATTTAGGTTTAAGCGTTTCAGGGTCTTTGGGTTCTAGGGTTTAGGAGCTTAGGGTTTTAGACTGTAATTAGGGGTTTAGCGTTACTACAATAAGGAGACCCTGCTATTTCGTTATTTGTTGCTGTAGATCCCGATTATGGTACTTTCACGGAAACTCCGTAACAAGAGCCCAGTCTCCCACCAGCTGAGGCATCATGCTGTTCTCATTCTTTCCCTTGACCTCAGAAAGCAGGGTTTCGATTTCTTGCAAACTCACGCGAAGTTTTCCCCACCTCAGCAACCAGTCCAACGGCAGCAGATGTTGAGTTGAAGCCGTCGCAAATTCTCAATCAAAACAGGAAGGCAAAGCTCGAGAAGACTTCGCCCAAGCCCGGGCCAAAAGAGTATAGGTAATTACTTAGGCCCCTATAGTATAATATCCTTAAAGAATCATAAAGAATCCCTTGTAGTAACCCTTATAGGCCCCTTAAAAGGAAGACTTCGCCCAAGCCCGGGACGTAAGCGGGGTACTCCTTGTTCATGTCCACCGGCTGCATGTGCTTGGGGAGCTTGGCCAGCTCCTGCATCTGGGTGGTTGTCAGAATAACGGTCCCTTTTGGGTACCCTAAACATTAGGTGCCGTATTATACTAAGGCCCCAAAAAGGGACCCTAAGATTGACAACCACCCATATCATATGCAGCTTCCAAATTGTAGATGCGATGCATAAGACAATACAGGAGCAAGCGCACACTCACAGGTGCATGCAGACATTGCATGCACGTACGTATATATGTATGCATGGATGTATGTACGTATGTATGCAAGTATATATGTATGTATGGTATGTATGCATGCATGTATGTGTGTATACATATATATATATATATATGTCTGTGTGTGTATGCGCAAACTGATGCACCAATATACCTGGCAGCAGCAACAGCAACAATAACACATGGGTTGGAATAGCAACTCAGAGGTGGCACCAAAACTGTCGGCAGCATTAATATTCTGTTGTTCTGCCACTGCCAGGGTTGACGACTCTTGTCTTAAACTTACGAACAAACCGTAAACTCCGAACCCATACGCAGCCCAACACTTAAACTAGACCAAAAACCATCCAAAACCGAAAAACCGACACGCTAAGCCCTAAAGAGCTGCGGGGTGCAGGAAGTCGCAAGTCCCGAGACCCGAATCCCGGTATTGTCCAGGGTCCTGCGTAAATTTTAGGGAGGGTAGCGGGGAGGGGGGTAGGGGGCCTTCATACCTATAACAAGGATTTAATAAGGCCTATCTAAGGAAGTATAGTCCCCTACCCCCGCCCCCCCTACCCCCTAAAGGTCCTTATCACCAAAGGCTCGAACGCTTCAGGATTTAGGGTTTGGGCTAAGGGTTTGAGCGTTGAGGGGGTTTAGGGTTTTGGGCTTAGGGTTCAGGTTTTTGGGGTTTGGGGTTTTGGGTTGGGGATTTAGGGTTTGGGGAGGGGTGCATTGCATCGGTTCCGGCCATGCTCTGACAAAGTAAGGATCGGCGCACAGAAGCAAACTGTTCAATTCCAAGTTCTCATCATCAGGATACTTTTCGGCGGCCAATGCGTTCCCTGCTTAGCACGATCACTAAACCACAGCGCTCGCCATAGTCCAGTCTGGATTGAAGCTGCTTGGATTCTAAAATGTGATTCGCCTAGCCTCGAGCAACTATACACTTGGAGAGTCACAGATACCGAAAGGGCTTTAGGGCTTTTAGGCGTTAGGGTTGTTTTGGTGTAAGGGCTTTCACCAAGTGCTGGATGCGCACAAAGGTAGCCGAGTACCTCTCTAGATTCTCGGGTGCTGCCCCATCGCGTCCTGCTCGGCCTTGCGCGCAGTTCGCCTGGGCAGGACGATGATGTTCTGGATGGTGGTTCTGCATAAGCCCGAAACCGAACCCGACAAATGCTCTGGGGGCTTTTGGAGTACAAGTACAAGCCGTAGATTCTTGGGATCGACGGCGTTCAAAGTGTCGGCACTTGCGAAAACGCCTCAGCTGTTTGGGGGTTTTGGGGGGGTATGATACAGCAGAGGAAAAGAAAGTGTCCGCCAAAGACGTCAGAGTACGAACCTGAGAAGAACAACACATGAATGCTGAACTCGAGCCCCTTCAACAGAAAGACGACCCCATGAGGCAAACGCGCGGAAGCCCTCAAGCCCAGCAACAACACTGTGAATCCCGCACACGTCTACAGTCCAAAATCCCAAAACCATAGGACCAGGACACGTAACCCTAAACCCCAAACCCCAGCTTTGCATTCCAGGGGCCTGCGGCCCGCTGCAAGGCCTGCAGCTGCGACGGCGCCGCAAAGTGCTGCGGCCGCGGTGGTGGAGAGAGTGCCCTCGACCTCTAGCGCTTAGAGGCCCAGGGGACTTAGTAAGTAGTAAGGTTCCTTTAAAGGGATCTATACGGGTTCTATGAGGGGGGTTTTCGGATTACTTAGAGGCCGAAGGGACTTTAAGTAGGTTATAGTATCCTAAATACATATGAGAGGCTGCCCTCGACCGTTAGGGGAGGAGGAGTCGTAGTAGTAGTAGCAGTAGTAGTAGCAGTAGTAGTAGTAGCAGTAGTAGTAGTAGTAGTAGTAGTAGTAGTAGTAGTAGGAGTAGTAGTAGTAATAGTAGTGTGAGTAGGAGCAGCAGCATGAGCAGCAGCATGAGCAGCAGCAGCAGCAGCAGCAGCAGCAGCAGCAGCAGCAGCAATTGCTACTGTATAGCAACAGTCATGATAGCAGCAGCCATCGCCATAGTAGTAATGCTACCCGTAGGAGGAGAACTACCTGTGGTAGCAAACAACGACCATCATCTTTTGCAATGCAAGGTGCCTGTGCTGGCCTCACGGCATTCTGAGGGACCGTAGGCGCCTGCGACGAGCGATTCCATGGGTCTGCTTTTGCGGGGCAGAGTTCCCTGAACTCCATGACTTCAAGCTTCGGTGGCGCACAGGTTTTAAAACCACATGAAAGCATGATCAAGCCATACAAGGCCACATGAGTTGAAGATCCCACTCTGCCAGCCTGATCGATGCCGGCCACGCCAGCATTGCTGAAGGGAGCGACAAAGGTCACGCTCATGGCTGCAAGAATGTGCGAGCAGGTGGGAACAAACCTTCCACCTACCGCTGACGCGCTTGGACCTCAGATGCTCCGCCTCGTTACGGGCGCAAGCGAGCCGAGACGCCGCAGTAATGCGCAAAGTCTGTCGCAAAGAAGCTCTGTCTGGCACTCAGTACTGGCCAAAGCTCTGCACACAAACTCCACCCGCTCAACTTCGTGTAGGCAATGGTAACACAAACGACAACTTGATTGGAGTCATCACATGACAAGCAACACAAAAGGGGCCTTAACAATTACCTAGACTATTTCGGGGACTCCTTACTACAATTATAGTACAGTGGGCCCCACAAGCCTATTCTAACTATGCAGGCCCTATGTTGTAGTACCCTTATACATCCCTTATCGCAGCCCTTATAGACGCCTTTAAAGGAACCCCCATTCTAATTATGAAGGACGCACTCCCCAAAGCCACCGGACCTGTGGCTCGGTCGTCAGCATCGCCAGGCCACGCTCGATGGCCTTTTTCCAGAGGGAATGCAGGGTTTGAGGGTTTTTTCGGGGTGTTTAGGGGTTTAGAAGTTCATGGTTTAGAGGTTCAGGGTTTAGGGGTTCAGGGGTTTAGAGGTTCAGGGTTGAGGGCTTTAGGGGTTTAGAGGTTTGAGGGTTGAGAGCTTTAGGGTTTGAGGGTTTAGGGCTTTGGGGGTTTCGGGTCTGAGAGCCTTAGGCCGTTTAGGGTTGAAGGTGTTAGGCTGGAAGGATTTGATTTGGTGTGTGTGGCTGTTTTGGCTTGAAGCCTTTTAGGGCGTAGGATATTGGTAAGCATCATTCCATTCCGTGTGTTTGTGGTATCGAGGATCCGGTTTTCGGTCTAGAAGGCTTCTCATCGTCCGTTGCTGCAGTCATCAAGGCACCTTTACAGCTATGTCGAATTCTTTACCTGAGGCTGCTCGCGAGTTTCCGGACTGCAGCGGCAGGATTTAGGAGTTTAGGGTAAAACATGGGCCTAAGACGCCAAGCATCGGTCTCTGTCTCTGTCTCTGTCTCTCTCTAGTCTCTGGTCTGGAGTTTTGGCAATCTGGTCTGAGGGCTGCGGGTTGAGAGCTTCAGAGCCTCCGAGTTAGCGAGATTAGTGCGGCCCTACAGGCATCAGACCGGGGAAACATGAGAGTCAGGATTGTTCTGGGCAGCTTTGGGACATCTTTCAGTGACACTCACCGAAAACGTATACCCCAGAGTTTCGCGTTCCGTCCTGCCAAGGTTGATGGGAGGCCAAAAAGGAGGTTTAAGATTCTTGGGGGAGGGATTCCTTCATATGAACCCTATTATGGGAACCCTAATCCCTACTAAGCCCCCAGAGGCTAAAACCCCTTGTGACCTCCTATGAAAGGTTGGGTTTCAGGTTTGGAGGACCAGGGTTTAGCATCTTGTGCTCTCGAGAGCTGGACCATGACCAGACAGAAAGTCCACAACCTGGCCTCATAAGGCCGCGAAGTCACGTCATCCATCGGGAAAATCCTTCAGTGAGGCGCGGAACTTTAGGTGCCGAGGATGTGCGGCATGACCCTCTTGGTTCCTCCTGCTAACTGTTGCTTTATGTTGTTTTTGGCGGCTCTTGTATCGGCACTCGCTGTGGTGGTAGTCACGACATTGCGTTTGCGGTCGTAGGGAGAACTGGGAGCACTAGTAGTGGGAGTAGTAGTGGCCGGAGCAGCAGCCGCAGCAGCAGTAGTAGCACCAGGAGCACGAGTAGCACGAGGAGGGAAACTAGGAGTACGACTACTAGACTCGACCAGTGACTATAGTGACTATAGTGCTCAAGGTAATGACGCTCGCACCAGTAGAAGGACCTAGGCAGAGACTCGAGCTGCCCAGGATTCGACTGTCGCGATGGCTGACCACAAGCTTTTGAAACCACGCTTCGGTTTGCACAACCCAGACAAGCAGCATAATGCGTCGCCCCGATAACGACATCAGTGAGTATAAGCGCAAATAACAAATAGTGAAAGCCATCCACAACACTTGCCAACCCGAGGAAATGGCTCGACCAGCTCGGTAAACTGGGTCACCTTGAGCAGCAGAGAACTACGACTCATACGGTCACGGTTGAGTCAGGGTTTAGGGCTTAGGGTTTGTAGAACACGGGTTGCATCACAAGGTAGCTCTTGACGCAAGTTGGACCCCAAACAGCATCGAATCTAGAATCTAATTAGAAGGGCCGGTTGCCGACTTGTAGCAGTGGCACTAATACCACAAGCGGCAACAATGAGCACAAAGCCCGGATTTGCAGAACCACATGCAGCCAAACGAGCTTCAACAACCGATCTTGAACTGTGGGCCGGAAATCCGCCCAGAGAGCCCAATACCCCTTAATTAAGGAATATGACTTGAATCATAATATGAAGCTTTATAGTACTTAAGCCATGTTCCTTAATTAAGGGGTATTGGGCTAATTAAGGAACATGGCTTAAGTACCATAAAGCTTCATATTATGATTCAAGTCATATTCCTTAATTAGGGGGTATTGGGCTCTCTGGGCGACGTGCGAAAGTCTTGGCATGCTCCCTGCGCAGCCCACGAGCCCCGATCCCAACCAGCCGTTAGCCCCAAACCAGGGATAAACATTCCTGCTCCTTCAATATGGGGGTTTCCGGAAATAAAGGGAACCTAATACAATACCCTAAATTATAAGGACCCCAATATAAGGTACCCCCAATTATCGGAAACTCCCATATACCACAAGTATGGGTCAGGTCCGACGAACGCCCATTTCGTAGCGACGGGACCCGCATCTGATCCAGACCCCCAAGAAAACTCCACAGCAATTTTGGGAGTTTCCGAAATAGGGGACTCTAATATAGTACCCCAAATAGTAGGATCCCTATCATAAGGAACCCCAAAATAGGTACCCCCCCATTTCGGAAACTCCCAATTCTGTCGGGGAAGGGCCTGGTTCAGGGTCGGCGGATCTCGATCTTCATTAACCTGGCGCGTCATCGAATCTGGCATAGGGCATCATGAAATTTGAAGACACAGCAGCAACAACAACAACCACCACAACAGCAGCCGCAGCTGCAAGGACAGCGAGCAACGAAGGTTCATGGTGAAGCCGGTGAAGCATCCGCTTTCTAAACTGCGCCGTAACGCAGAAGAGACGATCTGTTGAATACTGCTCATCACATGTAATGCAGAGAGAAGAATGCCGGGAAGTCGATGCCGTTGAAGACCTGCAGTCGCTATCTGTGGATGATGCTTCCAGGACACCAGGACCCTCCTTGTACCCTGAAATAGGGGGAGATGGTCCCTAGTAGCAGGCGTTTAGGATCTAATACAGGGTCCAAGGAGGGTCTAGGTAATGTTCAGTCTTGCAGATAAATTGCAGCAGTTGCAGTTTCCGTGTCTTTGCCGGGTCTTGCTCGAAGTATCTTGCGAAACACAACAGTCAGTGGTAAAATGCAGCTTTGAGGACCCACTGGTGACTTCTCTTCCGAGAAACATGGAAAGGCTTGGCCGCACATGCTCTCATGTAACCAGACCGAGCACACTGCCATTTGGTATGTGGTGGACTGGCGCAGTCCATTCTTGCCCTCAAAGACGATGAAGACCTGCAAAGACAGAATATGTAAAACGACTACAACACGACCGGTGACGAGGAAGAGGACGGCAATGACGATGAACATCAGGTTTACAGGTCTTGCTGCAATGATCACCATCACGAATACTACTCCGACCACGACTGCGACTACGACTACGCCAACGGCTCCGAGCACGGTTGCTGCGGCTGCTTCTTCTGCGTCTTACTACTGCCATTGCTACTGCTATGATACTGTTACTGATACCGTCACGAGCACGACAACTACATTGTGCTGCAACTGGCACTAGTACTGTCACTCCGACAATGATCACCGTCGTGCTGTGGACGACCAAGTTCGAAACAAGACGACTACTAAGCCACTTTCGGTTTCATACAATGTTGAGCTCGTGATCCTACACGATCACCCCAAAATTAATGATGGCAACAGCTGCGTCATTGGTTAAAGTTCCCAACATCTCGCAGCTAGGCAACCCTCTTCGACAGCGTACCAAGGAATAATTGTCAACGGTCACAATACATACTACAATCGAGAATACTACAATCACCTGACGTCTGATGGCGTAGGCTTTGGGCGTTAGTGGTAGAGGAGTTCCGTGGCCGGGGTTTGGAATCCGTCCACAACTCGAGCTGCACAGGAGACATCGGCCAGCATCTGAAACTCACTTATTCCATGATTTGTAAGAAACTGACAGTCAACAATCCACACCACTACGAAGCTGAAGCCAAGATTTTGAAAACCAACAGAATCCGACCTTGATACCTCGAGAACGCAGTGTATGAGCAGAACAACGCCGACGTTCCAAATCCCAGACCCCAAATTCTTATTCCAAGCCAGCCAAAAATTACAGTTTACAAACTAAAAACCCTCTAAACATTGAAGTCCGACCTCTCGCCGGTTTCCCGTGGGGTAGCCCTTGTAGTAGCAGCCCTTCGGCCTCGAAAGAAGCGGAGAGAACACAACACTGCAGCAAGACAGCTTCACTGTGGTGCAAGTGGAGGTCGTAGAAGTACCAAGTTCGGCACAGTAGTAGTTAAAGTATTTAGAAGAGGCCGAAGAAGAAGAACCGAAGCAGAAGTAGATTGCGCCTAGTAGTACGTAGGGTGTACGGCCGTGGGGTCTTTGCCATAGCCAGCTGTGACTAGAGCACTACCTGGGATCTCTACCTCACCTGAATGAAAACGGCGTAACAATGTTGAACCCTACCCTAGGCCCGAAAAGCCCAAAAGTCCTAATAACCATAACTACCCGAATCACGTCCTAATAACCATAACTACCCGAATCAAGCCCTCATCCCCAATCGCACGCCTTAGAACACAAAACAGCAAACCTTCCAGTCCAAGCAGCATCGGGAAACCTCGCTCCATGTCTGCAGACCTGAATTGGGAGTTTCCGAGAATTGGGGGTACCTTATTTTGGGGTTCTTATGATAAGGATCCTACGATTTAGGGTAATACATTAGGGTGCCCTATTTTCCGGAATTGACATCTGAGATCTCGGTTTAGGTTTTAGGGCGTCGTCGGCTGCCAGGGGGCAGGGGGCAATCTGAACGGCCCTGGGACCCTGGGATTGCGAGAGTAACGAGCCATCCGAAAAAGGCTTAGTCAGGTTCGAGCACTTATCATTCGCATAGCTAAATCTTTGATGATCGCTTCTATATACAGTCAGCACGAAAGCTACTGTTGCCGTAACTCGTATCGTTAGCTCAACCATTGTCGTGACTCTACTAGATTCTACCAAGACAGTGAAACACCAGTCGCTCCAAAGCCACCTAATATAGGGGCATTAATAATCACCTATACTATATTGGTGGTTCCTGATTATAACTATAGTATATGATTCGGGCCCCACAACCCTATTCTAATCTTTACCATTTCAGGAATCTGCGGCGGTTTGCTTAGAGTTTAAGGGTTTGGGGTTTAGCGGTTATATACTAAGAAACAGCTATGGCGGAGCCAGTCACGCGCGACAATTTCAAAAAATGTTCACTCCTCTGACCCCCCAAAACCCCTCACTTTTGGGACCCGCCAGGACCCAAAACCCCAAGCCCTAAACCCTAAGCCCTGCCCGAAGCCCTCTCACGGCACCATCGACTCTTTGGACCAGGAGGTCAGGATTAGTCATTGGCAGTGCAGGCGACGGCTTGCAGGGCCGAAGTACTGTGGTCAGAACCAAGTCATGATTCAGGAGCAAGGTGCTTGCTTGCTGGCTTGCAAAGAGTACGAGTATAGTACAGTATAGCTTAGTACAGTATAGTACACTACCGTATACAGTATAGTGTAGTACAGTGTAAAAAAGACTGAGACTTCTGAACCCTCTACCGACAACAAGGTGCAAGCAGCAAGCTCATGGAGGGTGACCCATCGGGCCTGTCTGTCAAAGCTTAAACTGGAATTGTTCGTGCAGCGGCGCAAGAGGTGGGCCGATTGACACCAACCTCTGGGGCCTTAAATCGAGAGGTCAGCTGCTGGAACCCTAAACCCTAAACCGCTCTAAGTCGGAGAACATTTGTATCGTTGACAAGATCGAGATAGAATAACACTTCGCTATGTCAATGTGTGAGCTGTTCCAGCTCAGTGAGGTAGTGGTTAGTAGATAGCTTGCCAGCCGTAGTAAGTAGGCAGGTAGCTCGCAGGTAATAGGTTGTGGTAGCAGGTAGGAGGTAGCAAAATGAAGCAGCTATTCGGTAGAAGGTAGCAGGCACTAGTAGCAGTAGCAGTAGCAGTAGCCGTAGCCGTAGCAGCAGCAGTAGCAGTAGCAGTAGCAGCAATGCCAGTAGCAGCAGCAGCAGCAGCAGCAGTTCTGTGGAAGCAGCAGCAGCAGCAGTGACAGGCGTGGTTGCCGTGCAGCAGTACAAGTACTAGCAGTTGTACGTAGGAGTAGGAGTAGTGCTAGTAGTAGTAGAGTAGTAGTAGTAGTAGTAGTAGTAGTAGTAGTAGTAGTAGTAGTAGCAGTAGTAGTAGTAGTAGTAGAAGTAGTAGTAGCAGCAGCAGCAGGAGTAGTAGTAGTAGTAGCAGTAGTAGTAGGAGTAGTAGTAGTAGTAGTAGTAGCAGCAGTAGCACTCCTACTACTATAATACTACTACTACTACTACTACTACTACTACTACTACTACTACTACTACTACTACTACTACTACTACTACTACTACTACTACTACTACTACTTCTCCTGCTGCTACTACTACTCCTCCTGCTGCTACTACTACTACTACTACTACTACTACTACTACTGTTGCTGACACATTCGTTACTAGATTGTTACGAATACTACACCGCACCGCTGCTCTTGATACACTCCCCATTGCAGAATATTTTCGTTTGCTGCTTTTCGCTCGTGATGATCATGGCCATGCCGATTTGCGACATCGTATTTACTATAGCTCGTGGTAGCAACGAACATGCTTCTTCTTGCAGCAGGCCTGCAGCTTCCTCGGTTCAGCATACCCAGGGGCCCCAAAATAGTTCCTTTTTGGGATTACCTCATAGGAGTCTAAATATGAACCCCCAAAAAAGGGCCTTAGGGTATTGCCATGATGTGCTACGACAAGCTAACACATCATGGTCGTAGGACCGGACTCAGGTCCTCTGGATGGCCAGTCAGGCCTGAGATGAAGCAGGAGACTTCATACTGTAGCTCACATGGGAGTTTCCGACAATGAGGGACCCTGATATAATACCCTAAATAGTAGGATCCTTTTTATAAGGACCCCAAAATGCGGTACCCCGAACTATCGGAAACTCCCACATGTAGTGGGGATCCGAACCGAGTGAAGGACAAACAACTTTCACGAACATGAGACGTATCAAATTGGGTTCTTGCAAAGGGGCGATGTATCCGTCGGTCTTCGGTCGAAGTCGAGTCGTCAGCCTGGGAGCAGTCAGCGACATGAAGTTGATAAATTTAGGCGAACCGCTGTTCCATGGACTTTCTGAAACTCATCGGGTAGACGAGTAACTGATCAAAGGAAGCTCATAAAAAAAGAAAACCTTCCTTCCCTTCCTTCCGCCAGTCTTTAAGGTGAGAGAGATGCTTTCTGCCAGCAAGATGCTTCTGCAGCCACGGAATGGATGTCTGTACTTCTTCGGACTTCTCCTGAAAGATCAAATCGGGGAGGGACAGGCATCAACTTCCTTTGAAGGGGTCTGTAAGGGTTCTAAACTATAGGGTCCTATGGGGTTTCGTGTAGCGGCCTTAGTCATACAGAGGACTTTACCGGGGATCTGTCGCCAGTCTGAACTGGCTAGGGCGGCTCGTCAGCGCTGTGGTAGTGACCACTCCTCGATATTCATCGTTAACAGCTAACTACAATAATGACTAGCAAAAAGATTAAAATCAAGTAGAGGTACCAGGTCCCAAACAAAAAATAGCAAGACTACTTCTTCAACATCCCGCTGCTGCCCGAGTGACGATAACTGTCGGTTATTAACGTATTACGGAACCGAACGAACAATAACTATGATACCGCTGCTGCTGCTGCTGCTGCTGCTGCTGCTGCTGCTGTGCTGCATTACTAATACTACGACTACGACGCCTACGAGTGCTGCTACTACTACCACTACCACTACTACCACCACTGCTACCACTACCACTACTACTACTGCTACTACTACTACTACTACTACTACTACGACCTACGACCTACGACCTACGACCTACGACTACTACTACGACTACGACTACTGCTATTGCTACTGCTACTGCTACTGCTACTGCCACTGCTACTACTACTACTACTACTACTACTAAGACTACTACCACTACTACTACCGCTGCCGCTACTGCAGCTACTACTACTACTACTACCGCTACTGCTGCTACTACTGCTACTCCTGCTGCTGCTGCTACTACTGCTACTCCTGCTGCTGCTGCTACTACTACTACTACTGCTACTACTACTACTACTACTTCTACCAGTTCCTAGCACCGCTATTGCACGATGGGAAACACACCATTAGCTCAAGTCTTCACAGACACTCACACTGTGACAGACAGAAACAGACACACAGGCTCCCAGGCAGAGGGACAGACACGCAAACGAGCTCTTGCGCACATATGCATGCACTATCACATAATCACACACCACCATTGCTACCTCTATTGCCAAGTGCCCGAATGGAGCTCATGAAGGCCTTTTCCCCTGCCCTGTGTTGCCCTGTGCAAAAACGTTTCGAGGGACCGTCTAGCACTCAGACAACAGAAGAGCTGGATACCCTACAGATAACCCTATATAAATCGAAACAAAACGCATTTCCTTGCAATACAAGTGGCCGACAGACGATGCTGTGCCGACTGCAGAAAGGCTTCGACCTCTGCCACGTGGTTCGCGTTTTACAAGACTCCAAAAGGGCGGGCTGAGAAGGGCTCTATATTCGGGATGTAGGGATTCTGGTCTGGAGTTTAGGGTTTGAGGTGTAGGGTGTCGAAGATTTAGTTATTATGAACGGATACGGACTAAAGCTGCAGGCATGGTCTCGGATTTAGGGGTTTAGGGGTCCCGGGCTTTCGAGGCTTTGCAGTTATTTACTGACATACGTAATTTTAGGATTAATCTCCTCAGATTTCTGGGGCTCGGGATTTTGAATCCAAAGGTTTAGTAAGCAAGTGGAGCCGAAAGAGAAAGAGAGACAGAAAGAGAGAGAGAGAGAGAGTGTGTGTGTAGATGACCAATGGAGATGGATGACAAACACAAACACACCACACACACACACACGTATAAATGTATACATGTATATGTGTAAATACAGTACTCATAGACTGTCTACATATCAATACAAATGTATGAACTTAGATATGAAGATGTATGTATGTACGCACACAGCGCGGAAGTCAAACTCCGAACCTGGCTGGCAAGGCATGGCATTATGCACCTTGGTTGAAGAAGTCCTTCTGCACCCCGTTCGAACATTGCAGTGGGCCGACGATCGAAAAGAACCCCGAAATCTACCTCCGCGGACCGTGAAGATTAAGAGTTCATACCATGGTCATGTAAGTCCCTAAATCTTCGACGTGTTGTTCTGAGTGCCTTTGTCCGTTTTTGCACTGGAACACAGTTAGGTTAAAGTGTGCTGCTACAACTGCTAGCATTACGACGACACCTCCTCCTCCTCCTCCCCTCCTCCTCCTACTCCATCCTACTCCTCTTACGACCACGACCACCGCCACTACCGCCACCACTAGTACTATCACTACAAATACCACTACAAGTGCCACTACCACCACTGCTACCCATCACCACCACTACCACTACCACTACCACCACTGCTACCACCACCACTGCCACTACCACTACGACTACGACTACTACTATGACTACGACCACTTCTACTACTACTACTACTACAACTCCTCCTCCCACTGCCTGCTACTGCTAGTGCTACTGCTAGTGCTACTGCTGCTGCTGCTGCTACTGCTACTGCTACTGCTACTGCTACTGCTACTGCTACTGCTACTGCTGCTACTACTACGACTCCTACTGCTACTACTACTACTACTACTACTACTACTACTCCTGCTACTCCTGCTACTACTACTACTACTACTACTACTACTACTACTACTACTACTACTACTACTACTACTACTTTTACTACTACTACTAGTACTACTACTACTAATTTACTACTACTACTACTACTACTACTACTACTACTACTACTACTACTACTACTACTACTACTACTACTACTACTACTACTACTACTACTACTGCTACTACTACTACTACAACTACTACTCCTACTACTACTACTACTACTACTACCACTACTACTACTACTACTACTACTACTACTACTACTACTACTACTACTACTACTACTACTACTACTACTACTACTACTACTACCACTACTACTCCTGCTCCTGCTGCGTCTGCTGACACTCCCACATGTGAGTTGAGGAAGAGAGGCGTTGCCGAAGAGCGCGCCGCCAACTTGCTTCAAGCCCTTGGGGATTCCGGCACCCTGGCAGGTGGCAGTGGCAAAGGAAGCGAGTGCTAAGGTTTATTTTGTGTTTTGAGCCGATTTTTTTAACAGGGGCAAAAAGGGGCTTTAAAGAAAAAACCGTAGGATTTAGAGTTTGGGGGCTTAGGGTTTTGGGGAAGTCTGGGGTTTCAGGGACTTAGGGTTTACGAATTTAGGAGGTTTAGGGGGTTTCTGGTTTGGGGACGTGGGGGTTTCGGGGTTTTTGGGTGACTTAGGGTTTGGGGTTTAGTGGGTTTGGGGGTTTCGGGTTCGGGGCAAGCCAAGCTGAGAGATGACAGACAGAAGATCGTCCATCAGAAAGACCTGATGAATCTAGGGGCCTGCGGTTACTGGAATGTGGTGTAGGGTCCTACTAAATCCTACAGCTGAGCTATGTAGAGGAACATAGGGTAACTGGCGGTCGTCGGGAGGGACTGACTATTCGAGATTTGCCTGTCTTTAGGGCAAGGCGCCCTACACCCTCGGTTGCCCCTTGCGAGAAATGCTTTCAGAAAAGAAAGACAAAGCCCAACCCTACATGCTGAATTTAAGCCGAAAAGTTTGTGGCTTAGGCTTGAGATGGAGGCGCTATGCTAACTCTACACCCCTAAGCTCTGGACCCCAATATACCAGACTCCACTACTTACTTACTGGTGCTTGAAGGGGTGGCAGAGTGGATCCCTAAACCAGTGCCAAAATAGAATCCCGTATAGCAGTTGCGGTCTCCAGGCTTCCTTAAGCTCAGGTTTAGGCTTCAGGTTTCGGGGCCCAAAAACCCTAAACCCCTAAACCCTATAGACCCTAAACCCCTAAACTCTATAAACCCTAAACCCCTAAACCCTAAACCCGAAAACCCGAAAGCCTAATCCCGGACCACCCGGACCATTATCCCAGGTTGGGATGGGCCTTGCTTTCCCTTTGGCGTTCCGTGTAGTCGTTCAGCTCGTTGAGCCTCCTCGGATTCCAGTGTAACCCTGGGTTCACGTTTAGGGTTTCGGGCTCTTGGGGTGTATGTTTGGGGTTTCGGTTTAAGTTCATTGGGCTGAACGTGTTAGGTTTTGGGGTTTTGTTGTCGTTGACATCGCAAGTTTGCCAAGCAGCAGCACTTTCAGCGTGTATTGCTGTTGTTGCGACGGTTGATACTGCCACAATACTCATGGCAACTCGAACAGTGATGACTGCAAGTCGGCAGAAGATGACTGAGTGACTGAGCCCCATGGCAATCATCACAGTAGCTCAGTAGCAGCCACAAGCAGGCAGCGGCCTGTATGACAGTAGTGCTACTTGCTCGTAGTGATGATAGTAGTAGTGGTGTAGTAGTGGAGGTGGTGGTAGTACTACTACTCATAACAGCTTGATCATAGTGGTCGTCGCGGCGGTTGTACGAGAACATTGGTAGCAATGGTGGCAGTAGCAGTGGTAGCAGTCGTGGTAGTGGAGGCAGCGGTAGCAGCGGTGGCAGTCGTGGCCGTGGTGGCAGCGGTAGCAGTGTAGCAGTGGTGTAGT
>CAJNDT010003413.1:300058-302558 GCA_905221615.1 Symbiodinium sp. CCMP2592
GTTGGTTCAGGTTTAGGGTTTAGGATTTAGGGTCTAGGGCTTCTAGTTTATAGGGTGTTACTAAGTTACGGCTTCCGGCTGAGGCTGGCTTCTTGCTCAAAGCAGCCCTGCGCTTCGAATCTCTGGTGAAGGCAAGCCGCTGTGCAGCTGTGCAGCATGTGACCCAAAAACCTCGGAATTCAGCTGTTGGCAGTAGAGTTGGGAGTTTCCGAAAAGAGGGGGCCCTAATAAAGTACCCTAAGTAGTAGGATCCTGATTACTGAGGACCCCAAATAAGGTACCCCTAATTTTCGGAAACTCCCAGTTGCGGCCCCAGGATGGACTAAATGAGAAGGTTCGTGCATCGGGGTTTTCGGAGCTGGGGGTCAGGTTCTATGGCCGAGTGGTTCGGCCTGGCAGGGGCAGCCATGGCAAGTTCAAGATTCATAAGAAAGCGGAGGAACAAGTAAGACCAATAGTAACTGTTGGTCCTAAACGTAAGCCTTAAATTGTTGCAGACACCAAGCCCTAACCCACCCGTGGTATGCGAACGTATGAACAACAGCACCCGCTAGCGCCCTTCAATACAAGCAACATTTGTCAATCCAATCCTATGACAACAGCACTCGACGAGCAATGCTCACACGATTTGGGGCAGGCAGCTGCTCTAACCACTGGCGATCGCCATAAGCCTCCGCTGGCTTCATCTCGCCCTGACGGCTACTGGGGTCCAGGGTCTCAGGGTTTAGAGCATTTAGGGGCCACCGTTTAGGGGAAGGGGTTCAGGGTGCTACGACTTAAAACAGACAGAAGACATTGGGCAAATCCAAATCCAACTGGCTGAGAGATGGGCAGGCATCGACTCTACAAAAAAGGCGGGAAACGCAGGGGACCGGAACATTCACTATTAGCACGATATTGTCTCTTGGCAGAAGGACCTTAGAATTTCACTGGGGTTGAGGGGCTTCTCCGCCTGAGAGAATGAAGAATTGAGGCCTTCTCCAAAGATGATCACGCCCAGCTAAACCTCTGACTCACAGCCCCGGTCCGTCCCTATGAGTTTTGTCACCATTTCTATACCTCGACATCCGAGGGTTAAGAGATTCGGGTTTAGGGCACTTAATGTCGGGGCCTTAATAATTAGAATATGGTGCTGGGCTCCGTTATAGTATGATCGTAATAAGGACCCCCTGGGGAATAAAGTTGAAATTATGGAGGCTTTATGGTACTATTCCCTAAACCCTAAACCCTAACCCCCCCGAGGCTTTTCCTAAACCCTAAACCCCCTAAACCCCTGAACCCTAGACCCTAAACCGTGACCCCCTTCAACCGAAAGCTTGCCAGAGGCAAGAAGGGGGAACGTTTGGGGCCTGAGCATCTCGGAAGCTGACATTGGAAGGATCCCAGTCACCTCCCAGGGCTAAAGGGAGATGTTTTTTTGTATGGTATATTATTGTAAATGACTGTATACTATCGTATATATCATGTATTATGTATTGAATACTACATACTATGTACTACGTATCATCTTGTTGTGCTGTTCTATGTCATGTACTATCTATATATATATATATATATATATATATTGTATACTATATCTTACATGATGTATTATATGTGGTAGCTGAGGGCCCTCCTTTCTGATGGTGGGGTCTAGGCTAAGTGATGCTGATCCTTGCTGAGCAGCAATTCGCAGGTGAAGCACGTGCAGCATATGCACGTGGCTCTTGCAAGGTTTTGTGATATTCAGGTAAAATTGCAAATCTCAAGCTTCCAAGGCCGGACTGATTCAGGCTACAAGGGCTGTCAACATTTGGAGCTGCCGCTGCGATGAAGCATTGAAGAAGGCTCGGAGGGGTTCAGAGTTCAGTGTGAGGGAATCGGGGTTCTCAAGTTGATGACTGCATGCTCCAACTGTTGAATCACGACAGGAACCAACTCCTGCACCCCTTTTTGGTTTAAAGGGGCTTATAAGGGGACCTGAACCCTAAAAAAAGGGAATAAGGGCCTACTCCAGGTCCTAGAAACCGATGGTTTCACGTCCGATGGACACAGGTACACAGACGGCTGCGCTCGACGACTGCACACGCGAGGCTGCCATGAGAGCCTGTGTACTTGATCAACACGGGCCGCACGGGCACCCCGGGCAAGAAGGCACCTAAAGAAGCTTTGTATGGGGTTCTAGGTGATGGGGTTGAGTATATTCAAGTGCGTGCTGCGCTTGGATCTCTGCTCGTCTGACTATCGCAAGTAATCAAGTATTATAGTTATTCGCCACTAGCCCAGGCCAATGCTTCCTGTTCTATGATCACATATATAAAATGACTTAACAGGGGGCAAGTTGCACAGCTTTGACAACCTGTTCATGCGTTCTAGCTGCCACTGGCTCGAAATCAGCGGGACGTACATTGGAGGCTGGGAGTTTGAAAGCAGCATCCGAGGCACCTCCAGCTTCACGATAAGCGCTGTTTGCGGAAGAATGCAATGACAATAATTCAGCAACACGTACTGCATCGCACAG
>CAJNDT010003413.1:307558-321235 GCA_905221615.1 Symbiodinium sp. CCMP2592
GTTGAATCAATACTGACTTCGGCCACTTCTCGCGGAAGCATTTCCTGGTGGACAAGAAACGTATTCCTGTCGTTTACTGTCCTAGAGCCGCCTGTGATGTAAGTTGCTAAGAAAGAGCCGATGGCCCACATTATCAATCCTTTAGTGTTTAAGGCCTGGAGGCTTAGAGTTCAGGGAGTAGGGCTTAGATAGGACAAACGACCCTTAGACAAGTGTGAAATGCCTGAGCCGCTTGCAATACTAAGCTCACCTATACTATTTTGGGGTGGGTTCCTTTTTAATTGTAATTATCGTACATGATACCCCAAAACCCTCTTCTACTTTCTCGGCCCCCGCACTACAGAACCCTATTGCCGATCCCTTACAGAATCCTTCAATGGAACTCCAGTCTAACTATTAAGGGCCCCTGCATTACACCAGCTCCGTGCGTCCTGGCGAACAAAGCCTGAATCCAATACCCTGAAGGCCATTGTAGGAACCCTTTTAGGAATTACTATGGAAACCCATATAGGATCCCTTTTAAAAGGGGCCCATTATATTTCTATTCCATTCTGCCCCAAAACCCTATTCTAACTGTGAAGGCCGCTGTATTCCCTAAACCCTAAAGCCTAAACCCTACTCTTTTCGGATCCCGTTTCAAAGGAGCCATTATGGAAGCTCGTATAGTAAGGATCCCTTTTAAAAAGGGGCCCCGGCGTCCTGGCAAAGTTGGCCAAAAAGCGGCCATGAGGCCACCTCAGCCATGGCCACGAGCTTCGGGACCTGACAGGGCAGGGGTTTAGGGTTTAGGGTTTAGGGTTTACGGTTCAGGGCAGGGGCAACTTGGGGCTTTCTTGGGACTTTAGGGATGAGACTGCTGATGGACAAAATCCTGCATTACCCTTTATATATAAGGAATATACCATAGTTCCCATAGTTTAGAGTCCTTAGGGTCATGCAGGATTTTGTCCATCAACAATACCTTCATGCGTGCATGTATGAGTAGGTATATGTACATATAGATGTATATGCGTATGTATACGTATATGTATATGTATATGTGCATGTAGGTAGCTAGATAGGTGGGTAGGTAGGTAGAGAGAGGTAGGCAGTTGTATGTCTATTGTATACAGATAGCTGTGTATATGTGCGTCCGCGTATGCATATGTGCATATGAACGATACGGTAACTGTAAGGATTTGCAGATTGATGCATGTGTATACGTAGATGTGTGTGTGTGTGTGTGTGTATGTACAAAATGTGCACATTGACATGCCGCAGGCCCGAGCCTCCAGAACCCATGGCAGCACTACCGTGTCCTCGGCAAGTGGGAATCTTGGGGCTTAGGTTAAGGGTTTAGTTTAGGTTTTCAAGGTATGGATTTTGAGTCAATTTTGAGGGTTTATGGGCCAGGTCGACTTAAGATGGTATGGGATGGCTCTGGAGCTGGCCTCAAAACGCAACCCTTTTCTGGCCTGCTACGAGACACAATACTGGAAAGGCCTCGCAGTCTTTAGCAATGCTTCGGCGACAGCCCGGCCGCAGGCAAACATCAAGACTTCCACCAGGGCAAACACTGAACGTTTTAATTGCCGTCTTGCTGAAGCTCGGCAGAGAGCCTTCAACTTGCAAACGGAGCAAACGCTGATGCCTGCGTATTGCTGCCATGCTTCCAGGTAGCTCACGTGGTTGCCTCGCTTCTGGCCGGCGCCACACGAAATCGACATCACAAGGGCAGAACAGCTGTGCCAGGTAGAACACCCGGCAAAATCCTCAACTCCATGCTGCCGTGCTGCTGACGATCAGCGGCGTGGCACGTAGCCTTGGGGTGAATGTCATGGGCACTGCTTGAGCTGGCAAGAACATGGCTTCCACAAGCTACGCTCTGCAGCACCACTTGTCTCTTCCACGCAGTGGCCATAACACATGCATGTATGTGAACATAAATAAACAGTAAAGCACAATACGAATGCATGTATGCATGTATGTATGAGTGTATGTACATGTGTATGTGTGTGTGTGTGCCGGTCCTTGCTAGTTTAAGTGTCATGGTGTATGAACTTCTGTGAACAGTTTATCCGCTTATCCATGTTGTGCTCATGTATCTGTTTAGTTTCATACCGCAATGATCCTATGATCGTTTCCTATCACCAATCCCAGTGCTCACGCCGAGAGGCATCCGTTGCCGCACCTCCGGATCGCTCGGGAGGGGCCCGAAGTCATTTCCTGGAGGTCGCACCGTATCGTGCAGCATAGTATAGTAGGGTAAGAGTTTTAGTATACTATCGTTTAAGCCAATCTGGTATAGTTCAGTAGAGTTTAAAGCAGAGGATATTGCGACGGGAGATAAGAGAGGGCACCATGACGAAAATTCGGAAAGGTTCGGAACAGCACAGGTAAGCCAGGCTGGGCACAGTACTCCTCGCAACGCATCGCTTGTTGCTGCCTTCAGGCTTCATACATCTCACTATCCACTCACTGCATAGGTAAACCCTAAACCCTAAACCCTAAACCCTAAACCCTAAAGGTCTATTACTATGCTCCAAAGTGCCCCCGCTCCTACGCTCCTACGGCCGGACAGAAAAGGACGCAGAAAGGCTTTCAGGCCGAGGCGCCATACGGCCCGGACTCGCAGAGAATCGTAGGCCAAATTCCGTTCGCATACAGCCAAGTGCCTCAGAGCGACACTGAAAAAGAATCGCTCACTTTCAGATTTGTCGCCCGCATGAGTCCATAGAGATCCCGATACAGATCTTGAGCATGAAGGCTGAATCAAATCCAACTGAAAACACCACGCCGAGTGTCGGAAGCCCATCTTAAAAGCCGCCGAGTCTGTGACCTATAGGGACGCTGCAGGGACAGCTTGGGTAGGTAGTATCCTGAGTCGGGAATTGGTGAAGAGCAGAATATCTGCCGCAGGGCTGGCCAGCTTTTGCTCCACTCTTTGAGAATGCTAATATAGCAGCCTTAATAATTAGACTATGGTTTTGGGGCCCTTATAACTATAACAAGGAACCCCCAACATAGTATAGGTACAGGTAATTATGAAGGCCTCTATGTTATCTTTCTTATCGAAGGCGCTGCTGTGGCATCGCGACCCAGAAGGCCCTGCTCACGTAGAGCAAAGCACCCAGATGAAACCAGTGCGGCACTTGAACAGGTGAGGTCGCAGAACCCCTAAGCATCCCTGAAAGCCTACACAAGCCTTTGAAAACCTCTTGTAAAACTTGGAGGCCCGGTGGACTTAGTAAGTCGGCAATAAGTAGGGTTACCTAACTCCATTCAGGGTACTTCTAACTCTGCCTGTAACCTGCTTACTAAGTCTCCGGCCAATAAGTTACTGTAATGTAGGGGCCTTAACTATTACAGGGATTTGGGGTATATTATACTTTTTTTCATGTTAAGGAACCCCCAAATAGTATAGGTGACTATTTAAGCCACGTAGGCCTCCATACTACCCTTTTCGGGGGGGCTCCTTATCATAAGTATGTACAATGTGCCCCTAAACCCTGGTCTAACTATTAAGGTCCCTACATTATAGTACCCTTATAGTAACCCTTATTATAGTAACCCATATAGACCCCTTTGAAGGAAGCCTGGCCCTTTTTTTACCCTCACCGATCCCTTTGGAGCGCCTGGCGTCGACCCAGCTTCTCTTCAGCGCGACCCACGGCCCAGCCGGCGCCAAGCGACCTATTGGGTTTCAGTTATGGAGTTTTATACTTATGGGGCTTCGTAGCTAGGGTTATAAATTATATTGCTTCGAACATCCCCACCCTACACATAACGCATTTGCGAGGCCTACACAAACTACTGTATAGGCCAACGGCAATAAAACGGTAGTCTGTGTGGTTGGGCACTCCAGGTAGTCTCACGGTACTCGGTAGTCTGAGGTTGGGGGCTTCCAGGTAGTCTCACGGTAGTCTGTGGGGTTGGGCACTCCAGGTAGTCTCACGGTGGTCTGTGAATTTGGGCACTTCAGGGAGTCTCACGATAGTCTGTGGGGTTGGGCGCTCACGGTAGTCTGTGGGGTTGGGCACCTGTCTCTGTTAGTAGTCTCAGCGGGCGAAGAGTAATAGCTGATTTTAAAATCTAACAACCCCACACCGAGGGTGGGGAATAAGGTAACTATACTTACAACCCCAATTAGGGTACTTGTAACCTTACTTACTAAGTCCCCTGACCCTCCAAGTACGTCTTTTATAGGTTTTACAAGGTTTTATGAAGCTTGATAAGGTCTTTTAAGGTCTCTGAAGGGTCGTATAAGGGGAGTCATCGAAGGGTTTTCTTATGAGGGTTTTACAGGGTCTTATAAAGGTGTTACAAGGGCCTATAAGAGTTTTATAGGGTTTTAGAGAGTTGTACAAGGCCATAAGGGTTATTTAAGAAGGTTCCATAAAGGGGCCTTCAGGATTCAGGGGCTTTGTCGTTGGAAATTTGAAGTTTAGGGTTAATTAAGGATCATAACAAATACACAGCTGAATGTACCAACATTATGAAACTATAGCTTGCGCAATGATAAACTGACTTCAGACATCTTCAGGACGGGCCCAATCTTGGTGTTGATTCCCCGGCCCACTGAAGACCCACCATCTCAACACAATCAACCCGAAACCCTAACCGCCAAACCCGACATCCTAAACCATAAACCTCAAACTCGTCTTTGAGCCGAGAAGCGCGCCGCCAACTAAGGTTCCAACAGCATGAGCCACGAAACCTGAAAGCAGCTACCGATTGCACTGGTAGTCCTAAAAAAGGTCCTAATAAGCGCCGTAGCCGGCTATGCGTTGAGGCTGTGGGATTCTCAACCTTGGTGCTGGAGGGGTTCGGGTTCGAGGGTTTGGGCTAGGCTTCCGGGGTCCCGGGTTCCAGTGTCTCCTGCTCGGGTGATAGGTTTTAAGATTTCCAGCTTTAAAAGGATCTTACAACCAAACAGGAACAGGAGGGACCCTTAATGGGGACCCCTACCCTATAATGGGCTATATAATGGGTATATAATAGCTATATTGAGGGTAGAAACCTAGGGGTCCTTATTAAGGGTCCCTCCTTTTACCCTTGGATTCAAGGTTCTGGAGACCGCCAGGGCTGTGTGCCGAAATGGTGGAAGGGGGAGGGGTGAGTCGCAAGCAGGCAAGCTAAACCCTAAAGCCCGAGAATCCCCCACCAAGCAAGAACTCAACCCACACTTGAAGCTGAATCAAGCCCTCAATACCTGAATTTGTGTTAAAGTCTTCCTTGTTCCCCTCCTGAGAAATCAGACAGACCTCTCCGTTTCTGAACATCGGAACCTTTGACCGGCCTGGTACCGTTTCCAAAGGCCGGAGGACGCCCTCCGACTTGGCCACATCGAGCTCAGTCTTTGCAGGGGCCTGGAGTAATAAGAGTGGAGGGGTTACTATTCAGGGTTTAGGGGTTTATCGGGTTTAGGAGTCATGTATGAGATAGGATACTTCGTGCGTAAACACAACAAGGGTCATGGCAGCAAAGAGGCCGACTCGATGCCAAAAAGCACAGTGCTGATAGTGTTTACTTCAAGGCTGGCTGATTACGTAGACATTTAAACTTATCCACAACAAGATCATGGTATGCTGAGACAGTACCAGTCACAAAGAATTACATGCATATAGCAGTTCGACCTATCATCATGTACTAATGACAGGAATACAAGAATACAGTGGCAATTATAATGTAGATATATGAATACTAGTAATGCAGCACTGATTGCTTATTAGCTCGACTGCACCCATCCTCTCAAAAGCCATAGAAAGAACAATCACGAACACTTCGATACTAAATAAAGGCACGCCTGCACAACCCAGCAATCGGCACCGCCTCCCTGAAACAAACATTTACAGCGCGCACTTCGTGAAGGGTTATTCTGAACAATTGTGCGGCATACTATTTCAGAGGTCTTGCCAACATTCGGACCCTCCAACAGACCACACCGCCGTTCCGACATTTCCCATGTCATCCTAAACCTACTAATTAAACCTACACCCCGGCTTTCAAAGGGCAGGATGTGGCCTCACTGGGCTCAGCAGAGCGGATCTCATCCTGCAGCTGCAAAAGGTTCTAAGGCGAGCTTTGTGGGAAGGTTGCGGGCCACAGGGGTATCGTGTCATCGTCTGAGGTTTAATCTTCGGTGTTGTGGCTTGGGCTTGACACTTTCTGTACTTCGGGTTGTAGGTGGACGATCTGCGCAGGCTTTGCACCACAACTCTGCAGAAGAATACCGCCTGTTACGCAGTCGCTCCAACTCTTGGGAATTCATGTGTTTTGGAATTTCATGAATGGCCACCTGAACAACTTTACGCCAGGAACACCTGAAGAAACAACACAAATAGCCCGCCAAAGTCTTCACTAGCGAGCATCAAAGACAACACCCAAAACCCTAAACCCAAAACCGTAAACCCTAAACCCAAAACCCAACAGCCAAAACCAGTCCTTGGACTCTTCCGGTGGGGTCTGTGTCTCTGGCACAGCTGGACTGCTGTCAGCCATGGCGGTCGATTCTTCTGACCCTAAGGGTTTAGGCTTTAGGGGTACTGCGGATAGGGTTTGGAGGAAAGGTCTATCCCAAGTTGCGTCCAGAATAGTCGGAATAGGGTTTCAAGTTGGGAGTCCGTCGCCGACACTGACAATGCTTTATGACACAGTGAGAATATACCATTCATGGGTCCATGATGTCGGAACACATGCACTTTCAACTGAGGAGGTGTCTGCATGAACAAAGTAAGTTCTGAAGGAGGCTGAGCCTCAAGCTTGAGACAGGCATGTGCAAGCAGGCAGGCTGCAGTATTTATCTGCCCCATAAAGGGGCCTTTAACTTAGAAAATGGTTTGGGGGGTAGATTTTAACTCTACCAGCACTGTACGCAAATTCATGAACCCTAAGAACTTGCATTACTACTTATTCAGGCTTCCACATTACCCGAGGCTAAAGCGGATCCCTAAACCTCCTCGTCGTTTACCAGCTGCCAGGCCGGAGAGCTGTGGTACATAAAAAAACGTGTTGCTGGAATCCGCAAGGAACAAAATACTCACTTCATATTGTTTGGTTATAGAATTAGAATTAAGATGAGTTGTAAGATGTTGAACTAGAATTTGATTCTAGCCGCCCCAATTCAACAGCGCGAGAAGGACCTGTACCGCGAATGCATCCACGAATTTCGTTTGACCATAAACTTGAAATCCCGACTCGAGCACAGCTCGTCACACCCTTCTCGTGAGACCGAGGTCCCCACCATAGTTCGAGAAAGAGCTTACCGCAAATCGACTGCGAGGCCTCCGCTTCTTACAGCATCCGAAACGAAACAGACATGCACGTGATCCTCCTGCAGGGCTCAGATGCCAGGAAGCCATGGAGGCTGCATAATGTGACATGTACAATAGGCTCAAAGAAGAAAAGCATGTTTAGAAACATGCTAAACATCCACACCTATGTGCATATATATATATATACACACACACACATGCGTGTGTGTGTGTACAGACATATGTACAAACATGCGCACACACACACACACACATACAGATCGCAATCATGCAAGGGCCCCAGGCCCTGCGAGCCCCTCAAAAGAGCAGGTAGACGAAGGAGGCGATGCAACCGCTGTTCATAAATCAAGATAGGAATACACTGCTTATAGCTGGCTCCAAGACTAGTTAAACCGGCATACATACGTGTGCATGTAGATAAATGGGAGGTAGGTAGCCAGGTAGGAGCGCTGGCTAGCTAGCTAAGTAGGTACGCCTCAAGTATGTGTGCATGCAGGCAAGCATGCATGCATGTAAGTACCTGCGAGATGCATGCATACATACATACACACAGATAGATAGACAGATAGTTAGGTGTGTGTGTGTGTGTGTATATATATATATACATACCGGGATACAGGTACAGACAGACATAGATGTCGACATAGATATAGATATGCATACCCATGCAGCTATAGCCTATGGGTACATATACAGATATAGATACATGTATAGATATAGATACATATGTATATATATATGTATATATATACATTATATGTATACACACAGTTAATTTGCTAGAGGCAGAGGGAAGAGGCATGGACAGATCAAAACAGACTAGACAGACTGGCAACAGAAGCAAGCAGAAGGCAGGCAGCCAGAAAGGAACATAGAGCTCCAGAAGCATGTACAGTTCGGGTTTCATGGGTAGTCCACCGGGACCACTGTGAATCTGGGCCTCATGGAAGTCGTCTTCGGTTGCAACCTGTGGCACAATGCTCACGGTTCGGGTCCCCTAACCCACGAATGCATCTGGCAGAAGAGTGCAACACAGCGGAACACTCCATCAACAGCTCGCAGAGCAGCGCACCGTGAAAGGAATCTCGGAGCCGGCAAGATCGGAGTAGCGAATGTCCAACTGGCCGCAGGGCTTCGGCAGCAGGTCTCGCTGGTGATGGGGAGTCTGCTGGAGGTAGCTAGAGTCTCTGTGCTTCAAGGCATCCGAAGAAATTCGCGCCGGGCACCAGATTCGTCGCCAGGAAGACGATCTTCAGTCGAAGACTGTCCTTCAAGACATGGACCTCCCCCGCGGATTCTCTTATCAGAGTCAACTCGGCGCCATCATGCTTTATAGGACAGAGGCCCTAAACCCTGAACCCTAAACCCCAAAAGTGGCAAAACAGAAACTGCAGAAGTGTCCTGTGCTTCCTCGTAACCTGAGCGGACTGCTTCACAACTGGATTTGCCTACCGTGCCGGCCTTCGTGCCGGTACCTCCCACGCACTTCATATGGGAAGTTTCGAAAATTTGGGGGTGTACCTCATTTTGGGGTCTTATATATACTAAGGATCCTACCATTTAGGGTACTAGACTATGTTCCCCAATTATCGGAAACTCCCATATTGGGGCGCATGCAGCTTGTCTCAGGTCTCCACGCATGCCTGTCACTCCCCCCGCAGTAGTGAAGGTGAGGATCATGGGCGCTGGCCTGGCTGACATCATTCTCACACTATAATATATCATATTACATTGTATAATGCTATATTGTAATGCATTATGTTGCTATATGGTAGTATGTTACGTTTTCTGCTATGGTATATATTGTATTGCATTGTATGTATCGTATTATATTACAGGACGGTGCATTTGCTTTGTTCCCCGCTTCTGCCCGAACAGTTCGCTATCCAAGGCCCACCCCGGAAGGAGGCCACGAGCAGGACACTGGTGCCAACGAAGGATCACAGAGGATCTAATAGAATATAGTATGATATAATATAATATAGTATACCGTAACAGTATAGTATGATATAGTACAGATAACTTAGTAAATAGCATAGTATAGCTTCGTATAGTACAGTATAGTATAGTATTAGTATAGTTTGGGTTGTTCCTGCCCGGCTGAGTTCCGGACGTCTCTCGGGCTGGACTGCTCATGCTGATCCTGTGGGTGCTGATTTGCGAAATTTCAAGGTTTCGGGATTTGGGCTTCTGAAGCTAGACATCAGCTGGCAGGGGTGCACAATACATGCATGAAGTGATTCCAACCACGCTGCTGTCGGCAACCAGGCAGAAAGGTGCTAGCCAGAAGCGAACTTGAAGCCGTGGGTTCTAAACCAACCCGTCAAAAAGAAAAAGAAACCATGAATTACACGAGAGGAAAACCGCTGGGACATCCGAGCACCATGCGTGGCTCCGAGCATCGTCGCCTTGCCGGCTGCAGTGGAGACTTGTAGCAGAGGGGGCCGTGGTAGTTAGAATAGGGTTTCGGGGTATACTCGTGACAAGAAGGAACCGCAGTGAATGTGGGTTGTCATGCTGTTGCTATAGTAGACAACAGTGAGGAACCCTGAGGAACAACAATAGCAACTATTCAGGGAATCAGCCGAGGTCAAAATCGCACCCTTCGCTCGCAGCATCTGCATGCTACACATGGGAGTTTCCGATAATAAGGGATACCTTGTTTGGGCCACAGAGAAAGAGACAGAGAGAGAGCGCCAATCAGCACAGGGCTGAAAAACCTTGCAAAAACCTCGATCGCAAGTAAATCCGAACCCTCGCATCTTGAAACGGCCAAGCTCTAAACTCTGGAAATGCAAAGCCTTGAAATCCCCACACCCTAAAACCAAAAGCAGCCCAAAACCCTGCTTCTTCAGACCTCTGCCCTAGACCAACAGGCTCGGAACTCGGAGCCAAGCACCCCCTGTCGAGATGTGGGTTTCCGAAAATAGGGGACCCTAATATGGTACCCTGAATAGTAGGATCCTTATTACTAAGGACACCAAAAAAAGGTACCCCTAATTTTCGAAAACTCCCAGATGAGCTCCGAGCGGGGTTGCGGATGGTCATCTTGCCAATCTGGGGACCCAGACTATTGGGAGGATCTAGAAAGTAAATCCCCTAATTTGGGGCCCTATGCTACTAAGGGTACTTTATAGGAACCCCCATTCAGGGATCTACTTTTTGGATCCCCCCGAGCAGGGACAATGCAAGGGTTCTTTTCGGTGCTCTAAGGGCTACTACAAGGGTTACTACATAAGGTCTACCAGAAGGGTTACTATAGGGGCGTCTATACCGGTCTCTTTCGGGATGTCTTACCATACGTGTAAGGGATACTTTAAAGGTTATCATGAGGGCTACTACAAGTAGGTTCTAAAAGGGAGACTACGAGGGCTTTTTTCTGAATCTCCAATCTGTTGGACGGCTGATAAGGAGACAGGTTTCCCTTCGACAGGACGACAGGTTTCAATTTGAGAATTCTGCTTTCCGGGTGTAAGGTTTAGGGCATAGGGTTTCGGCTTGACGGCCCAGGGTTTGTAAGGTTTAGGGCTGGGTCTAAGGTTTGGGCCTGGGACTTTCTTCTGAGGGTTTCAAAGAGCTAGGGTGAGGCGTGGAGGCTCGGCAAGCCCTGTTGTGAACTTCAACTGAGTCCAGAGGGTCCAAGTACCATTATACGAGATACTTCGTAGCTGTTTGGTCCCCAAAAGTACATAATATCCTGTTACTTGGAGCTGTTGGGGAGGATGTTTGCAAGATCTGGCACCTGTACCCAAAACCAAGCGCGCATGTTCAGATTGAAGGCAGAGAAAGTACTCGTGCTGTATCATTCGTACCCAGAGGGTCCATATAAACTACCATTATGGAACTGGGCCCCAAAAGACCATCCCCATTATGGTTTTGGGGATCTAATTCCATAATAGTAGTGTATGTGGTCCCTCTTGGGTAATATAAAGCCGGCCTCCTCCACGTACTTTGCGCCGTTGCCACCTGCGGCCGGCAAAGACATGGTATGACGAGCAACGAACCATCCTGGCTTGCGTCTCAGACTCATAAAGGAAAATGGCATGAAGATCCTGCAGCAGACTAAGCATCTGCAACGGAGCCTGGGCTCACTAGTAAACTGTATTGATTTGTGAGACGACCCCAATCGAGTTCTGTATCAGACAAATGTTGCCCCTCAGCAGACTGATAGTGCAAGGGACAAAACCCACGGTTGAGAATTTTGGGTCGTCTTGAAAGGTGAGTCTTGAGCTTGAAACTGACCGAGATCATGGCACAGAGAACGATGGTCACAAGAACCGAGCCCAAAAGGATAAAGGTGTCACAAGTTTAGCCCAAGAAGTCACACCGGAACGAATCTCGGCTTCAAAAGTCGACCCTCGCAGGCAGTTGGCAAGGACCTTCAACTCCTGAGTGGCGCACCAAAGCGCCAGCACACGCGGAGGTTGGCTCTCTCTGCCGTGGCCATAACTTCCTGACAAGTGGGGAATATAGATTTTAGATCTGGTGGAATCTGAGCTGTCTGATTTCTTGAAAAGCTGCTATCCCTGCTATGGCCACGCGTGCCTCACGAGTTTGGGCGCGGCTGTGGTGCGTCCAGAGGCCGCCCCTTCCGGCGAAGCAAATTATGCTCATTTCACGCATCATGAAGCACTGAACAGGAGTAACCTTCATAGAGTAGCCAGTGCAGAACCTTCGTAGAATCCTGGGAGTTGGGACTAATGCTGTTTCGCGATGATGTCTCCATGGCTGGATCAGAAATTCTGTATGCTTGACGGAGCATGGGATGAGGTTTCTTTGCTTTGGGAAGGCTTAGCGTCTGTCCTCTAAATGGGTGGTTGTCAAATTATGGTCCCTTTTTGGGTGCCCTAAATATTAGGTGCCGTATCATAATGGGGACCCGAAAAGGGACCCCAATTTTGACAACCATCTAAATCTTGGACCCGAGCCTCCAAGCATGGTGAACCTTGAATCCCTCCAGCGGTCTGCAGAAGCCGCAACATGAGTCAACCGCGAAATCACAAACCCTTAGCCCACTATAGGGGCATACTATCTTGGGGATTCCTGATCATAATTATTATTGTAAATATTTTTTCCATTACAGTATAATGCCAAACCCTATTCTAATTATTTAGGCCCCCATAGTACGCCCCAAAGCACCTTCCGATGTAGCCGATTTCAGGCCGGGCCCCCGCATAGACGACCGTGAATTGGGGCCGTGCCTCGGGACTTGGGATGGGCCTACCCAACTGCTGGGTTCTTATAAAGGAATATTAATTCAAGTTACGATAACAGGGATCTACAGTAAATGACAGGGTTTCCTTGCTATGGTAACTTAAGTTAAGCCCTGAACAAGAAGCCAGACTGTAATGATGATAGATGGCTTTTATAGGGTGTTTCATAAGGGTCGCAGAAGGGTTGTTTGAGCAGAGACGGTTGGGGGTTTGGGGTAGGGTTGATCATTCTCCGTACGAATTCTACATGGAGTGGTGGACTCGGGCTCCGGGCTCATGGTGAACGTCTGCATCGAAGGAAGCATCACTAAGCCTAACTCTTACCAACCCTTCGTCAGAATCCGTACCGTGATACTGATAGAATCCTCATTTTCTATAAAACCCTAAAATCCTGATCTGCAAAGTTGTTTCACTCCATCGCTGTGCTCTTGGAGTGGCTGAGGAAGGAAGCCTGATGTTCGGCTCAGCAGTTATTACGGTTTAGGGGTTTAGAGTGTAGGACTTTTCAGGAAAAACATACGCATGATAAAGAGCAATCAGAAAAGCTCACAGGTCAGCGCCCCGAATGGCTGAAACAAAGGGGATCTGAGAAAGTAGAAGGCCGTCGGTAGCTTTGAATTCCCAAGCATGTGTGAGAATCGGGCGATGCTCGGCCAGCCAATGCGAATTCGGCCGATCAACGGGTTCTCTGTGGCAATGAACTTCTGCCTCAATAGCCCGGGCCGGGGGTCCGCAGCTTGGGGTCAGAAGAACAAGAAATGAACAACAAAGAGATCCAAGTCTACGTCTTGCGGGGCCCAGGTTAGGATCACACATTGTGCGGAATTGTTTCATGATCTGAGCCTAGTCGAGCCCGCCAGCCCCCCACGGCAGCGCCGAAAACGTGGGGCGTCAAAGCTCGCATCACAGTCTCTCGGTGCTCTGGGAGTAGTAGGAGTAGGAGTAGCAGTAGAAGTAGGAGCAGGAGTAGGAGTGGTAGTAGTAGCAGTAGTAGTAGCAGTAGCAGCAGCAGTAGCAGTAGCAGTAGCAGTATCATTGCCCCTTTGCACCGAACCAGAACCACAAGGTTTAGATCCACAGGGCTTTTTCGACAGAGTTGGCTTTTAAAGACGTTTACAGACTTTTAAAAACTTTCAAATGCAAGAAAAAACATTCTAAAAACTTTTAGAAGACTTTAAAAGACTTTTAGAAACTTTTAGAAGACTTTTGCA
>CAJNDT010003413.1:321335-358835 GCA_905221615.1 Symbiodinium sp. CCMP2592
GGGGCGATCTGGAGTCGTGTCCCTTTTAAAAATGATGGACCAATAAGATTCAATAAGATTCAATAAGATTCAATAAGATTCAATAAGATTCAATAAGATTCAATAAGATTCAATAAGATTTTTCCGGGGCAGGCCACAAGTGTCACAAATGTCTTCTAAGATTTTGCAGGGCCTGTGGGGCGGTATGGGGATGGTGTCCCTTCAAAGGCCATATGTTTTTTTAAACACGGATGCACCCCATTGCAGACTTCCGTGGTCCTTTGTTTGGTCCCTCCCAACTGGTGTTCTAGGACAGGTTGGATCCTGCCTTTGGCGCGGATTTGTCCACAGGCATCTGCAGTATCCTTGTGAAATCGACAGACCGCCTGGGATTACAAAGAGACATACATTCCTGATGGCATAATTCAACACAAGGCAACACAATCATGTCAATACATAATGATCATGGAACACATGTTACAACCCATGGCACTCCGCCTTCAGAAACATGTCTGTGACAATGGCATTGCCACACCTCCAAAATTAATAAGACTCGAGGCCACATCACCGACAACACATACACATGAGCCAGTTATTGTGGCACTCTGCCTTGTTACCGATCCACCTTGTCGACGCAATCAGTCCACCACGGGGTCGTTGACCTCAGGAGCTTCCTCTTCACGAGTGCGGTCGTCAACGAGTTGAGCTTGTATTTCCTGAACGATTGCGTCCACATCATTAGCATCATCTTCGACAGGAACAGGGGCATTGCTTCCCGTGGACCCCCTCGGACCCAAAAAGAACCTTGCCATAGAGGCTGAGCTCGCACACTTGAGAGGGCAAGCGGTGGCCTTGTTCCGCCCGGTCGACTCACAGTATCGATTGATACATTCGCTGTGAAAGAGGTGGCCACACGATAGCGCTTCCAATGCCTGCATTCCAGGGAAGCAACAGAAAAAGACACGTCATGTGAGAGGTACTGTTCTGAGGATTAGTGGAATGTACAAACAGGACAGGCACCACTATCAATGGTTCATTAACCAAAGGCAAACGAAACCAGCCTGCCTGGCCCGGGTGCATCTCCGAATGGCAAATGACACAGAGGTCCTGGTTCCACCGGTTCGCAGGTCTGCTCGACTCATTCGGAGCATCCTCCTCCTCCTCCTCAAAGAAGGCACTGTCGTCGGCCTCGCGCTCGACCTCGTCCTCGACCTCGGCCCCGGCCTCGACCTCGGCCCCGGCCTCGGCCATGACCTCATCATCGACCTCGACTGCGACCTCGTCCTGCGACTCTGTGTTTGGTGCCGTCGCCCTTGCCTTGGACTTGGCCTTGGCTTTCGACTTGCCCTTGGCTTTTGCTTTGGCTTTCGACTTGGGTGTCGCAAAGGGCACAACGGCATTCACGTCAGCACCGGCTGTCGAGTCACTGTTCGTGGAGGTGTCTGGCTCTGGCAACTCAACTGTTTGAGTTGCAGTGGTCACTTCTGCAGGAGGCATGACGATCTCCTGATCGGGCCTGATCTCTGCCTCTGCCGGCGCTAGACCATCGTCATCCATGGCAGGAGCATTCCCATCAACTGGCACTCTGCCTTCCACAACCCTCGGCACTCTGTCTTGTTCACTTCCTGCAGCCTGGCGGCCTTCGGTTGCCTGGCTTGCATTGGAACCCGGAACGGCATGAGGGGAGGCAGGCGGCTGTTGAATCGGCACTCTGCCTTGTTCCCCAGCCGGGCTGCGACCCACAGCCTGGCTTGGATTGGAACTAGGAGCAGTCGTTGGCAAAGGACCAGAACGGACCACGTCTGGCACTCTGCCGTCCGACGGCGGAACCGTTGGCGGGGCAGCTGGAGCAGGACTCGGATTGAAACTGAGACGTCCCTGCGTCTCAGTGGACTGCCTTGCTCTCGCTCTACGCCTGGCATAGGTCGTGACATCCTCGGTCATCCATGTGGACTGCCATACACACTCCAAGGCAACCCTGTCAACAGAATGCTCAGACATATTCACCCCCAGTCCCAGAACCGGTTTGGCTATGCGGTTCCAACTGCTGCTATCGCAGACGGATTGACGCCTATCGGCATTCTCACATCGCTGACCAAGCAAGCTGTATTTCATATCGACCCTGAGTTCACTGACCTTTGTGGTCGGCTTCAGATTGGTCAATATGAAGAGCAGTTGCAGCGCTGTTTGTTGTGGCAGGTCAGCCGTGACCGAAGCATCCCATGCACTATGAACTCGCTCGAGCAGAGCTTTCACCTTCACCTCAGTCAGTAAGGCTTATCTAGGCTTTGTGGGGGGAGGGTTCAGGGATCATTGCTGACCTTAGGGATACTCTGTTGATTGACAAGCAGCCAGAGGGATCGAACGCAATGTCGTGGCGCTTCTCGGGATTGTATCTGCATCGGTAGTGGACGTTGCCAGCCGATCAATCCCGATCGTTGCTGCTTGCCTTGCTCTGTTCTTCTTGGTTTCCTTACGAATCCTCCTCACTTCTTGGTCTTCTGATTCCGACGAGGAGGAGTCGTTGGCACTCTGCCTTGATTCACCCCCAGCAGCCGTCTGCTGCTGTTGCTGCATTTGCTGCATCTGCTGCATCTGTTGCATTTGCTGCGTCTGTTGCTGCTGCTGTTGCAACAAGAAAGGGTTCATCATGGCCAGTGGGTTGTTCATTCCCATTGCTGGGTTCATTGCCCCCGGCATCGGGAACATCATCTGATCACTCACACGAGCGCTCTTCCTCGACTTTCCCATTGCTCTCGGCGACTGTCTCTGGCACTCTGCCTGGAAGCACCACTGCGGCACTAAGCGACTCGATCTTGAACACACATATGTTGATGGCGGCCAGGTCAAGAAACTCTTGAGCATCCACTCACTAGTGACTAGAGTCAGTGCAAACTACGTGGCGTGGTCCCATGAACGGCCAGATAGCAAGCGTTTCAGCTTCCACAACTCACAAACACTTGCATCATGCATTCCAGCCTTGCCATGGTAGCCAACCAGCGTGGACACCAGCACCTGAGAGGTTTTATGGGGCTGTCACAGGAAACCAAGGTTGAATCAATTCACAAGCACAGTAATCCATCGAGTTGCTGCCGACATGACTGTATGCATAGGCACCGTCTGTGTTTTCCAAAACGGCAAGCTCGAATGTGCCAGATCAGACGGACTGCAAAAGTGGCAAATTTCAAACGTCCCAAGAAATGCGATTTCACATTGGCACTCTGCCTTTTCCGGCACTCTGCCTAGTGACAGCGACACAAAAAAGAATCTGAACAGGCCACACTGTTTGGTGGCACTCTGCCTTAGTCACACCGAGAACTCTCTGGCACTCTGCCTTGTGAAAGTCCCCAGTGCCCAAGGACGAATGGGATGAAGAAGAGGAGGTCCACTAGATGGCTGTGTTTTGGCAACACAATTAATAAACCTACTCGTTCAGCTCAATCATTGACACTGATCAATCCTGAAAGCCATCTGCAGTTACTCCCCAATCAGGAACGAAGTTCGCAGTTGTCTGGTAAACATCCACATACTCTTCATCTTCCGATGGCGGGACATCATCACCCATCTGGCTCACCGCGTCTAGGTCTTCCCCCCTTGCCTTCTGTTCCAGCTTCTTCTGACAATACACAAGCATGGTGTAATTGTAAGCATCCCAAATCTTGCAGGACAAAGGCACAATCCAGCTCTGCAGGTCTTTGGGCCTGAATTTTCCTTTGAGATGACATCTTCCGTCGTATAAAGCTCAACGAGTCTCTTGGAGGCCTCCCACCAGTGCCAGTATGTCAGATGTTTTCCCTTGACTCGATCACGGCCATGAACTGGCGGAGTGACATTGAACATGCACTGGAGAATCTGCTCAATGACCGCCACCCCAGTTTCCCTCTGAAGCCACAGGTGCCAGTCCCCAGGCTCAGAATTGTTTGGAATCTCCTTCACGCCCTGGTCACGCAACAGCTCCCAGACAACCGCAGTTTTCGAGCCCTTCGACCGAAAGTCATTCCACGCCATGTCCTTTCTCTCCATTGGCACGTTATTCTTCTCGCATTCTCGGACTGTGATCTCATGGACAGCCATGAGCAGCTGGGTAATGACAGTCGTAGTCTTGCTGTTGAACTTCCGATCGTTGTGCTGGGGGTTGAACGGCTGATCTTGTGGCACCGGTCTCGCCATACGTGCCCGATTGGCGAGGCGGCCCACCTTCGAAGTCGTCACCGCCCTGTGACTGCATGGCAGCATTCCCAGCAACGCTCTGAGAGTTTTCTCCTCCTCAGTCTCTGGCTGCAAAAGCTCGGCTGGAACCTTGATCTTGTTTTGACCCCTTGGCACTCTGCCTTGGGGGTCCGTAATTCCGAGGTCTTCCTCCGCTTCCAAGAAAGGCTTCACCTCTCCAGGCACTGGCGCAGTCGCACTCTTGGGGTTTGCGGCAGCCTTCGGGCTCGGGTCCACATTCATAGCCCCCAGCTCGTTCATGACCTTGGCAACGACGGGGTCGTCCTCCCTCTCAGTCACCTGGGCCTCTGGTGCAGGAGGCATCGGCTCATCTTGCTCCTCTCGGAGATGGTCCCCTAGTACCATTGTTGCTTGGCTGTCACCCTCATCCTCGTCCAAGCGATCCGGGTCGGGCTACGCCTCCATCTCAAGCGGCGGTTGCTCATCCTGCACCATAACCTCGACAAATTCCATTTCATCGTCCGACGGATCTTGCACAGGCTCCTCCTCTTCCACCACAACATCAACCAAAGTGTCCTCCTCCTCGGCTTCAACCTCCTCCTTGGGGTCCAACCATATTCCTCCCTTCTCCGTCTTCATATGCCGCAAAAAAGCAGGATGAGCTTCGCCTGGACGGCCCTTTCCAACAAGGTGAGTAGGGATATTGGGACGGCCCTTTCCAACAAGGTGAGGGATATTGTCCTCCAGTGGCACTAGGGCTGGACGGCCCTTTCCAACAAGGTGAGTAGGGCTATTGTCCTCCACTGGCACTCTGCCTTTGTGGCCCTTTCCGGCAGGCTTGCCCTTTTGGGCGAAGAAAGCTGCTTTCCCGATCGGGACGGCGTCGCCCTTGCTTTTCAAGCCCTGGGCCTTTGCCACCCAGGCCGGCTCAGCGCGTCCGCCCTGCGGAACGAAATTGGAGCCTCTTGCCGTATCGTCAGCATACTCGGCAAGTTCCTTGGCGAAATCCTGCTCGTCCATCCTTTGCTTTTCCGTCATTTCAGCAGGAGCACTTGCCGACATAAACTGTGGCTTGGAACCAACAGGCACAGGCTGTCCGTCGCCGAATTTCCTTTTGGCAGGAGGCTGCTTTGCCGGCGGGGGACCCATCGGCTCTGGCACTCTGGCTTGCTTTGCCGGCGGGGGACCCATCGGCTCTGGCACTCTTGGCGGGGGATTCGGCTCGGGATCTGGCACTCTGCCTTGCTTTGCCGGCGGGGGACCCATCGGCTCTGGCACTCTGCCTTGCTTTGCCGGCGGGGGACCCATCGTCTCTGGCACTCTTGGCCGGGAATTCGGCTCGGGATTCGGCTCATCGTCATGCCAGGCATCGTATTCGTCCTGGATGACGGGCATTCTGGCCGTTCTGCCCCAGCGATGTTGCTGCTGCTGGTGGCCAGGAGGAGGATGAGCTGGTTGCACCGGGCCCCTGCCAGGAGGAGGATGATCTGGTTGCACCGGCCCACTGCCAGGAGGAGGATGATCTGGTTGCACCCTGCCAGGAGGAAGTGGTTCCCACTCCTGCTGCCAAGGGTGATCAGGCAGAGGCCCAGCATTTCGCAGCGGTCTGACTGGCACCTGCCACGGAGCAGGAGGCCTCGCCTTTTGCTGAGGCGGTTTATGCAAAGGCGGGCGGGCCCCCCTGGGAGGAGTCCCATCAGGATGATGTATTGCTTTGCCTTTGCCTGGCACTCTGCCTTCTACTGGCACTCCTCCTTTCATCCCTTTGGCTTTTGCAGTCGCAGATCCAGGGGGATCCAGGGAGGTGTCGAATCCCAACACTGAGGTGTTGGCGGAGGATTCGGCGGCGCAAGTGCCTGCGGCTGCATTCTGCTCATTACTGCCCTTGTTGCCTCGACCCTCATTTGCTGGCATTGTTGCATCAAGTCCAGACCCTGCTCGAACTTTGCTTCCAGATTCTTGCACAACTTGTACAGATCGTACACCATTTCACCAACTCTCCACTTATTCGGTCCATAGTCCGTTTTGAATTTTTCGCCAGCGGCAAGCATCTTCTTCCAGACCTCTGACGCGTACTCGGAGACGGTGGCGCTGTGGTTTGAGGGAATTTGCCACAAGCTCAGAAAGCAGTTGAGGTGACCCTTCATCTTTTTTGCGGGAACAGCCATAATTGGTAGGCAACCGGAGCAGTCCACCAAGGCAAACGTCAAATTCTCCGCCCCCACTGGCACTCTGCCTTTGTGGTCCGGCACTCTGCCTCCCATGACAGTAATGTTATTCTCATGGAGGTCCCCCAGAAGACTCCCTTCCTGCCTAAGGGTATGCATTTGTAGCTTCAAGACAAACTTGAACAGCTTGAAGAGGATCAGCATGGTCTCTTTCTCTGGGAACTTGCTTGGGTCGGAACACCTCTGGTTGAGGAAGGCTCCCACAGTCGTCCCGTTGCCTTTGGCTTCTGTGACGATCACCGATTTTCTCATCCGCGGTGCCACTACGCCCGAGGCATGGGTGACCAAGGTTTTCAAGTCGAAAGCGAGCGGGACAGGAAACGATTGCCAGTGGGTTGTGAACATTCGAGATTGCAGGAAACGCCAGTCAAATTGGTTTCCACACTCTTTTTCATCCTTTGCGAGTGGCCTGTGCAGCTTGACACAGAGGTGCACCTGATCTGTCGGATGATGGAAGTCCAGAGCATCTTCAGGAATAGAATCCACCAGTCTAAGGGCCTCTGCTGCGACTGTCGAGGCTTTGAGGACTTCGGCACTCTGCCTTTCAGACCGATCAATCCTGACCTCGCGCAGAAGCTTCAGAATGTCGATGACCCACGGCTGTGGGATCCTCGCAATCATTGAGTCCCGATTCATTCCATGACCGATGTATTTCCATTCACACTTGCACTGTTTGAATCCTTTCCCGCCTCTCACGCGGAATTGCAGGCGGACCTCACCGAAGGCTGTGACATAGTATTCTAGAGGTTTTTTTGATCGGCCAGGGATAATTCGGACCCATCTGCAAGGATCCATCCAGCTGTTGTTCGTAAAACTCACAGGTGATGTTGCCGGCTCGCACATTGGCCCAAAACGTCTGACCAAGCGGACTCGTATGCACAGGCGCTGTCATACTGCGGCACTCTGCCTTGTCCAGCCAGATTGCGGCACTCTGCCTTGTCCAGCCAGATGCAGGCACTCAGCCTTCTCAGTCCAGCTCAAGGCACTCTGCAAAGAATGGCGAGCCGGCACTCTGCCTTATAATGTCGAAATGATATACTACCTCTGACGTCAATGTGTTGTTAGATTATAGTTACTAGTATTTGACACAATTTAAATTATATGAACTATATTTTGATATTATGCTCACATTGACATTAAATATCATGCATATGCCATCATTCAAGGACCACGACTCACTTTACTTTGAGCAACTCCATCGACAGAATAATCATGACATGACACTTTTATTGAAGCAGCAGCTACACGGAGTTTAACTTAATTGAGGGGCCAGACAGACTCAGCATGATCGGGAGCTTAGCACACGAATGAAACCTAATTCAAGGGCTGTGTTGATATTCAAATCTGCCATATGCCATGATTCAAGGACCACTGCAGCAACATTTGAAAACTGAGCAACCATCATAAGCCATAGGCAAAACAATCATGACATGACACTTCAGAAGCCCGAGAATGCTAAGTTGAATTTGGCAACGCAGAAGCAGCATGATCGGAAGCTAAGAACAGCACCGATGACCAGCAATCCTGGGGTCTGGAGACGCCAGCTGACGGCCAAACCTTGCATGGTCACTTTCATTCATACTCAGACTCTCTCAGCACAGTCGCAAACCTAACACATCCAACAGAACTCAGAAGTGCTCGGTCTTCAGAAGTCTCAGCACTCACAGTTTTGCTTCTGCAGCAAGCAATGCTCTTCTGGAGGCACTACTCTGACAGCGACGAGGCCTTCTCCAAAACACTCACAACTTTGATCATGACTTGTTGTTTTGCCTGCACCACAAACAAATAACCTGTTGCTGTGCGAAAGGCAGGCAGAAGTCCACATGAGCAGACATCGGCACTGAAAAACTTGAGAAGAGTCAGGCGACGAAGCCTGACCCACCTGGCACTCTGCCTTCCTGGCACTCTGCCTTCGTCACTGTCCTGGCCTGAAAATTAAATTGATATTGGAATTTGGGCCAACCCACTCACTGAATGGTCCAATGGTGGGCACTCTGCCTTTGGCACTCTGCCTTTTAAGGCACTCTGCCCTTTTTTCTCACGGCCTTTGGACTTCAACGAATTCGCTGTCTTCACATGTCATTTCAACTTGCTCAATCACAGGCAATTCGAACTCGTTGTAATCCTCCTCATCTTCCACACGCTCTTCATTCCAGGCCTCCGGATCATCTTCGTCGTAAGCGAATCTCACCATGGTCGTGGTCCACAAGATTTGGTCACCGTCGGTGACTTCCCCGTCCCACAGCGTCAAATTCTCCACCCCCGCGCCCAGCCCTCATTACAGGAATAGAGCCATCTTCTCTCCGTCATCACTTGCATGCCTGCACCGGTGAGTTCCAGCTTCAGGTAAGCTGGCGGTGCATGTTGATCGATCCTGAACTGAGATCATGTTGAAGTTGATACTTGATTCTAGTCAGTATTAAGATCCGTAGGTATAAGATAATAAATAAATGTAGCGTCGAAGCATTGCTTGAATCTGAGTGGCCATCTAATGCACTTTGGCCACCATTGGTAGCGTTGAAGGGCCGTCTGGGCCGTGGTGCGCAAGGACCAGTGCGGATAACTTTTGTGAGTGTTATCCTGCGTGGCACCGGGTTGCGCCCAAGCGGCGATGCCGTTCGCTTTGAAGAATTCATATCGAACATGCAGGGAGACATCCAGTCAAGCAGTAAGAAACACTCACAATCAAACACATGCTATGATTATCATCACATACACTGCCCACTGCCTGCCAAACGTCCTCCACGCACATGAAGTATGTGTAAAGGATCTGGTTGGGGTCTTGCATCGGGATTTTGCCCTTTCCCTTGCCCTTGCCAAGATCGCCCTTGCTCGCACTGGCACTCTGCCCTGGCCCTGGCTTTCCTCCTCCCTTACTTCCTCCCTTCCCGACCTGACTTGTTCTTTTGGATTGACCGGCGTTGCTCAAGTTGGCCATCTGCCAACTTGAAAACTCTTGCAGCCGAGTGCGCTGGCGAACTGCGCCCGTGTTTTCCATGGCGGATAATGACTTGCCCACTGCACAAATGGGACAAGGGCACTCTGCCTTACACCGGAACCCAGACTGCTGCAACAGCACAAGTAGGCAAAAATGAGCACTCATTACGATCACCGGAGACTGACTGTTAAAGTCACACTTGCACCCACTGAGTCGCCGGCTGGATTCACTCATCCAATCGCCCCAGCGGCCCTGATCACCATGTCGGCACAACCGACAAAGGAACTGACAGTTTCCACAACCGAGACGGGCATGAGCTCACTTTCTTTTTAAGCTCAGTCAGTAACACCGGCAGCCAGGTTTAAACGCACGAATTAAGCTGTGACTGCCAGCTGAAAGTGGGAATGTAACTATTAGCCTTTTCAAGGTAAGGACTGTGTTTCACTTCCAGCCAGCAGTCCAGTGTCGGGTCCAGGAATCTCTGGCTGGGCCAGTGTCGGGACACAAATTTCGACGGCTCAGAATCATTCATTGGAGCAGAACTGTTTGACCATGGACTTCGGGTTCAGTGTCGATGATCAACTGTACGTGTGCAGCTCATCCTGCATTTCCAGCAGTGCTTCAATCATGTACTCACGATCCCGGAATGGAGAATAGTAGGCTCGGTGGTTGATCCACCTGACAATGGCTTGTTCCATGGTCATCGAGGCAAAGGCCATGACTAGGACACAATAAGCAGCACAGGTCCTGTTAATGCCACCGTAGCAATGGACAAGCACACGAATTGGCCTCTTCTTGACTCCACGCTTCCGACCACCTCCCTGAAGCTTCATCGCCTCCAACAAAGCAAGAGCATTACCGAGCTCACCAGGGAATGTCTCATCGGCCACCTTCAAGGCACTCTGCCTTCCATCGGCACTCTGCCTTCCTTCAGCGGCTCTTCCGAACAGGATGCCCATGTCACTTCCCTTGCTGAAGCCCTTGTCATAGGAGCAGCCATAGCCAAATGAGCCCTTCGTCGATGGCTTCTGGCTTTGCATGTGATTGGAAACCTGACAGGGGCCGCTGTAGCCCTTGCTGATTGTCTTGCCCTTGCCCCTGCCGCCATTGGCCTTGCCCATCATTTTGACCTTGATGGCACTCTGCCTTTGACTCTGGCTGAACTCCTCTGCTGAGCGCTGCCAGCACATCATAATCTTTCTGAAATCTGAAATGAGGCGGCGCCAAATGGTCTTGAACTCATGACTTCTTTGTTCAGCATCAAGGTCATTGGCATGTGTTTGATCCCAGCCACCATACCGAAGATGTGCAGTGCCAAACGGTCCACAATTCGCCAAATACTGATACCAGTCCCATGGCTCAAAATTCCGAGGTCTGTCATCTGCATTCATAGAGATGACAATGTCAGGCTTGACCCGGAGCTGGTCATATCGGATCGGGCAACCAATACTGCCAACAAACAGTTGCCACTGGGGATGGTCGTAAATCAAAACATCATCCATGGGCCACGTATCGACATCATGCTGGCATGGCCGAGGTGGCGGGATCGACCCAGGCAGCACATCTGTCTGGCCGGTCCATGCTTTGTACAACTTCATATCCATATCTCCGAAATCTGAGATGGCCTCAACTGCCAATTTGATTCGTTGATGCAATTGTGCAGCCCTTTGGATCTTTCGGAGCCCGGTGGTATAGTCGGCAGCTGATCTGCCACAGTGTAAACAATTCCACCGAAGTTGTTGCACGGCTTAGTTCCAGTAATCACTGCCAAGGTCAATGTGATTGGCCTGATTCTGATGGTCAGCAGCAGAAGTCTGGCACTCTGCCTCGGAACTCCCTGAGCACCTTGAAACGGTCGTCGGCATCACTGCTTTCATCGAGCACCCAATTGTCCAACGATTAAAACATTAACAGTGACTAATGCATCACTATACAGTACAGTAACCAATGATATGTAACATTGTGTTACTACTGTTACATCAGTATGAATGAATCACTTGATTCCCTGGCCGGCAGATGTCGATCATGTATGGTGCAAGGCAACTCACTGACAGACTATGCAGGCAGGCAGCCAGCCAGCCAGCCTCGGAGACAGCAGGGTCCTGAGGACGTCACTGCCACCCGGCACTGTGTAGTCAGCATGTCATGCTGGGTAACCGTTTTGAATCCAAGTTGCGCACACTACCGCTGAGGTCTCAAATCGGACAGTCTAGCTCTGATGGCGAGATCGTCGAATTCAAAATCCTCTAAGCACACGCAAACCCGGCACTCTGCCTTCCCCAACATCCGTAATACGGTCTCGGAGGCTGTACAAACACGATGAATCACTGATTCAGTGACGACACAAATTCGTCTGACACATTGTAATGTAAAATTCCTGGCACTCTGCCTTGCCGCACAAATCTCGGAACGAGTACGCACAGGATCATGTCATTGATATGCCAGTCTACCTGCAAGACTTGCCCACGCTCTTCAGAATTCAGAAACATCCACAATGTCGAAAAGGACTCCTCTAGCAGCTCGTCGAAATAAATCACATAATCATCGTCGTCAAAACTGTCCGCGACCGAGCCCACAAACGACCCCCCAAACGCCGCAGTGCTTGCAAACTCGCCAACAGCCAATAAGTCCGAGACCGAGCCCAGAGACTCACTGTCACTCCACGACGTCGACGACATCTGCCGGCTTGCACGGAGGCCTACTACGACTTAGACTAGAGACAGAGCAGGTCGTAGGGATCACTGCTTTCATCGAGCACACTTCAATTGTCCAAAGATTAAAACATTAACAGTGACTAATGCATCACTATACAGTACATTAATCAATGATATGTAACATTGTGTTACTACTGTTACATCAGTATGAATGAATCACTTGATTCCCTGGCCGGCAGACAGATGTCGATCATGTATGGTGCAAGGCAACTCACTTACAGACTATGCAGGCAGGCAGGCAGGCAGCCAGCCTCGGAGACAGCAGGGTCCTGAGGACATCACTGCCACCCGGCACTGTGTAGTCAGCATGTCATGCTGGGGAACCGTTTTGAATCCAAGTTGCGCACACTACCGCTGAGGTCTCAAATCGGACAGTCTAGCTCTGCTGGCGAGATCGTCGAATTCAAAATCCTCTAAACACACGCAAACCCGGCACTCTGCCTTCCCCAACATCCGTAATACGGTCTCGGAGGCTGTACAAACACGACAAACCATTGAAGCAGTAACGCCAGAAATTCGTCTGACACATTGTAATATAAAATTCCTGGCACTCTGCCTTGCCGAAAATCCCGCCGAAGTCTCGGAAAGAGTGTGAACATGATCTGCTCATTGACAGACCAGCCTACTTGCAAGACTTGCCCACGCTCTTGAGAATTCAGAAACATCCAGAATGTCGTAAAGCACTCCTCTAGCATCGTGTCGCACGGAATCACAGAATCATCGTCGTCAAAACTGTCCGCGACCGAGCCCGCAGTGCTTGCACCCTCATCGTCAACCAGAACCCAGTCCGAGCCCAGAGACTCACTGTCACTCCACGACGTCGACGACATCTGCCGGCTTGCAGGGGGGCCTACTACGACTTAGACTTGAGACAGAGCAGCTGTAACACGACTATAGTAGATTACGCAGGGCAACAGCGAGCACAACTGCTGCAGCGGCAAGTTGCGACACATGACACGCTCACTGACTATGCAAGGCAGCTTGTCCTCTGCGATGGCAGCATGTCCTCAGGATCCTCGTCATGAGCCTCGGTGCCAGGACTGTACCATAATAATGGAAGTAGCTGAAGCAAGCTGATGCTGAGATCCCAGCAGTTGGCATCCACTTCTCGATGGGCTGGAAGCCGATGAAGACCGATGGGAGAGAAGGAAATTGAAGAGAAGGCGTTCACTAGGCTTGGATTCAAACCGAACACTTAGACCTGGCCAACGGTGTGGGGAGCAACCCCGATGGGGCAGGGACTTAAGTAAGGCAACCTCGAGAGGCTCGACTGGCACTCTGCCTCTGTCGATCCAAGTCGCCAGGCTCCCTAACTAACGTGACAAGCATGGATGGCCTCCCCTCCTGGTTGGGAGAAAAATAAAAAAGCCACAACCACTGGACCACCCCACCCGGCACTTTAGCCCATGTGCCCGGGTGTCATATGCCACTGCCCTGGCACGTTGGCCCCAAGGCGGTCCAGGTACCATCGACAACACCTGACACACGGCCAACGGTGTCCACGAACCGAGATGGGCAGTCGATCCGTGTGGGTAAGGTGGCACTCTGCCTCTGTCGATCCAAGTCGCAAGGCTCCCTAACAAAACGTGACGACAAGCATGGATGGCCTCCCCTTCAAGGCTGTAAGAACGGCTGCGAACAACCCCTCAACCGCCCCACCCGGCACTTTAGCCCATTTGTCCGGGTGTCATATGCCACTGCCCTGGCACGTTGGCCCCAAGGCGGTCTAGATACAATCGCCTCATAACCTGACACCCGGCCAACGGTGCCCACGAACCGAGAAGGCCAGTCGATCCGTGTGGGTAAGGGCAAGATCTCAAGGCAAGTCAACATGTCACTACGGCCTCCCTTCTTTGTTCAATCACAACCCAAAACTATTTAAAAAGATTAAATATTAAAAATTATTAACTTAAACAACAAATAAACAACAATTTTGTAGACATACAGCAGCAGGAAACCAGGTAGAACAACAGGAAGCCAATTGACTCACTCAGAAACAAAATTCACAAACATGTATTTTTTACACCAAAAATAAAATAAAAGAATTTTAACAACTGTAAAACACAAAAAAAACTATTTAAAAAACTTTTAAATACAAAACAATACTTTTAAATACAAAAAAACACTTTTAAACACAAATAAAGCCAACCACATACAAAAATGAGATTTTGGGTTCCTTTCATATAAGCCTTGTTGATCTAAACCCTGTGGTTCTGGTTCGGCGCAAAGGGTTAAGGACAGTAGCAGTAGCAGTAGCAGTAGCAGTAGCAGTAGCAGTAGCAGTAGTAGTAGTAGTAGTAGTAGTAGTAGTAGTAGCAGTAGTAGTAGCTGTAGCAGTAGCAGTAGCAGTAGCAGTAGCAGTAGCAGTAGCAGTAGCAGTAGCAGTAGCAGTAGCAGTAGCAGTAGCAGTAGTAGTAGTAGTAGTAGTAGTAGTAGTAGTAGTAGTAGTAGTAGTAGTAGCAGTAGCAGTAGTAGTAGTAGTAGTAGTAGTAGTAGTAGTAGTAGTAGTAGTAGTAGTAGTAGTAGTGGTAGTAGTTACAGTTAGTAGGTCTGGGTGCCCAGGCGCAGCGATGTAGGTGTCTGGGGCCGTGCCGCTGTTCCCCGCAGCATCCGCAAAGTCGAAGGCACCCTTCAAAGCCGTGAGCCTTGGCGTGCGGACTGGTCCAGCAGAGCTCTCGGCAGGGGCCCATGCACACACAAACACACACACACACAGTCACCGAGCGCCAACAATATTAATATCATATATATATATATATATATATATACATACATACATATACATGAATAATATATGTGTATATATATATATAAGTATACAGATTTTCTGATAAGAAACATGCACGTGACAAACACATACATAACGCCCGACACACACACACACAAATACACGGGCCACAGGTTCAGCAGCGAGAACCTGATTTTCTCGACCCTTGCATGCCTAAATCACTGTGCAATCCGATGCGTCGGAAAAAGCAGGCACGTCGCACACGGAGATCATCGCCCCTGAATCTGAGATGCCGGCATCTCCTCCGTGCACACAGGGTCTCCTGCAAACCAGAAGCACAGAACGTCCCCCTCGCTCCCGCCTCCCGCACCCAATACCCGAAGCCCAAAACCACAAAACCAAGTGGCGCAGAAATTCTCCGCGCCTTCCCACCCCAGTTCCGCCTAGAATCCAAATCGCCAGGAACTACGTTTCTGGATAATGAAGATTACCCACAGGGTTGTATGCGGATTCTACAACACGTACTACAAGGCAAAGGGTTGCTTCAAGGGTTACCAAGAAAGTTTACTAAGGATCTGGATCCATTACTTCTTCAGATGACAATGACCAGTGCTGAGAAGACGGAAATTGTCATCTGTAATTTTGAAAGATGATTCGTCAGCAAGTGCTCGATAACAGGCGGGTGGTTCTCTGCATGTCACTCTGTGTATAAGATGTCTAAGCAAGATCATGCAGTGTCGGATATCTTTGAGCCGGAGAAAAAGTGCGCTTCTCCCCCCGCTATACCCCAGATAGTAATCCTTATAAACCCCTTCAAAAGGAACCCTATAGGTAATTGTTAAAGCCCCAAAACCCTAAGGAACTCCCCCAACAATCGACGGGCTGAGGCCTCGGAGCCGAAACGCGATGTTCGGAGCTCCAAAATGGGAGTTTCCGAAAATAAGGGGTTCCTGTAAGGGGATCCATAAGGGTTCCTTTAAAGGGATCTATAGGGGTTCCTTTAAAGGGTTTAGAGTTTTCATTTGGAATGAGGGTACTATGCGGATTCCTCTTAAGAGCTCTATAAGGGTTTAGAGTTTCCGAAACTTGGGGGGTACCTTATCTTGGGGCCTTTTTAATAAGGATCCTACTCTTTAGGGTACTATAATAGGGTCCCCTATTTTCGGAAACTCCCAATTGTCTTTCCGGCAGAAGAGGCGATTTGGATTTCGGTATAGGGCGTGCAAAACAGCTGAGTCTTTTAGAATGCGTGTTTTGAATAGGAAAACACTTTAAGAAGAAAACCACGATCTGCAACTCTGATTTTTCGGAGAAGAAATGGTCTGAATTCTAGGCTATTCAGTAACCCCTTGTCAACACTCATTTTTTGAGAAAGTTCTAACAGCACAGGAACAGAAACAACAAAGTAAAAAGTATACCGCTGAACCACCCAGAATTGCGCTGTATAACAATCTCTGCAACATACATGTATGTATACATATATATATACATACATACATACATACGTACATACATACATTCATACATGCATACATACATGTCTACGTGCGTACATGCAGTGCATGCATGCACACATACACACACGCGCACAGGTAACTCTTTTGCCGAGAATTCTATTGCTGCTCTAGATAGGAAGAAGAGCTTTCTCGCCAGTCGTTGTATGTGAGCCCAAGGCGACCATGACAGCCGCTGTAAATAAAATAGAAGGACCTTGATAACTAATATGGGATTTGTGCCATGGCTACAGTTTAGTTATAAGTAGGACGATAAGGTAAGGCAATTTCTAGTCATGCGACCAACCCATTCTTTCATCAGCATTGTTGCTACTAGAGTTACTAGTTACTCTAATTAATATGATCGTGACCATGCTTAATTATTACTCTTGTCATTAATTAGAAGAGGGTGTTGGGGGTTCCTTATTCGAATTTTTATCATAGACCCCGAAACCCTATTCTAATTCTTCCAACTACTATAGTTGAGCTTCTTGTCTCGGAGCCCTGACCTGGCGAGCATAAAATGTTGGCACCCAGAGTGATCTCGTCTCCCGTCCTTGACGCGGGAGCACTCGGCTTAGGCGGGCTAAGAGGTATATGGGAGTTTCCGAAAACAGGGGACCCTAATATAGCACCTTAAATAGTAGGATCCTTATTATGAGGATCGCTAAATTTAAGGTACCCCTAACTTTCGTAAACTCCCATATGGGTTCAGGGGTTTCGGGTGTAGGGAACCCTAAACTGCCGTTTGGAAAGCTAGGGGGGAGGAAGCGGGTATCTTCATGCTTCGCTGGCAGCTCGCCCTACGTCCGGCAGCCCAGCGCGCTGCACGTCTGCAAAAGAAACGGTACATACTGCATGCCCAGAAGCAGAAGCTCTACCTATTGCCTATTGCCACCATTGTAGTTTCCGAACTTCGATGGAGACTGCAGGCAGACCCCTTAGATTCTGAAGCCCTCAAGCATGAAGCCATAGATCCCATAACCCTTTCCACCTGGGCCCGTGACATCATGCCGTGGGGCTTCTGGAAGACCAACTCTGTCTCAGTGTCGCTCAGGACCTGCAACTGTCGGCTCCTTCAGACCCGAAAGACTGATTGTCGCCCTAACATGACCACCCTTCACTGAAACCGCAATCGCAACTCTGCGAAGGTATGACAGTTCTGTCCTGCTTCTGATCTGGAAACCATCGAGAACTCACGATGGACAGCTGCTACACGATGCTCTGACATGGGGACCTTCAGAACTAGAACAATCAGACCGGGGATTTGTGGTAGTATAGTGTCGATGTTGTTATAACATGGATCTCTAAGGAATAACATCACTAGTTAGGCTTCTTTTCTTACAAAGTTGACCCCGACTCCCTGAACGTAGGTACAACCCTAAGCCCTAAGAAGTTCACTGTATCTATTACGAGGCTGAACCCGAACTGAGGCCAGGTGCTGTGATGGTCGTGATGTCATTCGTCTCACCTCAGCGGCTAGGCACCCACCGGGCTGCTTTGACTGGTGGGGTTGGTTTGGGGTTGCAGTATCATACGATGCAGGACAGAAGGATGATCTAGGAGTTTCCGAAAATAGGGGACTCCAATATAGTAGCCTAAATAGTAGGATCCTTATTATAAGGATCCCCAAATTTTAATTACCCCGAATTTTGGTAAATCCCCATCTATGGCGTATTATGACCTGGCACGAGAAGTCGAGGATGGCTCCAGTCCTTCTTGTCCGGTCCCCACAACCCCACACTCGGCCCAAACGACACGGTTTAGGGTTTATGGTTTAGGGTTTTGGGGTTTAGGGTTTAAGGGTTTAGGGGTTTAGGGTTTAGGGGTTTTGGGGTTTAGGGTTTAGGGTTTTGGGGTTTAGGGATGGCGGGACTCCACTGCGCGGGCCTTAGGCTGTGCACCGAAACGAGAGGCCTGTAACCTGAAAGGCCCTCGGGAAGCGGCAGTTCTCGTTGCTCACATCGCAGTTGTAAGAGTCGGCGGAGAGGACCTGACGGTGACATAGTCGCATTGATACTTGCAATGTTACTAATCACAGCTATGACAGCTACGAGACAAGCCTGCTGATTGACAAGAGCATTAACATTGCAGGTGTTCGCTGCTGCCGTCCTTTGCATGGTTGTTCTCGTGATAGACGCTGCCAGGGCCAAGGCTCTTGACACTTGCTGCTACTGTAGTGAAGATGTTGCGGATCACACTGCTATCGCAATGATACATGAAAACTACCATCGGCAATGACCCCAAACGTTTCCGATTGTTCGGCTCCGTTTCACGATGTTAATTCAACTACCGCTGTCGACAGCTAAGCACGTAATGTAGATGACACATCGCCACTACCACCAATCCCCAGTCATGGCCGGCACGTGCCGCTTCTTATAACAAATTCTATGGCTTTGAGTCTTACTAGCCTATACCTTAGAAGGGGCCACCACCCTGTAATAGTGGTATAATAGGAATATAACAGGGCCTTAATAGGGCCCTAATATAATCCTTATAACTATCCTTATAGTTCTTACTGCTCCACCCCTCAGCCGCAAGCCCCGCCGCCTTGGTACTAAGGTCACCCGGCTCTGTGCCACCCGTCAAGGTCACGTCGGTGCAGGGAACCGGGCATTTCACCTAGGCTGTCGCAGTGTACTTGGCATGCCGGGAACGCACAAGACCAACAAAAAGTGTTCTAAACAAACGCATCAATCACAAAATGCTTGTCGTTACAGGTGATGGGGTCCATTGATTTTGATGCTGTGATACTGCTGAGAATATTTGCAGCGGGAGCTGCTGCACCAAAGACCCTTTACATTCCACACCGCACCCTTTCCTCGACAAAGCTTCACCCTGAAACTCCGGTCCTAACCCTAAACGTATTCCTTGATCCCGTATGTGCTCTAATAACTTTACTACCCTCCCGAACCTATAACCTCACACCCTAAACCTATGAAAAAGGCCCGGGTGGCTTTCAGCGCAGTGTAAGCAAAGGCCGCTGTGTTTGGGTTGAAGTTGTCGTCTGTGCAGCGACCATCGGAGCTGATGATGCGAATCGTGTCACCTGGTTGAGGCTTGGGTTTAGGAGTTCAGGGTTTTAGGGTTCGGGCTTCAGGGTTTCGGATTTAGGATGGAGCGTTTCACCGAGAGCTCAAGTCTTAACATTCAGGGGCAATTTCATTGATTAACATACTGCAGGTTCGTGCATTGGCTATTGCTGAGAGCAGCGGAGCTCAGGGCAGCGGTTGACTGCCATCGTCGGGTTTGGGACATTTTGCAAGACTTCTGTGCCTTACCGTCCTCAGTTCGGCTCTCATCCTCATTGAGCCATTGCCTACTGCCACTTTAAAAGTTTAGTCACGAATGAGTTGCGATGATTCCGAATTCAGCGGCCGGTTCCGAGCCTGAGGTCAGCCCGAAGCCCTCGTAGCTGAAACGGAAGACCACGTTCGTGGAGAAGGTCCAGCGCTGGTTGATCTGAGGGGAAAGATTTGAAATCTTGGGTTAGGGGCTACCCATAGGCCCCCAAAGCAGTTCCTTTTGGGGGTCCATATTTAGAATCCTCTCAGGTCATCCCAAAAAGGAACTACTAAGCATGGGGCCTATGGGTTAGTGTTTTGGAGCTTCGGCTCCTAGCGAGGGTGGGTTAAGCCCCAAACCCTAAACACTTAAAGGAACCCCTCATAGAACCCTTAAGAGGAACCCTTATAGAACCCCTAAACCCCAAGAGGGTGGGGCTCTTATCGGTGAAGCTTTGGGGCTTGAGCTGATGCCAAGCCGGAGCAGCCTTCGGGGACCTTATTCCGGCCAGGCCTTCCACAGGAATATGGGGACCTTTAATGATTAGAATAATTAGGGCTTTGGGGCCCATGATACTATAATTATAGTAAGGAACCACCACAACAGTATAGGTAATTGTTGAGGCCTCTATAGTATGGATTTTGGAGTTTGTTGACGAGGGTTCATGAGGTTCCTATCGCCAGTGCCCAGCCATTGCAGCGGTCTCTTGAAAAGACCTCAATGAATACAAACCTTCCTGGAATACAAGCACGGAGGAAGGACCATCACACAAGCTGGAAATTCAGCTTTTCTCGCATTGCGGGCGGCACAGCTCATCGAGAAGAGGCAGCAACACCCGTAGCTGCAGCCAGCATAAAATGATGAGGAGAACAGACAAGACTCAGGGCAATCACGATGGCAAAAACAAAATTGTGTAGTAATGCCGGCGGTGGTGCAAGCAGGAGTTCGCATCTCAAGAGTACCTCGAAGATGGTATCTGACATGAACTTGTAGCAGCAAATCGCAACAATTGGCTCAATAACCCGCGATCTCTCCGGAACCCGAATCCCAACACAGGGCCTGTTCTTTTACCCATAGGCCCCATAGTAGCTCCTTTTTGGGATTACCTTATGGCATTCTACATGTGAAGCCCCAAGAAGGAACTACTATGGGGCCTATGGGTACTAAGGCCCCTATACTATACTATAGACGCCTACTAGATCCCTTATAGACCCCTTTAAGAGGCCCTATAAGTGGGAGTTTCCGAAAATAGGGGACCCTAATATAGTACCCTAAATAGTAGGATCCTTCTTATAAGGACCCCGAAAAAAAGGTACCCCTAATTTCGGAAACTCCCAAGTAGCCATTTCAGCCAGGGTGCCTGCGGCCCCTTGACCGTCAGATGCGCTATCAGCTTCCAGTTCGAGGAGTCCAGGCATCTTGGCTCATAGGGGTTATAGGATTTAGGGGTTTAGGGGTTTAGGGTTTAGGGTTTAAAGTTTAGGGTTCAGTGGCTCCGAGCTTCGACATAGAACGAGATGTACCAACGCAAGAATTTTGAAGAAGACCATCGTCCCTCGTAGTATGCTAGAAGAGGAAGCAGCTTGCATGGAACCCAAGACCGGAAGGGAACCAGCTAGTTTAGGGTTTGGAGCGTTTAGGTATCGGGGCAGAGGGTTTAGGGTTTGGAGGGTTTAGGTATCTTGGCAGAAACCTGGAAGAAGCTTTTGCCTTTTCCCGGGCCCCTCGCATGCTGTCCACTGTCACCGCACAGTAGCAGACGGCCAATGTTCCAGCCTCTGACTGTCTGGTTCTTAGTAGGGAATCGGATTATATAGGGACTGCTATGGGGACCACTATTGGTGATTATATAGGGACTGTTATATTATGGATCCAGTCCCCCATTCCCTGCAAAGCACCAGACAGTCTAAAGCAGATCTGGCACTGAAGCAGCTCAGAGCTTTTCTTCAGGCCCGGGTGTAACATAGTAGAGTAGCACCATGAGAGTTGACAGTAGCATCATCACAGGAGGGAAAATTTTGGAGCTAGAAGATAATCGTTATCCAAGTCTTCGCACATCTAGCGCTCCTGAGATTGCTCATCGGAGACTAGCTTCTACATGACGCTCCGGCTTCACCCTGACTGTTTTAAACTGCTCGGGTGCTTGGAACCCTGGAACTAAGGGGCTTCTTAGAAGCATCTCCCGATCTCAGACCCACCAAGCTACAATTCGGCATGCAAGGGCGCTGCTGACTCGAAGACTGCTGAAATCACACCGCAAAGCAACCCCTTTTTGCAAAACGAGACATGCTCGGCTGCGATGGATGCCTCCGTCACCGTGATTGTGTTCACCTGGGACATGTACTGCTCAAACCTCCAAAGTAGGGGGCACACGTCAAGTGCAAAGGTAACTAATTAGGTCCACAATGTGCGATGCCTACGATATGTCTGCATTCTGCATAAAAGCATGTAGACAGTCGTGGATTCTCGTAAACAGGTGTGGGTATCTGAAATTTGTGTAGTTACGTGTTGGTGCAGCAAGCTGTTGCTCGTTGTGTTGACATCTTACGCTGTTCGCCATTGGCCTAGTTGTCGCCTCTGCATATACGTGTGCAAAAGCACATGGAAACACTCATCGTTAACAATCATGCGTGCTGTTTAAACAGCTTGAATCGAACTCGGCGACCTCTCGGCAAAACAGCGAAGCACCACCTGGCCTATCATGTATCCCTGATTCACCAAGTTGCGAAGGAGTTGGAGTTGAAGACCACTTTTTGCAAGTCAGGCGGTGTCTGTGTCTGCAGTTCACCTGGGCTCACAAAATGAGCATCCTTTAAGCTAAAACACAAGACCCCTTTTTCGTGAGAAACAGCACCGTCCGACACTGAACCCTACGAACCGTCAGAGAAAACATGTAGCAGACCAAACAAACTGTCAAACCATGAGATCCTCAACCGTAGGGAGTGACTTGAATGACTTGCAGGCAGGAAGCCCAAATAATTCGTGGAGGCCGCAACCTCGCTGGACAGTCCCTGCGAAAACCTCAGGAAGATTAGTGCGAACTCCCTGGCTCGAGACGAACGGCGTAATATGGGGGCCTTTATAATTAGAGTAAGGTTTTGGGGCCCGTTATACTACATTTCAAATCAGGAACCCCCAAAACAGTATAGGTAATTATTCAGGCCCCTATAGTAGTTTCAAAATTTAGATGCGTCTGGGTTGGGGGAGTTTAGGGGCGTAGGGTTCGGCTTGAGGGCATCCTAATCAGGCTTTGGAATGTTGGGTCGTCCGGGCTGGCCGTCATTGGGGGCCGTGATGAAGGGGCCCCAGGCTTGTTACACCACACTATGAACTTGTTAAGTACATCCGAAGTAAAACCGAAGGGTGCATCTATCAAGCGAGGCCTCTATTAATTGATGGCAATGTGTTTGGCTTCAGTCAAACCCTAGCAGGGGATGACCCAATGCTTGCCTCATGGATCCTTTAAATCACACCATCCTACGGTCGGGGCCGAACCACACCATGAGGGTTCATGTTGTAGGGTTTCGAATTAGTAGTATAAGCCGTACGGTATCGGGTTTAGGGTTTTGAGTTTCAGGTTTGTCGTAATTATTTCGAACAACGAACTGATACTACAGACGAGGCCGGGGCTGGCTGTTGTAGCCGGACAGGGCGCAGCCGTCATCATTGAGTTGTTTGTCCTGTCGGTGCGCAATGACCATACGGCGAAAAAGCCTCGTTGCGGAGCAGGAGCTGATAGTGCTGCTCCCGATCTTGACAAGCAAACATGACCATGCCGATGCTGGCGATATCGATGGCGATGATGGCGCTTAATCTGAACAGAAATTGTCAACTGCGAAGGCAGGATCGGAAAAAAGGGCAATGGTGTATGCAGTAAACAAAACGCGAGCTAATCGTATATTGGGTGTCGACTGCCATGGTCAGCATCCTGCTAGTGGTGCTGCTGTTCCGGGCAATAACTTACCAATACTGAGAGAACACCGGAAACTAAGTACTTCATTTAGTGAGTTAGAGATAACTCCCTCCAGGAGAAGCGAAATTTAGTGTAACATCTTTGCGAGATGCTCTCAACTTCCACGAACCCCCCCACTGAAACAACAATTTGGCAGCTCCAGCTTTATTACCATTATTCTTGTTATAGTTGTGCTACTCTTATTGTTCTTATGTGGTCGCGGTGACGGCACATGGAGCCCGGCAGCTGATTGAGCCGCTCCAGCTGGTCATGGGAGGCCAAACGGGTGGTTTAAGATTCTTGGGGTGGGGATTCCTTTATATGCACCCTATTATGGGAACCCTAATCCCTACTAAACCCCCCTAGGCTAAAACCCCTTTTGGCCTCCTATGCATCTCCTTTCGCTTCACTTTGCTCATGGCCGTGGAGCTGTGTGCATCGGGACCGCTGACTGCCTCCAGCTTCGTGCCGAGCTCCTGAGATTCGGTCTCGCACTCTTTGGCTGGAGCCTCGCGTGCTCACCTGGAGCGATACCAGCCGCGAGAAAGCTGTCAGCAGCACACTCTCCCACTCACTTGCGGGAAGCAAGTTCATTGGCATATCGCGACGATTTACACGTATAGCGGTCGTCAGCGATGAAGCTCTTCGGCTGCCTCCCTTCCTTGACTCACTACGTCTCTTCCAGTTCAACATTAGTCTTGTCCAGTTCAACATTTTGCGATTGCAGTTGCTCGCTCAACGGCCGCCGCCCGTGCCACTAGAAGCGGAACCCTTAGTGGAACCCTAATCAGAACCCAATCAGAACCCTGAGTGGAACCGTCAGCGGAACCCCAATCGGACCACTAATCGTTAGGGAACCCTAAGCGGATGAAAAGTGCGGGCACACTGGAACCATCCTTAACTCAAACCCTAAACCTGCGAGCCTTGTCTGTCACCAGCTTCAGCAAGCTGTTTTCCTGTGTTCGTGCGGCAACGGACCAGGCTATTCCCGTGGATGGGGCCTACCATGTTCAGCTCACCTCAAACGTTGACATAATGGCTCCGTCTGTAAGCACGAAATCCTACGCTCAAAAACAGCGATAGTAAGACGAATAACATGATGACAATAATGATAATACGAGTAGCAATATTTGCAATTAGTGTGATAGTCATAACAATGCAAACAATAACAATACTAATAACAGCAACAGAAGAATAACAAGAATGCTCACAAAAAAGATAGGAATACATGATAATGATAACCCTATGCCATGAACTGATAGCAGAGTAGTGGCAATTACAACACCAAAGAACAACACAAATAAGAACAACAACAACAACAACAACAACAACAACAACAACAACAACAACAACAACAACAACAACAACAACAACAACAACATGAATGATAGTAATAACAATAGGTATCGCAATAATGGTAGTACTACTAGTCATCATATGAATGGCGGTAATGATGACAATGGCAATAACAAGAATAACAGCACGAATCGCATTTTGACTTGTTCTGTACTAATAATATTATTAGCACTAAGAAGAACAAACATGCTTATAAGAATAAAAAGATTAATATGAGCATCAATAGGGCTAATAGAAATAATAAGCAATAGCAACAGTAGCAATAAGAGTACGAACAGCAATAAAAGCAGAAATAGGAGCAATTGTAAGTAGTCATAGTGGTATAATCGCAAGACTAATGGTAATAGTAATAATAACAAGAGCTCGTCAAGCTTGCCAATATGGGAGTTTCCGAAAATAGGGTACCCTGATATAGTACCCTAAATAATAGGATCCTTATTATATGGACCCCAAAAAGGTACCCCAAATTGTCGGAAACCCTAAACTCTAAGCCACTTATAGAACCCTTATAGATCCCTTTAAAGGTACCCCTAACTTTCGGAAACTCTAAACCCTCATAGAGCTCTTTAAAGGAATCCTTATAACACCCTTATACTAACCCTTTAAAGGACCTCTAAGGTTCCCCCTCAATTTTCGGAAGCTTCCCTAAATCCTGAACCTAAACCCCAAACCCTTATGGATCCCTGTAAAGGTACCCTTATGGATTCCTTTAAGGGAACCCTTATGGATCCCTTTAAAGGAACCCTACGGTACCCCCTAACTTTCGTCAGACTTCCCGGGATTGTCCTGCAGTCCCAGCACACCGCCATCAGCGTAGGGCCTGTAGAGCCTCGCTTGGAGGTTCATGGGTACCCAGAGAGCCCAATACCCCTTAATTCAAAAATATAGCCTAAATCATAATATGAAGCCCTATATACTTTAAGCCAAATTCCTTAATTAAGAGGTATTGGGCTCTCTGGGTGAGTAGGGTTATAAGTAGGGTAACCTATACTTATAAACCAGATTTTGGGGCTTATATAAGTGGCTGGTTGTCAAAATTAGGGTCCCTTTTTGAATATTAGGTGCCGGATTAAAATAAGGACCCAAAAAGGGGACCCTAATTTTGACAACCACCCATATCCTAAACGGAGACCCTAAATCCCCTAAGCCCTAAACCCTAAACCCCCTAAATCCCCTAAATCCCCTAATCCCTAAACCCTCAACCCGCTAAATCCCCTGAGCCCTAAACCCTAAACCCGCTAAATCCCCTAAGCCCTAAACCCTAAACTCACTAAATCCCTTAAGCCCTAAACCCCCTAAATCCCCTAAGCCCTAAACCCGCTAAACCCCCTGAGCCCTAAACCCTAAACCCCTAATTTTTTCTGTAGGACCTGTTGAGCCTCGGATCGACGTGACGCCAGGGCGTGCAGATTAGGGGTTCCTGGGGGTTTACCCAGAGACTCCAATACCCCTTAATTAAGGAATATACCTTAAATTATAGTAGGATCCGTAATATGAAAAAAAAGAAGTATTCCTTAATAAAGGGGTATTGGAGTCTCTGGGTAGGGGTTCCTTTAAAGGGTACTATAAGGCTTGCTGGAAGGGATGTATGGGGTTTTGGGGTTTAGGGCTTTGGGGTTTTGGGGTTTAGGGTTTTCGGGTTTTGGGGTTTAGAGTTTAGGGCTTTAGGGTTTGGGGGTTTAGGGCTTTGGGGTTTAGGGGTTTTAGGGATGCTGCAATTTAGGAGGCAGTGACCCTGAATGACCCTGACAAACCAAACAACTATACTCCTGCCATCCATAGTAGTGATAAGGACCTTGGCAGAACTGCTGCACAGAACATGCTGCTGTCTGTTTCGCAGTCGTCGGCAATTGGTCGTCCTCCTGCTGGCTGTGTCTGTGGCCGTGACGGCAGTGGCGGCAGTGGTGGCAGTGGTGGCAGTGGTGGCAGTGGTGGCGTGGGGGCGGCAGCCGCGGTAGCGGCGGTAGTTGCAGCGGCAGTGGTGGCAGCGCTTTTGGAGTGGCGGTGTTGGGTGCCGAGGTGGTCTTTCCTTGTGTTGCTTTTGCCGCTGTTGTTGTTTGTGTTCAAAGCGTTGCGCTGCGCTTTCCCTGAGACTGCTTTCCTCTCTTGCCTTGGTTGTTGTTATTGCTGTTTTCAACTAGTCCTCTTTGCTTTGCATTGGTCCATCGCCATCATCACAGGAATCGTCATCACGCCCGTCACTACCACCATCGTCGTCATTGTCACCATCAATGACTCCTCGAGCGTTTCTGCATAGCGGACTGCCGCTTGACGCACACATCGCAAGGGCCATGTTTAGCAACATTATCCCCTTAAGCATTAGCCCCTCAGAGCCCCCTAATCAGGTATGCAACACTACACCCCGAAACCATACCTAAATATTCATACGCCTATACTAAATCCCGTCTTCCCCCTCGAGTGCCCCTTACTCTAGCTGTTGGCTCAGATCCCAGCCCAATGATGCCGGGCTGGTTCACAAACTCTACAGACCACTGCGCCGGGAGGTCGGACCTGATCATGACAGAGGGGTTAGGGTTTAGGGTAGGGTTTAGGGTTGAGGGTTTGTTTTAGGGTTCAGGGAATAATGGTCGTAATCTTGACGGTAATAAGTACAAGAATAAAAACCTCAACGATGGTCGTAACAAGAATGACAATAACCGTAACAATCGTAGCAGTAACAGTAGTAGGACGAATGTGAATACCAATAGCCTCAGTACGAGTAACAGTAACAGTAACAGCTGCAGGTATACTGAATCAGAATGACAATAACGTACAGCAACAACAACAACAACTACTACAACTACCACTACCACTACCACTACCACTACCACTACCACTACCACTACCACTACCACTACCACTACCACTACCACTACCACTACCACTACCACCACCACTACCACTACCGCAACAACAACTACTGCTACTATTACTACCACTACCACTACCACTACCACTACCACTACCACTACCACTCCGACTCCGACTCCGACTCCTACTACTACTACTACTACTACTACCACTACTACTACTACCACTGCTACTACTACCACTGCTACTACTACTGCTACTGCTGCTACTACGACTATTACTACGACTACGACTACGACTACGACTACGACTACGACTACGACGACTACTACTACTACTACGACTACTACTGGAAGCACCCCAACAACACTAGTTAGAATCAACAACGAGAATAACAAGAGCAACAGTCTTGATAGTACTCGCAACAATAAAGTTGACGACAGCAACCGTGATAACACTAGTGCTCGTACATACAACAATTGAAGAGGCTTCAGGATTTATGCCCACGAAGCCTGAACCAAAAAGTCCGAACCGACCCCAATTAATTACCAACGCAAACCCTAAATCCCAACAAAAGTGACCAGCTGCTCGATTTTGGCTTGTCAAGCGGGAAGCGCACCACGGCACAGGATTGCTTTGGCTTGAGATGACAATGATGGATATGATCGCTGCTTTTCCTAAAGTCCTAGAGCATGCACTACTGTCAAAACAAAAACTACTATGAGTAGTTGCCTTCTCTGTCATCGGTATGTGTGTTCTTGCCAGTATCTTTCGTCTGGCTGCGAGGTTGCTCACCAATCCTACTTGTAGGCATGGCACCATCTCGACGTCTATCACCACCTCCATCGTCGTCGTCATCATCATCACTTGTCATCACCATCATGAACACCATCATCATCAAAGCCAATGCGACCAACAAGAACTCCATTTAAACTACCCACCCAACTGTCCATCTCCATCTCTAAAGTTATAAACTCCAGCCCTACACCTCGAATCTTTGCGAACGTGCGACGACTCGCAGAGCTTGTTCAATCTTCAAACCCAAATTCCTGCAGCTACCGCCCAAACCTACGTCCCAGACGTTGCACTCGAAGCCCTGCCACAGGCCTGGATGTCGCTGCGCTCACGAGCCGTGTGGAGCCTGGGCGTCGAAAGGGACATCGGCGGCAAAATCCCGATGGACCAACCAAGGGTGTCAGTGAGAGAGTCATGAGTTATCAAGTGCTCTACAAGTGCGTTTCGATACAAGCATGGACATGCTTCAGCATCTCGAACTCCAGAAGAGTTTTCCGATCACTCAGGGCAAATCGCAGAGAAGGGCATCAACGGATGCTCCTAACGAATGTCAACAAATTCAACTTGTAGGTGGATCTGCACGCTTCGATGCCAACTCCCATGATGTGCCAGGATGTCTTTGTCCCAGCTATTGCAGAAACTCTGCAAGCTCTTCAGCATAGCATGATAGGCCCTATGTGATGAAACTCTCTCGCCAGCTGCAATTGTGTCAAATGCTGCAGCTGGGTGCCTGCCTTCCACATGACAACTCACCAACCAGGGCTGAAAAGAATGAGAAGAACGCCGTTGAATGCTCCGTGTGTGAGTTTGAAAGATGAACTTGGAGAGGCCAACAACGAATCAACTGGTCATTGGATCAACATTGCATGCAAGGCCGTTGTATCTTTGCCCCAGCAGCGGCAAAAACTCCGCAACCTGCGCCTCAAAGGTGCTGTGCTGGATGTTCAAAGAGAGTCTCTTCTGAGGGAGTTTCACCACCGCAAGACGATGGTGAAACTCCCTCAGAAGAGACCCTCGCTGAAAATCCAGCAACTGTTCCACGTCGATACGTGAAGCCTTTTCATTCTGCAGCTGCTGGCGCAGGGGGACCCCTACCCTATAATGGGCTATATAATGGGTATATAATAGCTTTATTAAGGGTATATAACAGCTATATTAAGGGTATATTGTAGCTAGAATGGGCTATATAGTGGGTATATAATAGCTTTATTAAGGGTATATACCTAGGGGTCCCATAATAAAGCTATTATATACCCATTATATAGCCCATTATAGGGTAGGGGTCCCCATTAAGGGTCTGCTCCTCGCAGGCTTTGCCTTGGGGGGGCGCCTCCAGCTCCGAGCGGACTGCAGGGCCGTCGATGCTTCCGTCACCAGGGCGGCGGAGGCGGTTTAGGGGTTTAGGGGTTTAGGGGTTTTTGGTTTAGGGGTTGAGGGGTTTTTGGTTTAGGGGTTTAGGGGTTTAGGGGTTTTTGGTTTAGGGGTTTAGGGGTTTAGGGATCGCCTGCTTCGTGGCGTGTTCGAGCAACGCTGCCAAGGGCTCTGTCCCGCACATTCGTGCATTGCTTGCATCAGTGACTTTGCCAAAGAAGCTTTCGACCAGCCGCCGCACAAAATCGCCGATGAGGAGCTCTCGAGATGAGCCTGAAGTTTCCGAATCTCTTCGTCTTGCATCTCGAGCTTTTCATGCATCTCGCGCTGCCTCACCTTCCCCTCCTCCGTTCATCTCGTACTACTAAGACACGCTGCTCGCGGTGGAGGCGGAGCCGGGTTTCGTCCTGTACAGCCTGCAGGTGCATGATCTCATCGTTTACGGCGGTGTCGGAACGAGTTGGGTCGCACACCCAACTTGCAACATTGGTGATCTGCGTCCAGAGAGCGGCCATGCCGAATCTTCGAAATCTACAGCGTGTTGAAGAATCTGACACCTGTGTGCTGGAGCCAAGCGATTCGGAAATGGCACTGCAAACTCAGCACCTCTTGGGAAAACGCACTGAAACAGGTGACAAATCTATGTATGCCCCTAGCACCCTTTTGCATGGCATGGGGTGATCACGGGGGGGAGGGGGGCGGGGCGATATGAGCTGCGAGGGCAAAGTGAACTGAGCCTTCCGCTCAGTCGCATACTGCCGACCTTGAACCAGCTGGAATCCACCTGGGCAACATGGCTCCCTCGGTCTCCTCCAAAAACAAAGGGCCAGAGGAATGAATAACAGCTGTCCTAAGGTCCTATGCCCCAAAAACCCTGTTCCATTTATTAATGCCCCCTACATTAAACAAACGCGACACATCAGCATCAACGCATTCTGAGCATCCGGCATTGCAGTCGCCGTTGCAGTAGCACACGTCCACTTCTTTGGAGGTGTGGAAACCTCGGGCCTGCGGCAAAAGCAAAACGGAATCTTCCCCAGAAAGCCTAAAGCAAGGGTCTAGGGTCAGGGTTTAGGGTTGGGGTTTAGGGTTAGGGTTTAAGCACCCTAAACCCTAAAACCCATGCACCGTGAACCACTTAAGACTGGGCCTCATGGTTGGTGGTGCCCATGACGAAGCGAAATCCGTAGGTGCCGCCAAACGTCTGCCAAGGTCGTCGGGCAGAACTTGTCTGAAAGTGCATGTACGTAAGTTTGGCCTGCTTCCATGTGTAGCTGTCGTCAGCTTCCTGTTTCCACGTAAACTAGCCTTAGCGGCTACCTACACTACTCACGACTCAATGGCCACCTGTTTGCTTCTTAAACGGAGATTAAAGAAGTATTGAGGCTGTAAACGGTAAACCCGAAACACATGCTTGACACAAAACGGTTCATGCTGACAACAAATAAAACAATATCAAATGATCGATTTCGCAACTCTGATTGTGACCCGTGTGTGCGTCAACAAAACAAGCCGAAAACCTAGTCTTAATAACTCGTTGCAGCGGTTTGAACTAAAAAATCCTCTGAAGAAGGCACTTGAGCCCGGGTGTCCCGAAAGCGTTTCCGGCCAAGAAATATCGACATAAACTACGCATCATGAATGTATGCTTGTATGGACTCTTCATATGGTATCGAGTACCGACGATAATAGCATCATGCGTCCATACATCCGCATGGGCCCTCAATGCACCTGGGAATCGACATAGATCATGTCACCCATCCATCCATGCTTCCGTTCTTTCATCTACGTAGGTATAGAGTCGCTCAGTCGTTCATTAATTTATGCTCAGAAATATCCCCATTCATCTACCCATTCTTCTGGCTACCCACCTGAATAAACAATAACATCCATCCACTCTTCCATCCATCCTTTGCTCGTGCATCATCTGTCTTCAGTCATAACGCATCCATCCATCCATCCATCCGTCCGTCGCTCCGTCCCTCCGTCGCTCCGTCCCTCCAACTACCTACCAACCGAAGGCATCCGGGACTTGCAGGACGAGAAACCGAGAAACAGCACATGGGCTACCTTCCTTCTGACCTACCCAGAGAGCCCAATATCCCCTAATTAAGGAATATAGCTTAAATCATAAAAATATGCCCCTAATGATTTGTATATTCCTGAATTAAGGGATATTGGGCTCTCTGGGTACCTACCCAGCGGCAACGTTGGCTGCTGGAACAAGCTACCTTCCTTCCATGTGGACAAGCGTTGAAGACCCCGCCACTCTTGCAGGGTTTGTGCCTTCCGGGCAAGATACACGCTTTTGGATGTTTTGTAAAGGTATGGTCGGAAACTACGAATTCCCCAAGGACATCCAAACCCTAATACTAAATGGTAGATGGCCAACCCAGTCAACAAATTGAAGGTCTGCAGGCTGTGTTGAGTTTGTGCAGTGCTTCTGAACCGTAAGTTAGAAATCTCAAACGCTGCCTGCGAACCTACTAAATGTGTGTAGATCCGCGTAGAATCGGAGCCTTGTGATCTTGACGCACCCCTCCCGACAAGCGGCACCCAATTGGCGAACCGGGATCACCTGGTCAAAACCAGGTTTCAGGGACCATCTCTTTCCAAACTGTTGTTCCCCTGGCCGGAGACAAGCAGAGAAACTTCGGTACAAGCAGCTATCAGGCACACCCGGTCCCGTAGGCATCTGACAATTCATCTCATTGAGGTTTCCCTGTGGGGATCAGTCGATCGGGACGTACAACGTCGTGGGAAGGACCTGTGCAGCCAATAGCAGCGACACGCTATTCATCTTGATCTCCAGACTTCTGATACCTACATCCGACAGTCTGCAAATCTGGCCTTTCTGAATATCAGCTGTAAATGACCCCTCGAAAGGTCTGAAATGGCAGAACTCCCGTAGCAACAACCTCCATTCTACTATAGGGGTGTTAATAATTCGAGTGGTTTGGGCCCCCTTGTACTATATAAGGCAACCCCCCAAAATAGTATAGGTAATCATGTAGGCCCCTATACTAAACCCCGATGATACCCCTTATAGCCATCCTTGTAGACTCCTTTAAAACGAGCACTCTAAAGGAACACTATACCCTTATAGTACCTTATAGTATCCTTTAAGAGGAGCCCTTTAAAAGAACACTATAACCTTGAAGTACCTTATGGTATCCTTTAAAAGGAGCCCTTTATAAGGAACCCTATATGGGAGCTTCCGAAAATAGGGGACCCAAATCTAGTACCCTCAATAGTGGGATCCTTTTAAAAAGGACCCCAAAATAAGTTACCCCGAATTTTCGGAAACTCTACTCTAAACCCTTTATAGAACCCTTATAGATCCCTTTAAAGGAACCCTTATAGTACCTTATAGTATCCTTCAAAAGGAGCCCCTTTAAAGGAACCCTATACCCCGATAGTACCTTATGCTACCCTTTAAAAGGATCCCTTTAAAGGAACACTGTACCCTTGTAGTACCTTATAGTCTCCTTTAAAAGGAGCCCTTTTAAAGGAACCCTATACCCCTACAGTACCCTATAGTATCCTTCAAAAGGAGCCCTCTTAAACGAACCCTAAGTTCTAAACCCTTTACAGAACCCTTGTAGATCGCTTTAAGGAACCCTTGTGGATCCCTTTAAAGATACCCCTAATTTTCGGAACCTCTAAACCCTTATAGGGCTCTTTAAAGGAATCCATATAGTACCCCTATACTAACCCTTTAAAGGAACCCTAAGGTTATCCCCTTAATTTTCGGAAAGTCCCTGTATTCTAATTATTCTACCTCTGCGGTTTGTTCGGCGAGGCTGCGAAGCCCTGGCCTCGAGACCGCCCAGAATTCCATGAAGGCCGGTCTGGGTGAGGGCGGCTTTAGGTTTAGGGGTTTAGGGCCTTTTGGAGCCTAGGGTTTTATGACTCTTGGAGTTTAGGGGTTTAAGGTTTTTTGTGGTTTAGGGTTTAGGGTTTTTTGGAGTTTAAGGTTTTTTTGGGGTTTAGGGTTTAGGGTTCTCTTGGGGTTTAGGGGGTTTAGGGTTTTATGGGGGTTTAGGGTTTAGGGTTTTTGGAGTTTAGGGTTTAGAGTTTTTTGGAGTTTAGGGGTTTAGGGTTTTTTGGAGTTTAAGGTTTTTTGGAGTTTAGGGTTTAGGGTTCTCTTGGGGTTTAGGGGGTTTAGGGTTTTATGGGGTTTTAGGGTTTAGGGTTTTTGGAGTTTAGGGTTTAGAGTTTTTTGGAGTTTAGGGGTTTAGGGTTTTTTGGAGTTTAGGGGTTTAGGGTTTTATTGGTGGTTTAGGGTTTAAAGTTTTTTGGAGTTTAGGGTTTAGGGTTTTTTTGGAGTTTAGGGGTTTAGGGTTTTATTGGTGGTTTAGGGTTTAAAGTTTTTTGGAGTTTAGGGTTTAGGGTTTTTTTGGAGTTTAGGGGTTTAGGGTTTAGGGTTTTTGTGGGTTTAGGGTTTAGGGTTTTTGGAGTTTAGGGGTTTAGGGTTTTTTGGAGTTTAGGGTTTATAGTTTATTTGGGGTTTAGGGGTTTAGGGTTTGGGGTTCTTTGAAGACTGTCTGGTTATTAGTAGAGAATGAGGGAATGGATTATGGAGACTACAATTGGGGACTCTACAGGGACTACTACTGCAGGGATCCATTCCCCCACTCCCTACTAAGCACCAGACCGAAGATGGTGGTGATGATGGAGGTCGTTCGGGCTTTGAGTTAGCAGATGTGTATACCTGTATATACATATATACGTAACTACATATACATACTTATATATACATATATATATATATACATAAATAGGTATGTACGTATATATTCATATATGTACATATATGGGTATGTACATAGATACAGTAACCGCCGGAAAGTTGGAAGGCGGCAATTGGAACGGTTGATGCGGCAACGGCATCTTCCAACTTTGGGTTCGACTTGGTCCCATCTTCCAACTTTAGGTCCCGGCGTTTGGACCGGTTGATGCGGTAACGGTATCTTCCAACTTTTGGTTTGCGGGAAGCAGCTCCAGTAATGCAGAGAGAGAAACCGCAAATACTTCGACCGCTCCAGTAGTGCTGAGAGAGGGAAACAGCAATTACTACGACCACTCCAATATTGCAGAGAGAGAGAGAGAGAAACTGCAAGTACTATGACCGCTCCAGTATTGCGGAAAGAGAGAACCTGCAATTACTACGACCGCTCCAGTACTGCAGAGAGAGAGAGAGAGAGAAACTGCAAGTATTACGACCACTGCAGTATTGCAGAGAGAGAAAAACCTGCAAATATTACGACCGCTCCAATATTGCACAAAGAGAGAAACTGCAAATATTACGACCACTCCAATAATGCAGAGAAAGAAAAATGCAATTCTTAGGACCGCTCCGGTGTTTCACAACTACTACGACCGCTCCAATATTGCAGAATGAGAGAAACTGCAAATACCATGGCCGCTCCAATATTGCAGAGGGAGAAAACTGCAATTACTCCAGTATTGTAGAGAGAGAGAGAGACGGAGAAACTGCAATTGAATATTGGGTCTGCTAGGTCCCATCTTCCAACTTTAGGTCCCGGCATTTGGAGCGGTTCATGCGGTATTCAAAAGTTGGAAGGTTGCAAACTTGGAAGAATCCAAAGTTGGAAGATGTGTTTTATTCCAATTGTGCGGTGCTGAAATTTTGGGTGCGCATCTTCCAACTTTGCGGCTGCCACCATAGACCCTAAGCATCCGAAGACCTCAAATATGACCAAAGTGCTGGTTTGGTAAGCACAACAACGCAAGGCCTTGTTTTTTGTGGTTCCGGACGGAGCATGTGTGTGATGTATGAAAGTCCTAGGATTTCATATACTTTAGCCTATGGCATGCTTTCCTCTAATTACACATGCATGGTAAGATGCCATTTATAGCGAGCTTGCTTGACTTCATTGATTTTTTGAAAAAATATTAAATTCCGACACGTTGGTTGAATTGAGAAAACATTGATTTATAGATTCTTGCACGGGTTTTGCTATGTGTATCAGATATGTATATAATGTATATATATATATATGTATATATATGTATATATATAGGGATTTGTCCGACACAGAAGCCACCAAGCAGCATCAACAACGAAAACAAATATGTATACATATATATAAATATATATTTTTATATTTACTTTATATATATATATACATATGTATCATTCTACATATATATACATATATACATATTATATATATATATATATATGTATAAATAGATACCGATTTTTAGAGATATATATATATATATATATATATATATATCGAATCCTTGCATTAATGCACAGGCTTGGAAGTCTCCAACCACCCGCCGCTTCGCCGCGCAGGAGCATGCAGGCATACATGTACAATTAGGAAGACCATGATCCTAGATATATATAGTGCAGTCACGATTATTCAAGGAATATGTTTTTCAAATTAGGAACTGGCCAGAATTCCCCAGATGTCTCGCACTCCAGACTGCACCGAGGCCCGTATCAAACAAACACGTGTGCATACAGACGACGTAGACTGCATGCATAGCCATATATATATGACAGAAGCCTGAGCTCCCAATAATTCGTAATTCATGGTCGGTGCCCGCCAGCTGCGGCCTTCCTTTTGCCGAGGCCGGAAGCAGTGGATGGGATGAGGTTTCAGTGTTATAATATGTTTCAGCGATTTCAGGGGAGTTGTGTCTTCGGGGAAATATATTTTGTATATATATATATATATGTATATATATATATATATCGAATACATGGAGATGTTAATGTAGTTTTATTGATCTGGGCTTTGGCATAATGCGGGTTTCCGGTGCTGAGTGTGGAGCAGACATGTGTGCTTCTGCAGTTACAAGCATGGGCTCAGACCGCTGGGTCATGTACATGTTTAGGTTGCCTAGATTATATATATTTGTTAGTGCACAGGCATGGTCCTAGAATATGTACAACAATATATATACGGAGACTTGTAGACAGACAAGTCTCCGTTTGTCTGAGCCCTGCTTGTCGAGATCTTCCCTTCGGATCCTTGGCCGGAGCAGCTGGAAAATTAAATAGACATATATGTTATGTCACATAGTTGAATACGTATATTATATATATATACATACATACACATACACTAGCGAGATATACGTGTGTGTAGCTTATGTATACCTATATATAATATATATATATATATATATATATATATATATATATATACAGATTCCAAGCTGAAGCCGGCAGGGGACGGATCCGTCGAGATCTCTAATTAAGTAGATATATACGACTACTACCATATATATATATATATATATATGATATACATACGATACCAGGATATCTACATACATCAGCTCATGCATCATGAGCCTTAATTTATAGGCATAGCTCTAGATCTAAAGCTGCATTTTGCAGCACTTCGCCATGGCCGATCCCGCGAATGCTGGCGATGAGCAGCGGCGAGCACCTGGGTCTGGTGTCACCCTGCTGCGGGGTCGCTGGGTGCTGTGCTTCGTCCCGGAGGTGGAGATGATGAATGTCCGCGGGTACAACCACGTCGGTGTCGACAGGTACCCCGGGCTTCCGTTTAATTATGCCATGGCCTCCGGAGTTTCCGCCTTTTTTGGAGCCGCCTGGGTCAGTGGTGCGACCGGGCGACTTGTTGGTACCCATGGCTGCACAGTAAAGCCTTTATATACATACATATATAT